>CM038680.1:134485594-134741375 GCA_021605205.1 Aegilops longissima | reverse complement strand
GTATGCTATGATGTTGTTCTTGCCATGTATAGCTTCTATGCCATGTCTTCTAACTGTTGGTTGCCTTGCCATGCCATGTATTTCTCTGTGGTGAGTGGTTCAAGCTCACCAACATGCCTACTTGTTGTTGTTCCTGCCATGTTTAAATCTGTATTATAACTTGTCATGTTTACATGGGTGCCATCATATCTTCTGATCCTTTTTGGCTTATGGTCACCAAAGGACTTCTGTTCTATGCAATTAGTAGATTCATGCCATGCCTTGTTTTGCTATGATAAGTTCCTGTAACATGTTGTTTGATAGCTCTAAACATTGCAACCTGATGTTATTTCTGCCAATGCCTGAAACTGTTATTAGTTGCAATCTTGCCATGTCATTTTGAGCTTGTTCTAGTGATTTCTGGAGATAGCTCAGTGTTCATGTTTTGTAATGCTTTACCTGTACTTCATGCCCATGCCTTTTGTTTTCATGTTGAGGTCCTGTAGCATGTTGTTTTGATGCTTGCAATATGCCTAGTTGCTGTTTTGGACAGATTGTTGCTATAACTTGTATAGGGTGTATGTGTTGAACCGTTGCTCCGTTTTGAGTGTGCTCTATATGAAACTTGCTTGATTTTGCATGTAGTTTCATATTATCATGTTGGATCCTTGTTTTGAGGTGTTTTCTTGATGTTTGTATGCATTTTGCATCATTGCCATGCTTATCTTGTTTTGCTCATATCTTCTAGGCGTAGCTCGAATTAAATGAACTTTATATGTAACTTGACTAGAATTTCGTGTAGATCATCATGGTGCATCTTAACTTGCTGTTTAACAACTTGAACATAAGGTTTATCCAGATCTGGACCAATTTCGAAATTTGCATATGAGGACTTACAGAATTGTTATATGTTGTTCGGCCTCATTTAAACTTGCCGTGATGTGTTGTTCTTGTTTGCATCATCTCTTGCCATGAGTAGCTTCATCTAGATTTGTCATGCATCATGCTTGTTGTGCATCATGTCTTGTTCATGTGTGGTGTGTTTACTATGTTGTGTGCTTCTTCTTGTTAGTTCCGTTTCGTTGCGATCGTGAGGATTCGTTCGTCTACGCTTGGTCCGGCTTCATCCGTTCGTCTTCTTCATGGACTCGTTCTTCTTCCTTGCGGGATTTCAGGCAAGATGACCACTTCCCTGGATCTCACTACTATCATTGCTATGCTAGTTGCCTCGTTCTTTCGCTATGCTGCGCTACCTATTACCTGTTTATCAAGCCATCCCAAATTGCCATGTCAGCCTCTAACCTTTTGCACCCTTCCTTGCAACCGTTGTTTGGCTATGTTACCGCTTTGCTCAGCCCCTCTTATAGCATTGCTAGTTGCAGGTGAAGATGAAGTCTGTTCCTTGTTGGAACAAGGAGATGTTGTTCCTTGTTGGAACATGTTTACTTGTTGGGATATCACAATATTATTTTATTTAATTAATGCATCTATATACTTGGTAAAGGGTGGAAGGCTCGGCCTTATGCCTGGTGTTTTGTTCCACTCTTGCCGCCCTAGTTTCCGTCATATCGGTATTATGTTCCCGGATTTTGCGTCCCTAACGCGGTCGGGTGATTTATGGGACCCCTTGACAGTTCGCTTTGAATAAGACTTCGTCCAGCAAGGCCCAACATTGGTTTTACCATTTGCCTCACCACCACCTATATTTCCTTGGGAGTAATTAACCCAAGGGTCATCTTTATTAGCCCCCGGACGGTGCTTCTCTAAGTGCTGGCCCGAACCGAGCGCTTCTTGAGGCCACCTTAGGGCAACTTGAGGGTTGGTTTTACTCGTAGCTGTCTCATCCGGTGTTGCCACGAGCGAGATATGTGCAGCTCCTATCGGGATTGTCGGCGCATCAGGCGGTCTTGCTGGTCTTGTTTTATTGCTGTGAAATGTCTTGTGGCGGGATTCCGAGACTGGTCGGGTATTCCGGAGAAGAATATCCTTCGTTGATCGCGAGAGCTTATCATGGGCTAAGTTGGGACACCCTGCAGGGTTTGAACTTTCGAAAGCCGTGCCGCGGTTATGTGGCAGATGGGAATTTGTTAATGTCGGTTGTAGAAAACCGAAGTTGATCTTAATTAAAATACACCAACCGGTGCGTAACAGTGAGTGTCTCTTTTGGGGTTGATCGAGAGGAGAACACGGTTTCGGGTTATGCTTGGCGTAAGTAGGAGTTCAGGATCACTTCTTGATCATTACTAGTTGACGACCGTTCCTTTGTTTCTCTTCTCGCTCTCATTTGCGTATGTTAGCCACCATATATGCTTAGTCGCTGCTGCAACCTCACCACTTTACCCCTTCCTTTCCCATTAAGCTTTGCTAGTCTTGATACCCATGGTAATGGGATTGCTGAGTCCTCGTGGCTCACAGATTACTACACCACCAGATTGCGAGCACAGGTTTGCGATGATCATGGCGAGAGCGATGCTTGCTTGCTTTTGGAGTTCTTCTTACGCTTCTTCTTGATCGGGGATAGGTTCGGTCGGCAGCTGGGCTAGCGTGGTGGATGTCGTTTGAGCTTGTTTATGTTTCATCCGTAGTCGGATGTTGATCTTATATATGATGTTGATGTATTCTTGTGGCATCATGCCTTATGTATGTATCCCCATCTATTATGTAATGTTGATGTAATGATATCCACCTTGCAAAAGCGTTTCAATATCGGGTCTATCCTTAGTGGGACCGTCGAGTTCCTTTTGGATAGGGTGCATATTGGGCATGACAAGTTGGTATCGAGCCTCGACCGACCTTAGGAGCCCCCTTGATTGATCGTGTAGTTTGGCGATGTCGAGTCTAGAAAAATTGTTTTGAGTCTAGTTATATCGAGAGTAGGAATTCTTTTACTCCTCTGCCCCTTCACGCTCTGGTGAGAAACATTGGCGTAGGTGTTTTGAATTACTTCTCTTCCCTTCAAATTTTCTTTAGGATCACGCAGTTGGTTTTCGGTAGTTGTTCCTCAGCTCTTTTCATCGGTGCATTTTTCGTCAAGTCGACTCGACCGTCTTCATCTTTGAGTTCAATCCTCAGTTGTTTTCTTTTCCCACCGCCCTCCTTTTCATCTCGAGTCGGAGGCCGTGTCAGTATCCATCCTACTCGTGTGAAGTTGTGCTCTCTCTCCTCAATGATTTCAACGGTGTTTCCTCTTGAACTCATTAAATCAGTTTCCCCTTCAAGTTGCCTTTGTTTTCCGCCCTCCACCCTTTTCTTCCGGAGATCGAGTCTCTTTCGACCATCAATTTCATTCATGTGGAGTCTTCCCTCAATTGTTTCAACCGGTGGATTCTCGTCTTGTTCGTCATTCTTCATCCTTTTCTTTTCCGGTGGATTCAATTCAAGTTTTTCGGTGTTGATCATATTCTTTTCCCTCGGCTCAAGTGTTTTTTTTTTCCGCTCGTTCTCCTCTTGCCAGTTTATCATTCCGGAGTTGGAAGACCTGTCGGAGATTAAATGCGTGTTCTAATTAATTCGAGGTTGTCACCTCATTCAAATATTTCAATTGTTCGGTGCATCATCTATCATTCAACATCCCTTTTCCAGCGGTGTTTTCTTTTAGTGGGCCCTAACCCACAGGTCTTTCGAGGATCTTACGACTCTTCTAATTCCCGGAGTTATTCTCAATTCTTTTGAGTCGGCGTAGAATGAATTTCATCAGTCAGATGCCTTTCCAAGATCGATTTCAAATCATTTCATTGTTGGCTCGACCTCTCTGCTTTTCATTCTCCCGGAGTATCTCATTAATTTTGGTGATGTTTATCGTCATCATTTGAAGACCGAAGTAGAGTTTCTTTTAAATCTTGTCCGTTCCCCCGGAGATTCATGGTGCTAGCTCATTGTTATCCTATCTAGTTGTTTCCAGTTGTGCAATTCTTTTTGTCCATCCGGAGTATTTCAGGAGTTGCGTTCCGTCGCAATCATCCGAAGGCCATCTTTTCAGAAGATTTCGTCGTTCCAAGTTTTCAAAGTCGTTCTCCAATTATTCTATATCCGTGCCCCTTCGTTCGTCTCAATATTCTTCCGGTGCTTCGTTCAAGCATTCGTCATTTAGTTCGTGATCTCTTCGTTCTCTTGTCACTAATTTTTCCCTCAAATATCTTCGTGGTTTCTAATTCTTCCCGGTGTTTATTTCTCTTTCGTCAGTCTTTTCGAATTCTTACGGTGGTTCGTTCAAGATTCTTTTTCTTTGATTATCATTTTAATCCATTCGTTCTTTCGAATTCCACCGGTGGTTCATGAAGACTTTCCCAAGTTTTTGTGCTTTCCCTTCTCAATCCTTTTTCAAGAAGAATAAGTAGTATGCAAATCCATTGCTTGTCATCAATTTAATTTGATGAAGGATAAGTATACAATAAATCTTATTCTTATTTCCTCAAGTGTTTAATCCCTTTCTTGGAGTTTGTTAAGTGAGAATTAATTCTAGTTACAAGTCTTTCCATCTTTTCTTTTCCGGAGTTCAATTTATTTGGCCATCTCGCCGGAACCTCCATCTAAATCATCATAAGGCTAATCTTATTCTTTCATCCTTCATTCTATCTCATCATCCTTTTGTTACGGAGTTCTTCATGGTGGTTCTTCATGATTTAATTCATTCTTCAAGAGTTCATCAAGATTCTTGTTGGTGGAGTTCAAGTATCTTTTCTTCTCGCATTTTGAAGTGCAAACAAGCCTCCGTATTCTTTTGAAGTGGAGTTTTGCATTTCTTCGTTCCTCTCAGCTACCCAATCATTTCCGTTTGTGGCCGGTTATCACCTCATAATTTCTGAGATGTTATCCATAACTCCACATCAAGCTTATTCCTTCGTTGTTGATTTTCTCAACAACTCCATTCAATCCTTCCTTCTAAGTTCTTTTCAATTCTTCAATTCTTAGGAGGCTTTGCATTGTTTATCTCGTCAAGTGTCATCCCATCTTGTGAAGTTCATGTTCTAATCCTTCCATTTTCAACCGTGTGCTGCCTAAATCCTTTCGGTCTTATTCGTTTCTTTTATCATTCTAACCACTCCGGTTAGAGCAGTGGCTTCATAGCCTATCGATTCCGGGAGTTTTCGATTCTCGTCATTCTCGTCGCTCATCTCTTCTTCTCGAGTGCTCTCGATTCTTTGATTCTACTCTTGAGTTCTTGTTTCACCTCATTCCTTTTCCCTTTCGTCTCGGTCCTAAGATATCGGGGCGAGATCTCTTATTAGTGGAGGAGTGTTGTAACTCCCGGATTCGATCGCCAGTGTCGCCGAGTTATTCGCCGTCTCATGCATCCGAGCATTTTCCCGTTGTCCGTTTTGCAATCCGCACTCCTATGTCTCCGGCGCCCTTTTACCTCTTTTTCGTGTGGGTATTAAGCGGTCTCGGAATGGACCGAGGTTTGTCAAGCGGCCTTGGTATAGCACCGTGAACCGCTGTCAAGTTTCGGATCATTTGGAGGTCGTTTGATACTCCAGCGGTTAACGGGTAACCATAAAAGCCTCTTTGTTTCCAGCCCAACACCCTTTCTAAGTTGCCCAAAACCCACCAAACTCCCCTCCATGCTCTCGGTCGTTCGATCACGATCGCGTGGCCGAAAACCGCACCTCATTTGGACTCTCCTAGCTCCCGCTACCTATAAATTAGTTCCCCCCTTGGAAATTCGCGGATGAAATCCCCCGAAACCCTAGCCTCTCCCTCCGCGCCGCAGGACGTGTCCGCCGACGGCCGGACACGTCCAGCCGCCACATCGCCCGGGCCAATGGGGCGCTGCCACCTCACCTCCGCCGCCCCCTCGCCCAATCCCATCGCGCCACCTCACCCTCTCTCTCTCTCCACCCGCCGCCGGCCCTCCCGGCCCAGATCGGGGCCGCCGAAACCCGCCGGGGCGGACGAGCCCGCCGCCCGCCGCCGCGCGTCCGCTTCGCGGAGGCCTCGCCGCCGCCGCCCGTCGCCTCGGCGCCGCCGTGTGCCGCCCAGCGCCATGCCCGCGCCCATCCCCCTCCAGCGCGCGCCGGCGGCATGCCGCCAGCGCCGCCGCCCGCGCCCGTTGACCACCCGCCCCGTGGGCCCCGGCCCGGCCAGCGCCTCCGGCGCCGCGCCTCGCCGCGCCTCGGCATCGCTTGCTGCCCGCCGCCCTCCTCGCCTGGCCCGCCTCCTCCGGTCGCCCGGGCTTCGCCGGAGGCTCCGCCGACCGCCTCCTCTCCTTCCCCTCCGGCCGCTCTCCGGCCTGCATCGTTATCCGTGCGAGGGTTGACTTCTTCCCCCCCCTCAAAAATTCATCCAAGTCCCGAGCATTTTTGATATTTTGTTGCATTTTCATTGCATCATATCTTTGTCATCGTTGCTCCGTTTTGCGCGTGTAATATGTCAAAATGTTCGCCTCGATGAGTAGATCATTTCATCTCATTGCATCATTTTCATTTGAGCTCATATTGATGCCCGAAATGCTGTTGGAAGAGTGCTATGTGATGTTAGTTTCTGATTTTTATCAGGACTTGCACTTTTGTCATTTTTGCCATGATTGATGTGTGCATCCTATGAACTTGAGTCCTACATGTGTTTTGTAATATGCCATGTCTTCTTTCCAGTGGTGCTTGCTATGTATTTTTGTGATCAATGTGGTGACTAGCACAAGCATGCAAAGTAGGCTTCCTGATGTTGCTGATTTCAGCCCTGTTTGCTGTTATTTTGATGCCATGTTAACTTGATGCTAGAGAGATCCATGCATATTTTGAGATACTTCAGTAAGGATGTTTTGTTAAATATGTCTTGCTCTATCCATCCATGCCCTTGCTTGCAATTATGGAGTGCCATAGCTTGAGTCAATCGAGCTCTACTTTTGCTTCAAAATGTTTCCTGGCAGATTGTTTACATGTTATTCAATTTTGCCAAGGTTGTTGTAGTTGATCTGTGTATGCTATGATGTTGTTCTTGCCATGTATAGCTTCTATGCCATGTCTTCTAACTGTTGGTTGCCTTGCCATGCCATGTATTGCTCTGTGGTGAGTGGTTCAAGCTCACCAACATGCCTACTGTTGTTGTTCCTGCCATGTTTAAATCTGTATTATAACTTGCCATGTTTACATGGGTGCCATCATATCTTCTGATCCTTTTTGGCTTATGGTCACTAAAGGACTTTTGTTCTATGCAATTAGTAGATTCATGCCATGCCTTGTTTGCTATGATAAGTTCCTGTAACATGTTGTTTGATAGCTCTAAACATTGCAACTGATGTTATTTCTGCCAATGCACGAAACCGTTATTAGTTGCAATCTTGCCATGTCATTTTGAGCTTGTTCTAGTGATTTCTGGAGGTAGCTCAGTGTTCATGTTTTGTAATGCTTTACCTGTACTTCATGCCCATGCCTTTTGTTTTCATGTTGAGGTCCTGTAGCATGTTGTTTTGATGCTTGCAATATGCCTAGTTGCTGTTTTGGACAGATTGTTGCTATAACTTGTATAGGGTGTATGTGTTGAACCGTTGCTCCGCTTTTGAGTGTGCTCTATATGAAACTTGCTTGATTTTGCATGTAGTTTCATATTATCATGTTGGATCCTTGTTTTGAGGTGTTTTCTTGATGTTTGTATGCATTTTGCATCATTGCCATGCTTATCTTGTTTTGCTCATATCTTCTAGGCCGTAGCTCCGAATTAAATGAACTTTATATGTAACTTGACTAGAATTTCGTGTAGATCATCATGGTGCATCTTAACTTGCTGTTTAACAACTTGAACATAAGGTTTATCCAGATCTGGACCAATTTCAAAATTTGCATATGAGGACTTACCGGAATTGTTATATGTTGTTCCCGGCCTCATTTAAACTTGCCGTGATGTGTTGTTCTTGTTTGCATCATCTCTTGCCATGAGTAGCTTCATCTAGATTTGTCATGCATCATGCTTGTTGTGCATCATGTCTTGTTCATGTGTGGTGTGTTTACTATGTTGTGTGCTTCTTCTTGTTAGTTCCCGTTTCGTTGCGATCGTGAGGATTCGTTCGTCTACGCTTGGTCCGGCTTCATCCGTTCGTCTTCTTCATGGACTCGTTCTTCTTCCTTGCGGGATTTCAGGAAAGATGACTGCTACCTTGGATCTCACTACTATCATTGCTATGCTAGTTGCCTCGTTCTTTCATTGTTTTGCGCTACCTATTACTGCATTTATCAAGCCATCCCAAATTGCCATGTCAGCCTCTAACCTTTTGCACCCTTCCTTGCAACCGTTGTTTGGCTATGTTACCGCTTTGCTCAGCCCCTCTTATAGCGTTGCTAGCTGCGGTGAAGATGAAGTCTGTTCCTTGTTGGAACATGGAGATGTTGTTCCTTGTTGGAACATGATTACTTGTTGGGATATCACAATATTATTTTATTTAATTAATGCATCTATATACTTGGTAAAGGGTGGAAGGCTCGGCCTTATGCCTGGTGTTTTGTTCCACTCTTGCCGCCCTAGTTTCCGTCATATCGGTATTATGTTCCCGGATTTTGCGTCCCTAACGCGGTCGGGTGATTTATGGGACCCCTTGACAGTTCGCTTTGAATAAGACTCGTCCAAAGAAGGCCCAACATTGGTTTTACCATTTGCCTCACCACCACCTATATTTCCCTTGGGAGTAATTAACCCAAGGGTCATCTTTATTAGCCCCCGACGGACGGTGCTTCTCTAAGTCTTGGCCTGAACGAGCCGCACTGTGGGGCCACCTTGGGGCAACTTGAGGGTTGGTTTTACTCGTAACTGTCTCATCGGTGTTGCCACGAGAGCGAGATATGTGCGGCTCCTATCGGGATTGTCGGCGCATCGGGCGGTCTTGATGGTCTTGTTTTATTGCTGTGAAATGTCTTATAGCGGGATTCGAGACTGATCGGGTATTCCGGGAGAAGAATATCCTTCGTTGATCGCGAGAGCTTATCATGGGCTAAGTTGGGACACCCTGCAGGGTTTGAACTTTCAAAGCCGTGCCATGGTTATGTGGCAGATGGGAATTTGTTAATGTCGGTTGTAGAAAACCGAAGTTGATCTTAATTAAAATACACCAACCGGTGCGTAATCGTGAGTGTCTCTTTTCGGGTTGATCGAGAGGAGAACACGGTTTACGGGTTATGCTTGGCGTAAGTAGGAGTTCAGGATCACTTCTTGATCATTACTAGTTGACGACCGTTCCTTTGTTTCTCTTCTCGCTCTCATTTGCGTATGTTAGCCACCATATATGCTTAGTCGCTGCTGCAACCTCACCACTTTACCCCTTCCTTTCCCATTAAGCTTTGCTAGTCTTGATACCCATGGTAATGGGATTCTTTGAGTCCTCGTGGCTCACTGATTACTACACCACCAGTTGCAGGCACAGGTTTGCGATGATCATGACGCGAGAGCGATGCTTGCTTGCTTTTGGAGTTCTTCTTCGCTTCTTCTTGATCGGGGATAGGTTCGGTCGGCAGCCTGGGCTAGCAGGTGGATGTCGCTTGAGCTTCATTTATGTTTCATCCGTAGTCGGATGTTGATCTTATATATGATGTTGATGTATTCTTGTGGCATCTGTGCCTTATGTATGTATCCCCATCTATTATGTAATGTTGATGTAATGATATCCACCTTGCAAAAGCGTTTCAATATGCGGGTCTATCCTTAGTGGGACCGTCGAGTTCCTTTTGGATAGGGTCGCATATTGGGCGTGACAGGGACACCTCGGGCATCCTTGTCCACGACATAGAGCTCACCAACGCAGAGAAGCGATCTTTGGTAGCGCATGCCCCTATCCATGAGGCACATCGGGTATGCGGCAAAGGATGCTTACGCTGCGTACGAGATATGGTGCCGCCTCACCATCATCCAGGAAAGGCTTCGTCGGGCAAAACTCGACAAGAAGCAGACCAGGAAGCGCGCTAGGTCCTGTGGCAACTACGACTACTGAAGCAGGTGGTCCCGGCCAAAAGAAGTATCTAGAACATTGCTCACGCCATTCTTGATTTCTCATTAGATTTGCTTTCTCTCAAGACTGCCGTTTTCTTGTTACAAATTTAGGTTTGCTTGTGTCATAGTTAACCTTGTAGTTTGCTTGCAGGTTACATGTCTTTTGCACAAGTTTATTTCGGTGCACCACATAGGCACTTATGTGCCTATGTGCCTCTCTCTACCAAGGAGACCGTGCGTAACTTGGCTTCAAGCAGTTTTACGCAACATTCTAGGCGCCAACCAAAAGATTCACCTTCTCTCTAATAAGTTCATTAACGAGGTCTAATGCCTTGAAAACACATGCAGCTCATAGTCCATGCCCCCACAATGAAAGCGTGTGAATGACAGCTTCTTTAAAGCGAGGCAGCTTTAAAGCGAGGCACACCTTCACATCCTTGCATCACGATCCTTTTGCGTCCGTACCTCTGTTAGAATCACGTCTGTGCCTCCAGTTCATTACGTGCGTGCCTCTACGTCGAGTAAAACCATACCCGTGTCTGTGTTATCAGAAGCACATCTGTGGCTTTTTTGGGCATGTTGTTGAATGCCTCTATAGAATCTAACCATGTTGAAACCATATTCAAATCTAATCACACTGAAATCTCTAGAATAAAATATGTGCCCTAGTTGAGACGTTTATTTTGTACTACTTGAAACTGCAATCTATAATAAAACAATACGATTGTAATAAAACATCGCCTTCCGACAAAAATATTGTCTTTGAAACTGCAATTTGTAATAAAGCATACACCTTCCGTCACAAATTAATTGGCTCAACATTTCACTAACCAGCACAATGTGAATTGTTCGCCTAATCTGAAGTTATTGCAAAGTTGACACATTTCTTTTTGGATGGGGCAGTACTACTACTTAAGAACAAAACACGATTGCTTGACATGGAAGCGAAACTGTCTCCATTTTGACATCGGCGATTGCTTGACATGGAAAGCATAAAAACCATGGAAAAGCAAACATCCACCAACAAAAATACACTACTCCCGCCGTCCGGAGATGTCCACTATCTCCATTCTAACATCGGCGTCGTTGGCCTCCGCCTCCTGCTCCGCATCCAGCTCATCGAAGAGCATCGGTCTTCGCTTTGTTCTTCACGGAGGAAGCGTCGGTTGGACTCCACATCGCCTCATCTTGGATGGACTCGGGATAGCGGCCTGCTCCGCCATTAAGGCCGACTCACGAGATAAAATTCCGCCTCGTCTTCCCGTCCACGCCTTCCTCGTCGTCCTCGTCATCCTCGTCGTCCACGCCTTCCTCGTCGTCCTCCTCATCCTCGTCGTCCACGCCTTCCTTGTCGTCCTCCTCATCCTCGTCCATGCCTTCCTCGTCATCCTCGTCCACGCCTTCCTCCTCGTCCTCGTACATGCCTTCCTTGTCGTCCTCCTCATCCTCGTCCTTGCCTTCCTCGTCGTCCTCGTCATCCTCCTCCATGCCTTCCTCATCGTCCTCCTCATCCTCGTCCACGCCTTCCTCGTCGTCCTCCTCAACCTCGTCACCCACCTCCTCTTCCTCCATCAGATCTCCCCCAACTGGATCACCCCCTCCCCTTCCTCCATGACATCTCCCCCACTGGATCAACTCCCTGCATGAGCTCCGACACATGCCCTCCACTTCCCCACCTCCCCAATCTCCTCCGGCCCGGTGAGTCGGAGACATGCCGCTGCGACCCGGCGGGGCGCCTCGAGCGGATGTCCTCCTGCTGGCGAAAGCGGCGCTCGGGAGTAAGCATGGCGTAAGTAGTTATCTTGTGCCGAACCATGGCGGGAACGTCACAAGCGAAAAGAGGAAGATGGATGATTTCCTAGGATTGCGAGGAAAGAGGGAGAAGCAGGATGATGTCTAGTGGTGGCGGCGCGCTCGTCTTAAATAACTGCTCCTTGACCTCGGCGAGGCGGAGCAATGACACGCGGCATTCACTTCCCGGCGGATGAGGCGGCCATCGGTCCTTTTGGATTACATAGCGTCGAGGCGTGGCGTTCATTCTATTAAATACTACCTCCACCTCCTGCAGAGCGGCGTCACGGAGAAGCGCCGTCGGACCCTTGGGGTTTCGGGCGCCCAGCCGGCGTTCACGACTCCGTCGAGCGGTGGGGTTTCGCAATCAACACACGAATGTGACCTTTGGTAACGCATCAGCGTACTGTCACAGCTTCATAGTTGTGCCTTTCGGTCGAGCGATTCAACAGAATCATTTGGAACACCAAGACAAACTAACATCACTCTACACAATGCCACACCGTGCCTTCCTGGGACCCATGACCGTGCGAGGAATATACCACACCAGCATCTCTCGAATAGGCCATTCCGTGCCTCACAGAGTAAACAGTGGGTGTTCACATATGAACCAGTTCCGCTGGGACTCCCCAATTAAGGAAAGAACCTGACGGTGCCTTTATGGGCTGAATGCCCGTGCCTTTCCGTCTGATCGAGTCGACGAAATCATTCGGAACTCAAACAAACGGGAATGTGACTCTATATTATAGGGAAGCATGCCTTTTAGCGCTTCACGCCCGTGCCTGCGACCCTTAACACTGGCACGAAAGTCCACGCCATCGTCAGTGCATAAGTCATCGTCCGCGCCTATATTCACTTCACGCCCATGCTTCTAATAAAAGAAGTATGACGTAACTCAGTACAGAACCATGGCTTTTGAAAACAAGGAACTTACGCTTTTAAACAACTCGACTCTCGAATCGGGCACTCACAAAGTAAACAGCTAGCATTAACATCTAAACCCATCCTGCCTTCATTCACGTGCGTGCCTATATTTATCAAAGAGTCAACGGAATCATTTCGAACACAAATACACGCGAACGTGACTCCATATAAAACTACACCATGAAGCTGTTGGATGCAAGCCCGTGTACGTGACCGAAACACCGCCAACACAGAAAAGCCACGAGCGTACACGCCTTCATCGATGCGTCATTACAATACTAGGTACACAAACACGAGGGCGTGACTCTATATAATACCACACCATGCCTATGACTCTCCATCGGATCAGTCAATGCCTTTATCGAGTACTACACACAACAACAACAAAGAACCGTGACTGTTCTTTTGAAAACAAGGAAAGAAGCTTTCAAAAACAGCTTCAACGGTGAGTGTTTGGATCTGAACCCATTCCGCTGGGTTACACCAACTAAAAAGCGAACATGACTACGGCTAATAAGAAGACTTGCCTCCATGAGATTCAAATCCATTCCTCTCCAACAGAATGAGTGAGTGCGATCATTTCGAAATACCAAAAGAATACACCGATGGTAATGTGACTCTGACTGTGCATAATGCAACCATAGGCCTCTGTCGGCTGACCGGCCATGCCTCTCGGTCTGAACGAGTCGACAGAAGCATTCGAAACAGAAACAGGGGTGAGTGTGCCTCTGTATAAAACAGCACCATGCCTTTGTGGGACGCACGCCAGTGCCTGTGACCCGAAATATTGCCAAGAGGCACGAAAGGCCACGCGTTTATGAGTACAAGTCATGGCGCTACTTAGTCTGAACCGTGGCTATCACGGACTTGAGCCCGTGTTTTGCTTGAAAAACATGGCATCGTGATGTGCGTTCTTTCTTGAAAACCGTGCCTTCTACATCCCGTGTTCAGGCGCCTAACAAGCAAGGAATGAACCACAGCGGTGCCTTTGTGGGCTGAACGCCTGCGTGCCTTCATCGATCGAGTCGACAAAATCATTTGGAACTCAAACAAGCGGGAATGTGACTCTATATTATCTGAAGCATGCCTTTTAGCGCTTCACGCCCGTGCTGCGACCCTTAACAGCGCACGAAAGTCCACGCCATCGTCGATTGCATAAGTCATCGTTCGCGCCTATATTCACTTCACGCCCGTGCTTCTAATAAAAAGTATGGCGTAACTCGATATAGAACCGTGGCTTTTGAAAACAAGGAACTTACGCTTTTGAACAACTCGACTCTCGAATCGGCCACTCACAAAGTAAACAGCTAGCATTAAAATCTAAACCCATCCTGCCTTCATTCACGTGCGTGCCTATATTTATCAAAGAGTCAACGGAATCATTTCGAACACAAATACACGCGAACGTGACTCCATATAAAACTACACCATGAAACTGTTGGATGCAAGCCCGTATACGTGAGCGAAACACTGCCAACACAGAAAAGCCACGAACGTACACGCCTTCATCAGTACGTCATTACAATACTAGGTACACAAACACAGACGAGCGTGACTCTATATAATACCACACCATGCCTATGACTCTCCATCAGATCGAGTCAATGCCTTTATCGAGTACTACACACAACAACAACAAAGAACCGTGACTGTGCTTTTGAAAACAAGGAAAGAAGCTTTCAAAAACAGCTTCAACAGTGAGTGTTCGGATCTGAACCCATTCCGCTGGGTTACACCAACTAAAGAAACGAACGTGACTCTGGCTAATAAGAAGACTTGCCTCCGCAGGATTCACGTCCATTCCTCTCCAACAGAATGAGTGAGTGCGATCATTTTGAAATACCAAAAGAATACACCGATGGTAATGTGACTCTGACTGTGCATAATGCAACCATATGCCTCTGTCGGCTGACCGCCCGTGCCTCTCGGTCTGAACGAGTCGACAGAAGCATTCAAAACAGAAACAGGGGCGAGGGTGCCTCTGTATAAAACATCACCATGCCTTTGTGGAACGCACGCCAGTGCCTGTGATCCGAAATATTGCCAAGAGGCACGAAATTCCACGTGTTTATGAGTACAAGTCATGACGCTACTTAGTACAAAACCGTGGCTATACGGACTTCAGGCCCGTGTTTTCCTTGAAAAACATGGCATCGTGATGTGCGTTCTTTCTTGAAAACCATGCCTTCTACATTAACGCGTCTGTGCGCCTAACAAGAAAGGAACGAACCCTGACGGTGCCTTTGTGGGCTGAACGCCCGTGCCTCTCATTCAGACTGAGTCGATGGAATTATTCGGAACACAGACACTTGGAAGCGTGACTCTATATTATGCGGCAGCATGCCTTTTACCGCCGCACGCTTAACACTGCCACGAACATCCACGCCATCGTCAGTGCACAAGTCATGTCGCTGCCTGGTACAGAACCGTGGCTGTATTCACTTCCCGCCCGTGCTTCTAATAAAAGAAATGCCACGCAACTCAGCACAAAGCCGTGCCTTTTAAAAACAAGCAGCTTACGCTTTTAAACACCTCGACTGTCGAACCGGCCATTCGCAAAGTAAACTTTAAGCGTTAACATCTAAACTCATGCCGCTTTGTTTCAATATTAAACGTACAAAACGTGACGCTCCGACAGACCCAACCATGCCCTCATGGCATTCATGTCCGTGCCTCTCCATTTGATCGAGTCGACGCAATTATTCGAAACCAAACACGCATTTACGGCGTGACTCTACATAGTACCACACCATGACTATGCCTCTCCACTCAATGTGCCTCACGAATATCTGAGTCACACTGGCCCGTGTTTCACGCCCGTGACTCTACATAATACTACACTCACCGTGACGTGCGTTATTTGCTTGAAAAACATGACTTCTACATCGACGCGACTGTGTGCCTAACGTGACTCAGCCTAATGGGAAAACGTGACTCAATAGACTCGACGCCCGTGTGTATCCAAGTGAACGAGTAAGCGGAATCATAGAGTATCTGAGTTAAACTCGCCCGTGTTTACGGAAAGCAGTGAGCGAGTGTGTGTTCCTTGTTGAAGCTGACCGGCCGTGCCTCTCCGTCTAAGCGAGTCGATGAAGCATTGAAGCAGAAAGTCGGCGAGTTTAATAAAGTACAAATCATGACCCTACATGGACTTCAGTCTGTGTTTTCATATTCGTGTCTCTCGAATCGGCCATGCTTTCACCTTCATGTTTTGGCACCGTGGCGTGTGTTATTTGCTTGAAAAAACGTGACCTAAGCGTGACCCAGCCTAATGCAGAAACGAGACTCAATAGACTCGATGCCTTTGTGTATCCAAGTGAGCGAGTAAGCGGAATCATTTGAACCAAAACTACGCATGCGGTCGGCAAAGCGTGCTCCCAGCGGAAAACAAAGTGCCTCGGTGGAAGCACAACCGTGCTCCAACCGCTAACAGCGACATCCATGACCTTAGCCTACTCATCTACATGTGCCAACAAATGAAACAACACGGCGACAATGCAACGCATAAATGCCTTCTGATTCATGGCGGTACAAAAGGCCACATGCCCCAACGCAATGGAAAAACACGCTACAAGATCTCCGCCTACACTCCAAAGAGCGTTCTTGATCGGCTGCTAGGCGAGCACGTCTTCAATCTCCTTCTTCGTCGCCTCATAACTTTCCTCCACAGCAGCAAAGGAATCCTCCACCAGGCTCTTGTACTTGACGAGGACCCCAGCATTCTCATCCATAAGCTGCCCCACTTCGCCCGACAGCTTCTGCACCAACGCATGGCTCTGCTCATATAGATTCTTCAAGCAGGCGGCCTCCCGATCCTTCTGGTCGAGCTCGTTTAGATGCTTCTCATTCTCACACAAAGATCGAACTATGAGACCAGTGGACTTCTCCACAGAGGCATTGCTCTGCTGCAGCAACTTCTCCAAACGAGCGTTGAACAGCTGCTGCTTAATTAACTCATCGAGCAAGTCGTCGTTGGATAAGGAATTATGTACTACCATCTTGCCGAGATCGTCTCCATGGCTAATGCGCTTGTGGGAGGAATCGCATCCACCCAAGAGATCGTTCGACACATGGGCAACGGGGCAGGATATTCCTGCCGCCGCTACGGCGTAGCGGCGGCACCTCTCCCTTCTTTCCGCGGCTTTTGTCCTTGCTGCCTGGTTGCTTGAACAACCAGAACCCCTCTTGCCGGCCATGGCGAAAGCAAGGAGCTACCAGCAAGAAAGAGGTGCCTGTCTCTGGAGAATTGTGGATGTGGGGTGTTCGATGAGAAGGTAGCTTTTTATAACATACGTAAACCAGTAAGATGGTCAAATGGAGTAACCGCGCCTCAAATTCTCCCAATCTATTTTAAATACCTCGAACTCTGCACGGCTGGGAAACACCAAGATACTATCATTTCGTCTTCCGTGCGTTCGTCCACACCACAACCACTCAACTACTTTCCAATGGTCCGTACATATTCAACAGAAAACATCTCAAACACAGTTAACTTACTGTGTCCGTCTGTCTGTATTCCAGAGAACTTACTGTCAAATTCATACCATTCTCCATTGACATTTTTTGTTTTGAAATGATATTTATATCAAAATCTAACTCCAGGTGACTCGTTCATGTCGCTACTTAGTACAGAGCCGTGGTTATACGGACTTCAGGTCCGCGTTTTGCTTGAAAAACGTGGGATCGTGATGTGCGTTCTTTGCTTGAAAAACGTGCCTTCTACATCCACGCGTCTGTGTGCCTAACAACCAAGGAACGAACCCTGACGGTGCCTTTGTGGGCTGAACGCCCGTGCCTCTCCGTCTGCTCGAGTCGACGAAATTATTCGGAAAACAAACACACGGGAGGGTGGATATATATTATATGGTAGCATGCCTTTTAGCGCTTCACGCACCTGCCTGTGACCCTTGACACTGCCACAAACATCCACGCCATCGCCAATGTACAAGTCATGTCGCTACCTGGTACAGAACCGTGGCTGTATTCACTTCATGTCCGTGATTCTAATAAAAGAAGCACCACGCAACTCAGCACGAAGCCGTGCCTTTTAGAACAAGGAGCTTACGCTTTTAAACACCTTGACTGTGCAAAGTAAACTTTTTAGCGTTAACATCTAAACCCATTCCGCTTTGTTTCCATAATAAGCGATGAAGCGTGATGCTCCGGACAGACCCAACCATGTGTCAGGACCCCGATCCTAAGTCACACCGATCTAGCATATAACACATCATATCACCTTGCGGCCTCACGCACGGTATTCCCACGGGTGTCGCCTTACCATGGCCCGGGACCGTTTGCGTCTTTTGGCTCACGTATATGATAGTGTCGCTAGCATCCATATGACGAAGAACCCGGGCCGACATGGCTAGTCGTGAACCCAAAGCGGCGCTAACCCATGGGGACAGGCATACATGAATCACATCGAGCATGTCGGTCATCAACGATGTATTCGGGCTGTAGCACTGGCTAACAGGACTCGGTATCCGGGCTGTAGCAGCTAGGCAGGACTCGAATAACACCGCGTGACATTTCCCGAAGGACAGACATAAGGAACAAGTGAAACACATGCCGCCAGTCAAGTGTCCAAGCAGTAGTCTTTGGGCTAGCAGGACTCCGTGAACCGGGCAGAAGCGGACTACTATCGCCGGAGACACGAGACTACATTTCCCCATATGAGAGGCTGCCAAGGATAAACAACTAGTTTGTCGGATCCCACACAAACCAAGCATTTCAAACATACACACAATATGCTCAATATGTGTAAATACGACGTGGCATCACAACATAACTCTGCGAGTCAGATATTATTCATTAGGCTCCGAGGAGCGAGATATTACAAACATGGGTCTCATGACCCAACACTCAGAGCATACAATTCAAAGCACAAGCGGAAGCTAAACATGTCTGAGTACAGACAACTATAAATGAAAAGGCTGAGAAGCCTGACTATCTACCAGATCCTGCCGAGGGCACAAGATTGTAGCTGAGGTAACAAGCTAAACGTCGAAGTCCACGTGGAACTACTAGCGAGACTGACGTCTCTCTGCAAAAACATAGAATAGGCAAACGTGAGTACAATTGTACTCAGCAAGACTTACATCAGAACTAACTACATATGCATCATTATCAAAGGGGGTGGTGGAGTTTGACTGCAGCAAGCCAGCTTTGACTCGGTGGCTATCCTGAACTACGACTGCAAGTAACTCTTTTGAGGTGGCGCACACGAGTCCACATATTCACCATGGCAATACACCACTATGGACCCGCTCCCGTCTCCCTACGAGAACGCCATCCATAGCACTCACGCTTATCTAGCGCATTTTAGAGTATCCACTTTCACTTGTCTATGAACCGATATAGGCAACCCGAAGTCCTTCTCCGTGGACACGGCTATTCGAATAGATCATATTAAACCTGCAGGGTGTACTTCTTCACACGCTCTCACCACTTACCGCCGTTTACACGACATGTACTCGGCAACCTTCAGCGGAAGCCCAACGTGGGTGTCGGCCACGGCCTACCTAAACACTCAAGTCCCAAGTCCAGGTTTATCGCCTATTCGGGTTCCATCCGCAGGAGTCCGCCGAGGTTTCCCATACAGCCCGAACGATGTTTGCAGGGTTCCCGAGATACCAAGCGGCACTCGGTACACGGGCCACGGTGCCTACCGCAACACAACCCACCCCTAAGGTCAGCGTTGCGTGCGCCCCTGACATGCTACAAACACGAAACTACTTGCAACTCCGGATGAGGACAAGGGTGGTCAAGAAGCCGAGAGGGTCAATTAAGGATCCCAATGCGTGGTAGTAAGCTGTTTCATGGATCACAAACACAGATCTCAGTTCACGAGGGCGGTTTCAGTGAGACAACCCACCATGTACTCCTACATGGCCTCTCACCGCTACCTTTACCAAATCGTGTTCACACACTTAGCTCACACACAATAGGACATGTTCATAACAATTCCAATTCATTCCCGATGAATCAGACCTGACTCAACTCTAAGCGATAGCAGGCATGACAAACAAGCATAAATGAGTAGGCACAACATGGCTCAAACAATTCCTACTCATGCTAGTGGGTTTCATCTAATTCTTGTGGAATGACAGGTCATGCAAAGGATCAAGGGGTTCAGCTACCGCAGCAAGTAACACATGAGTCGTTGTTGTCCTAATGCAGTAAAATAGAGCAGGAGCGAGAGAGTGGGATTATATCGGAATGAACAAGGGGGTTTTGCTTGCCTGGCACTTCTGAAGATAATATAGTTCTTCATCGGTGTCATCGAACTCATCGTCGGTACATCGTCTACCGAGAGGGGACAATTACCGGCAAACAAGAGAGAACACAATCAATGCAATGCACATATATGATGCATGATCATGTTAAGGTACTGAATTCACCTAATGCAATAATAATCCAAGTTAGTTGAAGTGGAATTCAAACAAGGTTGAATTCCAACTCCAAATGCTATTTCATAAATTACCCTAATCATGATTCATCCTATTTAGTGAGGTTAACTTGTTCAAACATGCATGATCATGGCATAAACAGATTCTTCATATTTTTCTGATCATTTTTCATATATAAATTATTTCAATCCGAGTTACGGTTGAATTTATATGATTTTAGAAGTTTAGAGTATTTTCGGAATTTCCTAAATTAAATTAAATCCGAGAAAAAGGTTAGTTGCGTCGAGATGACATCGGGTGGCGTCGGCAGGTCAAAGGCGCGGGTCAGGTCAAACTGACGTGGGACCCTGCGTCGGTGACACAGTTATATAATGGGATTAATTAATTTTAACTAATCAAATTAGCAGGCCCTGGGCCCACTATTAGTGTTAGCAGGGGGGTTAGTTAGTCCTAACTAAACTAGTCAAGGCGCGGGGCCCACATGTCGACGACCGGGGTGGTCAAACCCCGGTCAAAGGGTCATCGCCACCGGCGGCTTGACGCCGGCGACGCCGAACGCGGCGAGCGCGCTGGGTTGCTCCTCCGGTGGCTAAAAACGCGGCGGAGGCACCAGGGGGGAGCCCTTCCTCCTGCGCATCCAACAGAGGCCACAGGGGCGCCGCGGGGTCGCCGGAGTTGGCGACGGCGTTGAGCCGGCGGCTGCCGAAACCCGGCACGACGCAAGCGTCGCTGCGGTGCACGGGAGGCCAACCGAGGCCTCTACGGCTTCCGAGGACCTGTGGAACATGCCGGAGCTACGGGGACGAGCGAAAAGCTCGGGGCTTGAGCTCGCCGGCCATGGCGATGGCGGATTCGGGTGCTAAGCGGGCGGTGGCTGGCGCGCGAGAGAGAGAGATGAGGGGAAACGACGGCGAGCTCACAGGAGGTCGAAGGCAAGCTCACGGCTCGGGGAGGCCGGATGACGTCGAATCGTCGATGGAGTCCGCGGCCGTGCTCGGGGAAGACGACTCGGGCGGCGATGTAGGGCTCTCGGTCGTGTGACGGCGGGGAGGTTCAGGTGGCGAGGCGGGCTCGGGGCATGTCGGGAGAGAGAGGGTGGCGGTGGCGCAAGTATGGCGAACGGCGGCGACAGCTGCGTTCGGTGGCGTCGTGGGGAGAGAGAGCAGGGAGGAGATGGTCCAGGAGAGAGGAGAGGACGAGGGGTCGGGGGTGTCGTGGCATCGCAAGGAGGTCGGGAGGGCAGGCAGGTGGAAGGGAGGAGGTGGCGAGCTCGGTGGCGTGCCGTGTCCCTCCTCGCCTCTTGGCGAGAGGTAGGCGACAGCGGTGAGGCGCTGGTGGGCTGGGCCACCACTGGGCCAGCGAGGGAGAGGGGGGAAGGTGGGCAGTTGGGCTGAGAGGTAAGCAGTGCAGTTCTCTCCTCTCTTTTATTATTTCTGTTTTTCTATTTTGTTCTGTTTTGTTTTAGTTTAGTAAAATACTAAACCATTTAAATAAATCCTGAAAATAATTATGGGCATTAACTGAATTATTACAGAGGCCCTTAACTATTTTTCGAATTGTTGGAGCATTTAAAATATTAATAGTATTTAAATGCCCCAATTCAAATACAATATGGTTTATTCAAAATCCAAAATGCCTTGGAAAAATATCCATCACCTCTGGATATGGTTTTCACCTTTTCCATTAATCATGAACATTTTGCAAACCACTTTGGGTTTTGAAAATATTTTTGAATTTAAACCTATTTGAATTGCTTTAGTGCTAGGGCTTGATCATCCCCATTTCAAATTTCATGGAAATTAAACATGATGCATGGATGCAATGCTACTAGCTACAAACAAGCTCTAGGGTTGATGCAGGGCTGTGATACCACGCCCACTAAACAAGAATCTCGCCCGAGATTCAAGGCGTGAGCAAGAGGAAAGGGAAGTCACTGGACTATCACAATCTTCATGATCCATTTGCCCTTCTCGAAGATGTTGATTCATTCCATCATCTTGGTCTTGGCGTCTTTGCTTTCGAGGTCTTCACTTGACACGACAACGAAGAAGGAAAACCCTACATGATTCGATCTTCACGAAGATCAAGTAAACATGAACGACTCACGGATTGAGGCGGTGACACATCTCGAGTTGAGACACCAAATGCATCGAGAGGATGGAAGAACAACAACGAGGTTTGATTAGTGGCAATAATTCCACGCTTAGGGAGGCGGTGGATGGTGTCAAGGTGGTGAGGAAATATTTACCATGATCCAACAACGGGCACCTCGAGAAAGGTGGCGCAAGAACTATTCCTTAAGTGGCAAAAAGAATTACTTTTGATCCATAGATCATTGGAACTCTTTATACCAGCCAAAGGCAATCAAGCGATCATGTGGTGGAATGCAAAGGAATGGTACACCGGACTAGAATGGACGATGTGGACTACCTTGTTGAAGACAACGCGATGGATGATTTTGCTTATCATCGAGGGGGGACCCATGGTAATTCCACTTTTGAAGATAAACCTGGACAAGAATTGCTAAGAAGACAGTCTATAACGAGATAGCACAAGGACGGTGCAAGCTGGGAACGAAATGCAGCTGTTGGAATGTTCCAACCATCATATCTGCCTGAGATTCAGATCCGATTGGGAATAGGATACTTCAGACTCAGCATGTCTGAACAGGAAAGGTTGCAACACAAATCGAAGAGAAGACGTTGCGAGATTCTCGAGAATGAACTAAGGTAGTAAGCTCCAAAACATGAGCGTGTTCTGCTACAAACCCATGAACCCGCTGTCCAAGACAAGCATGACCACGTAGTAGTCTTATGATAAAAATACTACCGAGTTCAGGTTGGGAACCATCAACGAGGGTATCGAAGTCTTTACACAAGTCCATGGATTAGATCCCAAGCATAGACTTCTTTTCCTTGAACAAGTCAATCAGTGGCTTGGTGTGCTAGGAATACATACGGAATGAAGATGATCAGTCTATCAAACCACAGAATACTTCGCACATGCATGACGGACTTGGGATGATTCCAGAGGAAACAAAAACAATCCTTTCTCATTTTCATGGCGGCAACTTACACCAAATGCACATGAACTAGAGAAAGTCACTACTTTCATCAAACATATGCTTCATGAGCGAAACACGAAGAAATGCTTACACAAGTTTCCAACACTAGGTTGATGTTCAACATGACTCATGGGGAGACAAAATGCTGCCGATGGGCCCAACAGACAACTCATCGGAATTTCCATATCCTTTGGACTTCCACCATCATGTGAACACGGTGATAGCATTGGTCGGACCAAAGATATAATGGTGTATGCTCGAGGATCAACCACGAGTAAGACAACATTACGAATATCGTTAGTTACGATTTGACTTGACAATGGCCCATACTCAAATCAAAGAATTGGTAGGACAATAGGTCCAACAACTGATCACGAGGACCAATTGATGAAGATATCATCTTTCTTCATCACACATTACACAAGAATATCCCTTTGGATCGAACTAGGTTAGGCAAGCTTTTATCTTCCAACTCTCCAAGTTATTGTCTAGCTTAACCAACTAGCTCAGGGATATCCAACACAGATTCTTGGAGAAGGGGTGGTTTAGAGAAATACCAACTTGATCACGAGCCCAACATAACAGTCAGGAAACAACCCGGTAACCCTTCCAAGAAGATATTTGGAAAGTCACGAACCACCGGTATGTTACTAAGCTCGAGAGCAATCTTGCTTTTGAGGGCAAGACGATATGATCCGATGAGTGAGGACTTGACAAGATCCTAACTCATCAATCGAAGAGTGCACCGGAAATAAGGACTAGGTAACACGATCAATCTTAGGATGATGGTTTAATAACCAACATGCTAAGAATGAGAATATTGTCCATTCACTACCAAGCAACAAGTTGCTCGGGGTATTGATTTCACACATCACAATTCACTTGCCGGCATTCCGGTTACAACAACACGGAACCGAGGAATGAATGATGATAGCGAGAGTATCACTGCGTCAAGAATTCCTAGGAGGTTGTGCAATTCCCATGACACTCTTGACATAAAGATGGTAACACTCCAAGGTAGAACAGAACAAAAGCTGAATTGGCGTTTCGATCTGCGGGATACAACTACCTTGACCCAATCCTAGAAATGGATGAGGTCTTTGGAGTTTGTTTCTCCTAGTCATTCGGAATAGAATGGCTTGCGGACCACAAGGATAAAATGCATCGATGAACACAAATGCACACATACCCTTGGCTATCAATTGATAGATGAAGGTCGAGAAGGCATCTAAGAGAGCAACTCAAAGGAACATATAATTTTTTGAGTTGTGGATGCACAGATTAGTATGTCGAGCGAGCTCAACATTTCTTCCGGATAACCCATGCGAGAAAGGTAGAATTGGCAGATTCACAATTATGAATGGAGAACTCCTCAAGAGCACTCTTATTGTGATCTTTTGGCCCAAAAGAACTTCGCCATAAGCGGTTCGTAGTATTTGGAAGAAGGATATACCACGGACCTCGAGGACTATCGCAAAGGTTACTAATATCCTAAAGGCACTAGCAAATACTAACGACATGAAGTAGGATGAATCTCGGATTCAGAAACTCAGGAGTAGAATACCTGCTACTAAATGGCATCACGGGATGCTTTCGAAAATGATGGCCAGAATCATCACACTTGGGATACAAAAGCATTGCTAAATTGCTAGGTGACTTCCTAAACATCTAGGGTCATAATAATAGTTCCAACATATATGTCGAGGCAACAGGGTACCTCAACTTACCGAGTGGTGTGCTTATTCTGACCAAAAGGTCATCGAGAACGGAAGGAAAAGATTTGCAAATGCATCAGACTATTTAGAGACCTGGGATGACTCGGACAGCATAACGGCTGTAAATGCTCAAAATGATTTGAGACATCCTGCAAAAATGGTGGCATAACCACTCAACAACATCATAACAAGATTCTGAGATCAACAGTTATCACACAGGAATAGTAGGAACTGGGCTGGGGATTAAAACCAACAATCTTAAAAGTCTATGGATTAGTAACACGTCATCCTAATAGATAGATGAGAGGCCTAGTTCTTAAACCCCGTAGAAGAGAAGAGGATGACTCGGATCGAGGAAGGCCATGAGGTAAAGGAGTAAAAAGAGCCTTACGTTCCTTCCACAATCAATTCCTTACATAACTAAAGCATTTCTAGACACAACTTGACCAGTTTGGCTTGGTAATCCTCTGAGCGATCGGGCTCGATACCAACGCTGTCAGGACCCCGATCCTAAGTCACACCGATCTAGCATATAACACATCATATCACCTTGCGGCCTCACGCACGGTATTCCCACGGGTGTCGCCTTACCATGGCCCGGGATCGTTTGCGTCTTTTGGCTCACGTATATGATAGTGTCGCTAGCATCCATATGACGAAGAACCGGGCCGACATGGCTAGTCGTGAACCCAAAGCGGCGCTAACCCATGGGGACAGGCATACATGAATCACATCGAGCATGTCGGTCATCAACGTATGTATTCGGGCTGTAGCTTTGGGCTAACAGGACTCCGGTATCCCGGGCTGTAGCAGGCTAGGCGGGACTCGAATAACACGCGTGACATTTCCCGAAGGACGGACATAAGGCGAAGTGAAACACATGCCGGCGATCAAGTGTCCAAGCAGTAGTCTTTGGGCTAGCGAGGACTCCGGTGAACCGGGCAGAAGCGGACTACTATCGCTCGGAGACACGAGACTACATTTCCCCATATGAGAGGCTGCCAAGGATAAACAACTAGTTTGTCGGATCCCACACATACCAAGCATTTCAAACATACACACAATATGCTCAATATGTGTAAATACGACGTGGCATCACAACATAACTCTCGACTCAGATATTATTCATTAGGCTCGAGGAGCGAGATATTACAAACATGGGTCTCATGACCCAACACTCGAAACATACAATTCAAAGCACAAGCGGAAGCTAAACATGTCCGAGTACGAGACAACTATAAATGAAAAGGCTGAGAAGCGACTATCTACCGAGATCTGCCGAGGCACAAGATCGTAGCTGAGGTAACAAGCTAAGCGTCGAAGTCCACGTGGAACTACTAAGCGAGACCAGCGTCTCTCTGCAAAAACATAGAATAGGCAAGCGTGAGTACAATTGTACTCAGCAAGACTTACATCGAGAACTAACTACATATGCATCATTATCAAAGGGGGTGGTGGAGTTTGACTGCAGCAAGCCAGCTTTGACTCGGTGGCTATCTGAACTACATTACTGCAAGTAACTCTTTTGAGGTGGCGCACGAGTCCACATATTCACCATGGCAATACACCACTATGGACCCGCTCCGTCTCCCACGAGAACGCCATCCATAGCACTCACGCTTATCTAGCGCATTTTAGAGTATCCACTTTCACTTGTCTATGAACTGATATAGGCAACCCGAAGTCCTTCTCCGTGGACACGGCTATTGAATAGATCATATTAAACCCTGCAGGGTGTACTTCTTCACACGCTCTCACCACTTACCGCCGTTTACGACATGTACTCGGCAACCTTCAAGCGGAAGCCCAGCGTGGGTGTCGGCCACGGCCTACCTAAACACTCAAGTCCCAAGTCCGGGTTTATCGCCTATTCGGGTTCCATCCGAGGAGTCCGGCGAGGTTTCCCATACAGCCCGAGCGATGTGTGCGGGGTTCCCGAGATACCAAGCGGGCACTTTCGGTACACCGACCCACGGTGCCTACCGCAACACAACCCACCCCTAAGGTCAGCGTTGCGTGCGGCCCCTGACATGCTACAAACACGAAACTACTTGCAACTCCCGGATGAGGACAAGGGTGGTCAAGAAGCCGAGAGGGTCAATTAAGGATCCCAATGCGTGGTAGTAACTGTTTCATGGATCACAAACACAGATCTCGGTTCACGAGGGCGGTTTCAATGAGACAACCCACCATGTACTCCTACATGGCCTCTCACCGCTACCTTTACCAAATCGTGTTCACACACTTAGCTCACACACAATAGGACATGTTCATAACAATTCCAATTCATTCCCGATGAATCAGACCCGACTCAACTCTAAGCGATAGCAGGCATGACAAACAAGCATAAATGAGTAGGCACAACATGGCTCAAACAATTCCTACTCATGCTAGTGGGTTTCATCTAATTACTGTGGAATGACAGGTCATGCAAAGGATCAAGGGTTCAGCTACCGCAGCAAGTAACACATGAGTCGTTGTTGTCCTAATGCAGTAAAATAGAGCAGGAGCGAGAGAGTGGGATTATATCGGAATGAACAAGGGGGTTTTGCTTGCCTGGCACTTCTGAAGATAATATAGTTCTTCATCGGTGTCATCGAACTCATCGTCGGTACATCGTCTACCGAGAGGGGACAATTACCGGCAAACAAGAGAGAACACAATCAATGCAATGCACATATATGATGCATGATCATGTTAAGGTACTGAATTCACCTAATGCAATAATAATCCAAGTTAGTTGAAGTGGAATTCAAACAAGGTTGAATTCCAACTCCAAATGCTATTTCATAAATTACCCTAATCATGATTCATCCTATTCAGTGAGGTTAACTTGTTCAAACATGCATGATCATGGCATAAACAGATTCTTCATATTTTTCTGATCATTTTTCATATATAAATTATTTCAATCCGAGTTACGGTTGAATTTATATGATTTTTAGAAGTTTAGAGTATTTTCTGGAATTTCCTAAATTAAATTAAATCCAGAAAAAAGGTTAGTTGCGTCAGGATGACATCGGGGTGACGTCAGCAGGTCAAAGGCGCCGGGTCCAGGTCAAACCTGACGCGTGGGACCCGCACGTCAGTGACACAGTTATATAATGGGATTAATTAATTTTAACTAATCAAATTAGCAGGCCACAGGCCCTTTGTTAGTGTTAGCGGGGGTTAGTTAGTCCTAACTAAACTAGTCAAGGCGCGGGGCCCACATGTCGACGACCGAGGTGGTCAAATCCCGGTCAAAGGTCATCGCCACCGGCGGCTTGACGCCGGCGGACGTCGAAGCAGCGGCGGGCGCCTTGAGGTTGCTCCTCCGGTGGCTAAAAGCGGCGGAGGGCACCTGTGGGGAGCCCTTCCTCCTGCGCATCCAACAGAGGCCATGGGAAGCGGGTCGCCGGAGTTGGCGGCGGCGTTGAGCAGCGGCTGCGAAACCACGGCACAGCATAAGCGTCGCTGCGGTGCACGGGAGGCCAACCGAGGGCCTCACGGCTTCGAGGACCCAGGAACATGCCGGAGCTACGGGACGAGCGAAAAGCTTCGGGGCGCTGAGGCTCGCCGGCCATGGCGATGGCGGATTCGGGTGCTAAGCGGGCGGTGGCTACTGGTGAGAGAGAGAGAGATGAGGGAAACGGCGGCGAGCTCACGGGGAGGTCGAAGGCAAGCTCACCGGCTCGGGGAGGCGGATGCGTCGAGGTCGTCGATGGAGTCCGGCGGCCGTGCTCGGGGAAAACGACTGGGCGGCGATGTAGGGCCTCTCGGTCGCGTGTGGGGGGAGGTTCAGGTGGCGAGGCGGGGCTCGGGGGCATGTCGGGAGGAGAGAGGGTGGCGGTGGCGCGAGTATGGCGAGCGGCGGCACGGCTGCGTTGGTGGCGTCGTGGGAGAGAGAGCAGGGAGGAGATGGTCAGCGAGAGAGGAGAGGACGAGGGGTCGGGGGTGTCGTGGCATCGCAAGGAGGTCGGGGAGGGCAGGCAGGCTGGAAGGGAGGAGGTGGCGAGCTCGGTGGCGTCGCCGTGTCCCTCCTCTGCCCTCTTGGCGAGAGAGGTAGGCGACAGCGGTGAGGCGCTGGTGGGCTGGGCCACCAGCTGGGCCAGCGAGGGGAGAGGGGGGGGAAGGCTGGGCCGGTTGGGCTGAGAGGTAAGCCAGGTACAGTTCTCTCCTCTCTTTTATTATTTCTGTTTTTTCTATTTTGTTCTGTTTTGTTTTAGTTTAGTAAAATACTAAACCATTTAAATAAATCCTGAAAATAATTATGGGCATTAACTGAATTATTACAGAGGCCCTTAACTATTTTCCAGAATTGTTGGAGCATTTAAAAATATTAATAGTATTTAAATGCCCCAATTCAAATACAATATGGTTTATTCAAAAATCCAAAAATGCCTTGGAAAAATATCCATCACCTCTGGATATGGTTTTCACCTTTTCCATTAATCATGAACATTTTGCAAACCACTTTGGGTTTTGAAAATATTTTGAATTTAAACCTATTTGAATTGCTTTAGTGCTAGGGCTTGATCATCCCCATTTCAAATTTCATGGAAATTAAACATGATGCATGGATGCAATGCTACTAGCTACAAACAAGCTCTAGGGTTGATCTGGGGCTGTGACACCATGCCCTCATGGCATTCATGCCCGTGCCTCTTCTTCTCAACAAGTCAACGGAATCATTTCGAACACAAATACAGGATACCATGTCGTGCCTTCCTGGGACCCATAACCGGGCGAAGAATATACAACACCAGCGTCTTTCGAATAGTCCATTCCATGCCTCACAGAGTAAACAGTGGGTGTTCACCATGACTTCGAACCAAACTGTGCCTTTCTGCGATTAACGCCCGTGCTTCTCCATTTGATCGAGTCGACGGAATTATTCTGGAACCAAACACAGACGAGCATGACTCTACATAATAACACACCATGCCTATGCCTCTCCACTCAATGTGCCTCACAGAATATACATAGTCACACTGGCCCGTGTTTCACGCCCGTGACTCTACATAATACTACACTTACCGTGACGTGCGTTATTTGCTTCAAAAACGTGACTTCTACATCGACGCGACTGCGTGCCTAACGTGACTCAGCCTAATGGGAAAACGTGACTCAATATACTCGACGCCCGTACGTATCCAAGTGAACCAGTAAGCGGAATCATTTGAACCAAAACTACGCAAGATTGACAAAAGCGTGCTCCTGCGAAGAACGAAATGACTCTGATGGAAGAACAACCGTGCTCCTACTGCTAACACGCGACATCCATGACCCTAGCCTACATGTACCAACAAAACGTTTTGGTCACGTCCATTCCTCTCCAATAGAACAAGTGAACGGAATCATTTGGAAATACCAAAAGCATACACCCATGGCAACGAGACTCCGACCAATGCGCTAGCATGCTTCCATTGAGTTCATGTCCATGCCTCTCCAAAACAACCATGAAACGTGACTCTGAGTAACGCCAAACCATGCCTCTGTGCATCACACAACAACACTAAAATAAAAAAAATGCTAACATCCCACAGACTAAGACTTAAGAAAGCCAAGCAAAAAACAAGCTCATCGAAGTACACAGAAAGATGCAGCAGTCTTGATGTCCAAACCTACGGTCTAAGATTCGAGACGCTTCCCCTTTTTACATAGGAGGATGAGCTCTGGTGGCCTCACTTCCATGCAACTCACCATGGAACGTCATAGAAAACGTCGTAACACACGCAGGAACGAACGTGACTCTGGGTAACACCAAACCATGCCACCATGGATGTCACCACACTAAAATAAAAAACGTTCCGGCAGTTGAGCAAGCAAGGAAAAAAACAAGACCATCAAAGCCCACAGAAAATTACACCAATCTTGATGTCCAGACGGACGGTCGTAGATTCGAGACAGTTCGACCATTTCCCTCTCTCCCTCCACTACTTTCTTGCTTTTGCTTGCGACCGAAAATCTCGAACACTTCACGGTTCCCTCTCTTGAACACCCTCGTCTTTCCTTCGCCCCATTATCCAATCCAGCAGACCAACCAAAAATCGAAATCGCGTTCGCCTCACCCACCAGCCGCCATCCACTTCGAGATACAAGCAGTCAGTCCGTGCCCGCGAAAGCATCAAAAACCTCTCCCGGTGGCGGCGGCGACTGACGGTGACGACCCGTGCTCGCGACGGAGATACCAACAGAGAGCAAGGACAAAAACAAGCCGATGGATGCGACGAATCCCTCATAAGCAATCGAAGGTAAAAAAATATTAATCCATTACATTCCATTACCACAGGTCGATCAAAGCAATTTTCCCCCTTTTTGACGGACATGAACCCTAACCGCCACACAAAACCGTGCTTCCAAAAAGTCTGTCTAGACTTTTCTAGCAAAATTAAAATAAGGTAGACACGCTTGCAATGGGATGCTATCCTTACCCGTCACAGAAATCCGCTCGCAATGAATTTGCCTAAAACGTACTGTGCATGCCAGAACTATCTAGAACACCGCTCTAGATTCAAACCATGAGAGCATCCTTAAATTCAAAACCTGGTATTTACAGGAGATTCTATATATCCGTTGGTTGCCCCTCTTTCAAATTACGTGCCTATCTCGTATTAACGTCCGTGCACAAATAATAGATCTAGCTGTGTGCTTATAGCGTGAAACAACCTGTGCCTCTCCCACAATACCGTTTTTTTGTCCACTGGATGCATCTCCTCTCTTTGCTGTGAAATTCAATTATGGTTCTACTGCTGCTAACGCCTGGGCATTTTTATGCAGCAAGGACTGGTAATAAGGAAAATAGGGTACCTGCGGAACAGCCTGCCGTGCAGCAAGGTACTATAAAAGGCTCACACAATCCATATAACAAAAACTATGTAGCAGCAGCATTAAGTTAACCAATTGCATCCACAAAATCCTGGGATATTGCACTTCGATGAAATTTTTCGCACACTATGTGTATTATTATTCATCGAGAACATTTTATCTTACACTCTAAATCATACGATTATTGCTCCAATTTAGAGAATATCATTTGTAGTGTATTTTTTCCTATGAAAAAAACCTTCCCCTCACTGATATGGACCTAACAGCAGACATACTGCTCACACTTGACCCTAATTTCTATCAATGATTGGCGAAACAAAGAGTTAGTGGGAAGACTTGATATAACAAGAAAACAATGGATTGATCGCTTTTTTAGGTCACGAAATGAAAGAAAAGGGCTATCTTATGAATCTATGTAGATTAACCTTCAAAATCTTTTTTTTGCAGCCGTGGAAGACATACTGTTAAAACTATATCCCATTTATTTCGATGTTACTTCGTAATCCGTTTGTTACATAATCATCGTGCAGGTGACGGAGAAGTAGATATTGAAACAATTTTGCCTGAACTTAATAGTTCATATCCAGGAAAACCAGACATCTCTCCTCACCCGTCGGAAAAAAAACGAAGAGACCATGGACAGCGAAGCACCGAAAGTGCGACACTAGCTTCCGGCGAGGAGGGCAACAAAAAGCAAGTGACTAGCAGCAGAAAAGAGGAGCAATCAGAAACCAAGACTGTCATTCCTCCTAGAGGAAAAAGACAAAAGAGAAAGGACAAAACTCAACTCATCGGCGACGGTGGTAGCTTGAAGCAGCAGCAGCCAAGTCCTGTAATGATAACCCCGCCAACAGTTCCATGCGCCGACAATGATGTAAATAAAGCTAAAAAGAAAAACAAAAGACAGCTGTTGGAAGAAGATGAGGATGATGCCAGCAAAGAGTCAAAGCGTGATACTCCCGATGACGACGATGGCACAAAACACGATGATGATGTCATTTATACAGAGGGCGATGGCGCCGCAGGGGACAACGGTGGCGCCGCAGAGGACAGAAACGATGATGTAAAAACCATATTCTCTACAGATTGTTGCTACCGCTTTTCACCAAACGATCCTCTATAACAAAACCCTCTCTTTCTCAACAGATAAAAACAAGGCAGAAGCGCACAAAGAGAAGAAAGACAAGTGGAAAAGAATTGGCAGCACCAACGGATGATGAACAGGAGGCAACAACAAATAAGGACAAATGCGAGATCAAGGCAGGTGCATCAGTTGATAATGTAAATAAAGCATGGAAATTACTTGAGGAACGTCACCGGCAAGATGTTAGGGAAGCCGGGTTTGGAAGCATAGAGGGATGCCAAATAAAGCGCTCCATATGCAAACCGCTTGCAGCACACATCTACGACAAACTGGACATAGAAACCATGAAAATAAAGTTCGGTGAAGCCGATCAGCAGAAAGAAATCACAATAACAAAGGAAGGCATCCACAAGGTGTTTGGATACACAAACGGTACGGAAAAGACAACACCAAGCCCAAAGATTTCCACCGAGACAATGACCGAACTGGTCACAGAACTTGGCCTCAAGAAAATGGGTTTCCATTATGACGATCTGTTTAAAGAACTAGAAAAATTGGTGAAACAAGATGACGAACAATCAAACAGGAAATCAGTTAAAATATTTTTCCTTATTTTTTTCCACAACATTGTCTGTGGAACAACCTCCCCTACCTTCTACAAACAAGCCATTATGGTCAAGGACTTGGACTATCCAGAAATGGCAAAGATGGATTTCTGCCAGGTAATCGTCGAAAGTATTAGGGAAGGAGCAAAGACATGGAAGAAGCACAGGCTGTTGCCACAGGAATAAAAGAACAAAAAGCATCTCAATGGTTTGGCGCAAGGACCAGTAATAATGTACCTCGACTGCCTGCTGCTGCCGACCGACACAAAACAAATGCGGAAGATTGCCAACACAATGGACAAGACATCGTTACATGAGAAAACCACCTAAAAGAGAGTGACCTAAGGAAAATAGCTAGAGCAGACATGAAAACGGACGGAAAAGCACGACCAGATGACTATGAATTTGGCAAGATACAGGTATAGCCCTATTGAATATATATGCATTATCCCTTGTAAAAACGGCTTCCAGTCTAACCAATTCCATCATGCCGAAACAATGCAGACATGGAAAGGAACAACAGAGAGGATCTTCTATGCCAACACAGCAACACCTTCGTATTCAACACAGATGATACCAGCACAACAACAGGAGCACCAGCAAACGACCAAGCTACTACCACCTCCAACCAAGCGACAGGGCAAAGCACATGTCAGTACAAGTGGAAGCAAGGAACCAGTCACAGGCACCAGCACAGGATCATATGAAATATTCGGCAGGATAGAAGAAATGTTGAAACAAGTACTCGACGAAACAAAACAGATACTCGGAATAACGACCAGGGCTGGACACCAATGCAGCAAACAAGAGAAAGAATTAGATGAAAGCATGAGGAATACAATGTTGCGACAAACAACGGCCGTGATTGATTCTCTCGAACAACTTAGAGAATTCCAGGACATTGTTCACAGAGTGAGTTTTCAAGAAGAGACGACGCTGAAGCTGCAGGATCGAGCAGAATCAGGAGACACAGCTGCACTTGTACATGGCAACCACACGAAAGAAATCGTAGCCGCACCAGAACTAGGAGGGAGGAGAAAAAGAAAGAAGGAAGAACGGGACCAACAAAACAAACATGAAGGGAAGAAAAGAATAACAAAATCAAGAACACAGAACTCGAGAATTAGCCAGAGGGATACAGAAGAACATAACAAGGTGCAAAAGGAGCAAAACAAGGAGGACGTATCAATGAACACATCAAGTGGCGAAGGACAGCAAGAACAAGGTAGAAAAGTAGCTGCAGAAGCAGAGAATCAAAATGAGAAATAGGTAAATGAAAAAAGTGACTCGAAAGCGATGCTTTCAAACTTGAACTTACAAAATCTGCCTTCAATTCTGTCAGGGACACGGCAACATAATGCCACCGAAACATAAAGGCCAATAGCACCATGTCGTCAAGAACACTGAGCAAGGGGATGGAAGCAATAGAACAAGCAACCTAACAACAGATAATGCTCCCTCAAGAGCGTCAACAGGAGCAGTACAAGAGACAAACAGGATCGGAGGCAGCAAAGACGTGAGTATAAAAAATCAGTCTCTTCTCTCTAAAAAGTATCTTCTCTCTAAACTAAAAACGCTCCTGAGTTAACTGACAAATCTGCAACAAAATATACACTCAGTCGGACAAGTATCATATCAACGCTCCATAAGCGAGCCACGGGCTGATCTAGCATCGACCGTTGACAGACAGTAGAAAACAAGAAGAAAACAACAAAGAAGAGGTAAAACTTCCAAACCTACTTTGCCCAAATACCGTCAACTCATATTGTTTCAACTACCAGGTATTACAAGCACAGCAAAGAGAAGAGGATGCCCATGCAAGTCAGAAAGTTCATATAGAAGAGCTTTTCAGCACAAGAGCATCTCCGATGACCTATACAGGGGAGAAAGCCTCAGACACTCCACCTGGTGACACACCCAAGGCTGGCATACAAAGCAAATAAAAAGTGGACGCACAAACGGATATCCCAACCACCAGCGCAAAGGTAAAATTCAACAAGAACCATTTTTCCAAAATTTATAAGAAATGTACTGCCCAGTACAACCTGTCACAATAATACAAGAATTACTAGCAATGAATCATGCTTTTCCTTTTTCATGAAACGCAGGAAACAAACGATGACGACCATGCCAAAGAACAGCAAGGAGCACAGACAGGGCAAACCAAAAAACAAGGGCAAATGCTGACTAAAACGGTACCCAGTACACCATCATCAAAGACCAACGAGGTAAAGCCACACACACCTGCTCCTACAACGTTAAAACAAAAAACTTATGCATGCACAGATGAAATCCAAACTTTATTTACATTTTTTGATTGAACAGAAAAAAGAAACAAATGAAGCAGGCGATGTGCCTCAAGAAGTGATAGAAAGTGCTGCTACCGCTCGACAATGTACAAAAACTACACAAGACAGAGAAGACGTGACAGGCACGGAACCGGGGAGATTGAACGTAGAGGTCAAGCTACAAAACCTCTTTCTATAGCATATAAAAAATGGATCCACCAGAAACAAAGACAGACACATTGTAATTACTTTTTGCGTTCCGACAGATGCAAGAAACAGGGGAGAGCACCAACATTCAAGGCAAACAAACACAACAACACAGGGGAATGGAACAAGCAGAAGATGTTCTTCCAACAACACACAGCCTAACCGCCGTAGACCAAGCCGGAAAACCTTCGCTGTCCGGGCAAGAAATAACAGAGATGGCAACGTCGACGCAAAACATCGAAAAGATGAAGTGAGATAACCTGCTTTTAAGGAAATTAGAAATTTGAGTGAACAAAGACACAAATGCAATCTCATTTACCTACCTCTATGTCTCAACAGCCACAAGACAAAACGGACACCACGGAGGTCCAAAAAGCTGAACTCATCAAAGAAAAGGTCGAAGAGGCAGCACCGGCGGAAACGACTGAAAAGGTGAAGCTACAATAAAAAAAAGTTCAAAAGACACACTAAACATTTGAGTATTTTTCTTAGGGAACAGACAATAAACTACAGTGAAAATAACGACCGTATTTATTTATTTTTTAACAACGCTTTTGCACGATAACGCAGAAACCTCAACAGGACACGCACGCAGACACAAGTAAAGAAGCAAAGGGCCACAATGCATTGGAAAACCATGCGGCAAACATTCCAGTGAAAGAGTCGGACAACAACGAGAAAAACGCCGCACCATCAGAGAAGAAACATTATGCTGTAAAAGATGTTGCCGCCACAAACACGGCGGTAACCCAGGGCAGCACTCAAACAAAACGTGCACCGTTCATCATACAAAACCTGGCCATCGAAGAAGGGACAAAAGACAAAGGGATCGAACACCTGTCCAACAACGTCATGACAGCGAATAAGGACAAAGGGTAAGTTCATGTCAGCACCAAAGAATTATTTTCTTCCAATGATTTCCTACCTTAAACATTTTATATGTATACCTATAAATATATATGTTGCAGGCACGAGATTTTAATAAATACAGAGACGACAACAGTAACAGTCAGCCACATGGCACAAAGCTTCGACATTGGAAAGCCAATGCGCACCGAAACCATGGCAGTAATGCTACAGATGTTGAAAAAGCAACTCAGGGGCACAAAGAGAAAGATTCTATCAACATACAACACCGTAAGTAGAGCTCAAGATTCAACAATGAATATCACTCTATCGATCAATCAACCTCTCTGTACAATTGAATTTACAAATTTCTTCTACGCACATGTGACAAAACAAGCAGGCATCAATACGCATGGCCAACCTTGAAGATCCATTGGAGTTGAAAAATAAAGACGAAGCACACGTCAGAGACAAGACAATTCCTAAAAGGCTTAAAAGATTCCTTGATCTGGAAGAAGGAGAGCAACTACAAGATTTTGACATGGTAAGCACATCTCATGTTACAGACAAGAGATACAATCTCGGCACTACAATTACGTCTAACGATCAACAAATCATGACTAAATCCAAAAAGGACCCCTTATTTATTTATTTTGCATTTTTGCAGTTCTTTCTACCAGTTTGCATAGGCGGGCAAGTTCAACAAAAACAAGGAATTGTGGGCCACTACTTCGTTGTTACAATTAACATAAAAAAGAGCGCTTTGAACTCCTTGACTCTTTACCAATTGAATACACAGGCACAACGGACTACTTCAACACAGTAACAAGAAGAGTAAAGAGGATATGGAAGCAAATAAGCCCATTCCTCCAACTGTCTCCAAGTAATATTGACCATTTCAAAAAGGTCAAAATGAAGGTGCCACTCCAGGGGAAAACGTAAGCACTACAAACCTTTCTCCTTTTCCTTACTCACTGTAACAATTATTAATGCAATCCATAAAAAACATAGGACATTAGGAAAACTTCACCTAAACTGCCCTACCATCTTTGGACAGCGACAATAATCCTTCTACCTACAGACTCGACTATGCGTTCTATGTGTTCATGAACGCAAAGCACTACACCGACGATGGAGAAACAGTGTTACTAACAGAGGAACAAGTCCCAGAGTTGAGAAAGAAAATTCTCTATCAAATATTCAGCCAGTACAGAGATATGGCCGCACTGTCATTAATCAACTACATCGCAGGTTTTTCTTACTGAAGACAACAAAGTAAAATTCTACTTATCTAATTTTCAGAGACACACCAATAAGTTTTTATTTTTTATTTTAACAGATATGCTGAAACCTGAGGTCGATATGGAAGACAGTGAAATGGAACGAATACATTGTCACATAGTTCAACAAGAGATTCCTCCAACTCCCGAGCACATTGGAACAAGCGCTCAAGAGATAAAAGTTATTGACATTAGTGACACAATCAGCGATGAGGAGAAAGAAGATTATCATGTGAGCGGCAAGGATACCACCAAGGTGTCCGAAGAAGCACGCACGGAAGAACAAGCCCAGACAAATCCTGGTTTACAGAGGGAACAACACGCGCAGCCAGACACTGATTTACAAAAGGAAGACGAACGGAAAGATCCGCCGATAGAACAAGACAGACCACACCCAGATAAAAACTATGAAGGCATAACATGGTCTCCTTTAGAAGTGGATAACAGGACAAAGAGCATACCAACTCGCAAACAACAGCTTTCCAAACAGGACATGAACCCTCTTGGCGAAGATCGCATACCAGGAACATCACCAGAGGCAGAACATGCACAAGAAGAAAAGAAGGAGAAAGGAAAGATTTTATCAGAAAAGATACTTCAAAAGAGGAAACACGATGCTGAAGTCTCAATAGAACCGAGAATCAAAAACAACAACACACAAAAGGAAACACCAACATCTAGGCAGCTTAACGAGCAGGCACAGTTCGGTCACGACAAGAAAAGGGGAAGGCATCTTGCAAGAGTGCAGACAAGTTCCCCAAAACCCTCGACGATTCAATCACACGAGATCAGCTCAGCAAACATAATCTCAACTAAGAGGCCATTCAAGCGAGCAAGCAAGGAAATTGGGAAAGTCAACGCTCCAGCACTTGTTCCAGGAGATTTCATTTACAAAGAAAAGGCCATGCACTCTATAGATATCTGATGAGCCGACAAGGACAGAAACAATGCAGACAGTAAGCAGATTCTCCTTGTTCCATGGAAACGATTACACAGAGCTGCACATTCTCTAACATCCAACTAACCATTCACTCACCTAATTCTAAACCCTCCCGGCTTGCAGAGAACAGCTATATAAAACCTCAAAGAGCGAAGGCTACATTCAGGAAAATCCTTCATGGAACAAGCAGGGAAAGAAAACACACAAATGGAGGGCTCCATGCTAAACGCGTTACTGGACGAATGGACAGAACAGAAACAGTTCAACCCCAGACGTCACAATTATACTCCCTGCAGAATTTGCAAATGTATGCATACCTCACCCACAAAAACACCTCCGTCATTACTATGGTACAATATTTAACTAATACCACACACTCTCTTTCTTGAAGATGGTGCTAGGTCTCAATTATAAAAGAGGCGAGCTATCAGAATTCAACGAAGACGATGCACTACAAGAATTTGAACAACTCGTGCGAGGTAAAAACATCCTGCACTCGAAGATGGTAAGTTCGGAACTATTACTGAACACACGACTTATTCTCCTTGGGTTTCAACAATTAAATGAAATTCAATTTTTACATCAATAACGATCTCCTCTCTCAACGTTGATCATGGTACCTCATCACACGGACAAGCACTACACGCTATATGCAATGAACAAGTACAGAGATAGCATCGACATTCTTGACTCACTGAACTATGTAAACTATGCCGATTTGTCTTGGAGTAAACACCATGTGCATCGAGCAGAACTGGTACATACTTTTTGTACATTGTTTTATTCTTTTCCTCGCGATAGTATGATACTCTTAATTTTATCAATGCCGCACCCAAACAACAAAACATAAATGCAATCACATATGAGAAGGATGTCGGTGTTGATGAACAAGTACCGCCAACTAAAAGACAAGAACGAACCAGACTGGGCAAGGATAGCAGAAAGGCCTCACAGGATCTGCACACCAAAGCAAAAAGGAACACAATCCGGACACTTCACGGCCCAATTTGCAAAACACTGGAATGGGAAAGAACTGGCCAAGGACGAGAGGATTTTCATGTAAGTTACCGGTACATACGTCAAATTACTTGATTTCTTTATTACATGATTAGTTTATTCACAATGGTGGACAACACGTAACTATAAACCATGCATTTTGACATGCACGCAGCACAGCAAGGTGGATGCAGAATGGAAACCAGATACGTATACACACTCATATTGGTAAAACCAACCAAATAAAGCACCATCAACTTCCTGAAAAAATCAAAGTTTTCAAACCAGAGACTACAAACCTTTTTCCCCATGAAAGGTAATATAACTATTTTCATTTTTACCACCACTCAACATGACAGGAGCTTCAAATATAACTTTTAGAAGCAAAAGCCATAACTTTTTATCTGTTTTGACAGAGCGAGACGAAAAGAACCAGGATCAATCAATGAGCACCAACAAATACCCGCAACACCGGCATTCGTTCATACACGTGCGTAAGGCAAACGAGCTCTACGACATAGTCATGAGTGAGACATGGCAGGACAAATTCAAAAGGTGAGTTGGTTCCTTTTCCAACTGAAATTAGTTAAAGTTACGCGGCAATCACAGAAATAAGACAGAAACTAGAAAGAACAATGAATTCCTTCTTATCAGCTTGCTTGTAAGTGACATTCTAAAGAGAATTTTCTTCTCTGTTTTTCCTGTAAGCGAGAAGTAGTATTCTCGGAGAACAACCACAGGGAACAACGCAATTCTCCTTTGGATCAAACCTAAAGGAAATTTTTGGGCTGCGAACAAGAAAAAACGTAAAGGAATGGAAAAGAAGGTGCTCGATGAGTAAGCAGAAGCATGGGAGGGAAGCAAGCAAACTAAATACAAAAGACATAGACTATTATTAAGCCCAAGCTTTGCAGAGGTAAATTAAAAAAAACCACAAGGATCATACAAACTCGTCTTTTTGCAATGATTGTTTAATCTCCTGGTACCGATCTGTTCTTTCTAACTCGTTTTAATGGTTTTTTATTTGTTGCCTGGAGAATATTCTAGGTTTAACGGATAGAAGAAAATCTATTATACAATTCACAGATGATTTCAAACGAGAGAAGGATGCCTTGGTTCCTTTGTTCCTTAAGAAATGTCAATTAGACAAGCTCAAAACAGCAAAAATGGTAATAGCGTTAAAACTATATTCTAAACTCTCCTATAGCAATAAAACTCTCCTCTAACAAAATAAAAATAAGCATTTCAAACGAAATACTATATTCTAAACTCTCCTCTAACAATAAAACTTTTGTACCGCAGGTATTCATGCCATTTGAAAAGGAAGACAGATACACACTATTAGTGCTCGACAAATATAGAAGGAAGCTTCAAATCATTGAGCCAGAAGAAACCTCTCGTGAAGAATTGAAGAGGAAAGAATTCCTGAAAAATCAACGTGATCTCCACGTGCATGATGGCAAATTAAGTAAGCAAATTGCTCAAATGGAAATCAACGAAGCCAGCAAAGAAAAGGAGCATAACAAATACCACAACCATAAAGACAGACTGGTAAGAATTGTAAATAACAACGTCTTTTGGTTTTACAAATTACAGAACATGTCTCTCTAAAACAAAAAAAATGCAATTCCCAGGTGCCGAGGTTCAAGGCAGTATACGAAATATTACTCGGTGAAAAATTGGAAAAGGAAAAGACTAAATGGGAAGTTTAATTTTTAAAGGACGTTCCAAAGGTGAACAAAGGTGAAACCCCGTTTTCTGTTCTGAGATTCGCACATCTCTTTGATGGCAACCACTTCGTCGAAGAGATAGACAATTTCAATGTAAGTTTTCGGTCAAAACTCGCTATAAATCTGTAAGATATCATACAACTGCATGACATAATACTGATGTGTTTTTTCTCCTTATTTTTCACTGAATTTTTTGTAGGATGGCACGGAACAATGGAAAGCACAACAACTGTTCAGGCTACTATTTAGCAATCAGAATACAATGGAACCCAGCAAAATGGGCGATCAGATAATAAAGATCTACGACAACATCAAGGAAAAGGAATAAAAAGTTGTTGATAAGCGAACAAGCCTAGCTAGGTTTAGAACACTAATCAGAGGAAATGTAATGCAACCAGGCTGAACTCACTGCAACAAGGATGCAAATTTTTATGTTTCCAATTTAAATGCATTGTGTAGAATAAAGGTTGTGAAATATATTAGTATTAGTACACTACCTCTTTTTCACAACCGTCAAAACATCAGAAAACGGTTTAACCACACATCATAGTGTGATAATGAAGCAGCAGACTCTTTTTTATTGATGTAGTTCCTTGATTCTTCATTAACCAAGCATTCGAACACAAGCCAGTGCCCCAAGTCCGTCACTAGACATACATGCATCACGTCGACACGCAGATACTCTACATACTCCTCACGCGTGGCCGCCAGGTGACTTTGATGTTTCGCAAACATTCCTCCTCTCTGCAACCGCGTGCTGCCAAATGCCACCAACCTACGGCATGCATCTGGCTTGAGTATAGACGTGACTCTCTAAATGAGTATTCAAACAAATTCATGTGGTGCCACCCACTCACGCCGTTAGAGGCCTCACCCCTATGCATCCACAATGGTGCCTCTCCTACCAGACCACCATGCATCCACAGGGTTGAGGGCCACTCATGCCCCTCGAAGCCCCACACCACTCCATGCCCGTGATGCCAGAACACGCGTGACTTTCTAGAGACTTGACAACCGTGACTCCCTAACTGCGTATTCGGAAGCATGCTTCTGGTACCACACTTTAGAACATCCACAATATTGATAGTTGTTCGAAACAACAAAAACCCAACTTCCGTGCCGGTTGAGTCTTCACCTCCGTGATTTATGTGCCTGCATCCATGTACCTAACGTGTGACATCCCGCGACACTTACATGCTAGCGGTACCACGCCAGTGTCTCTTCACAAACGTCACGGCAGTGCATCCCGTGGCTTGCGTACCTACATCCAGGTGCCTCTCTCACATGACACTTGCGATGACTCTTACATGCCCCATCCTGTCGCACAACCTTTGCTCTGCACACTTCCAAACCGTGACCCTGTAACTATGTATTCGGAGCTCACCTCTGCTACTCCGTCCACGTGCCTCTGGATGGATGCTTGTGGTGCCTTCATTTCTGTAAAGACTTCAATTCCGTGACTCCGACACCTACACTAACACACACCGGTGGCTCTACAGACTGCAAACCTGTGCCTCTCTAACTGCGTATTCCAACCCATGCCACTCCTGAAGAAGCCGCGCTTGTGTGCACAACTAAACTGTACTTAGCATAAAAAGACTGCTTTGTATTTAGTTGTTTTTAGACTAAAAAGCAACATTAATGATTCAAAATCACAAGATTGCTGAATAAACATAGTACTTAGCAAGCCAGACAACCTGTTCAATCACATAAACAAACTACAAACTTCACATAAGAAAACTTGTTTAACCTGATACAGGTGACATTAGAAACTGCTTCGTCATAACAGAACTAAACTACGAACCTGAAACAAAAGAAAGGACAAGCAGAAACACAAGCAACTCCACAACCAGTTTTCTGTGTTTTCGTCATCACTAGTAGGCGTAGTAAGGATCGTCATAATTCTTCTCTGCCTCTTTTGCACTCTCCAGTCCTTCTCTGATGTTTTCAATTCTCTTACAAGACTCATAGGTGGCGTACGCATCTATCACTACATACTCAATGAGGTAATTTGGCAGTGGGCTGATCCCCCATAGTTTATGGTCTTCAACCCTGTCAATCTTATCCTTCATCTGTTTGTAGAATGGATGGATCACGCTCCCTGCAACATCAGCCAAAGAGTGGTACCTCTTTCTTCCCTTGAACGGAACTCTCCATTTCTTATTTGGATGTCGATGTACTTGTCGGGGTTGATCTCCAAACCAGAACTTCGCAGCATCTCTTTGTCACCTTCAATACTGAAGCCGGCAAAGGTGTAAAACCTGTCCTCCTTCAGGAACGGGTGCAGGCTCTTGGGCCTGCAAGGGGCATGACACATTTAAGGTGGATCCATCAAGTATCCATCAAGTAAATACTTATATAGTACGTATAATTTGTGGATGAAAAAATTTCAGAAACTGCTATGCAGAGTTCACAAACACAAGCACAAGCACAGCATGTCATTTTTATTTTTGGTAGTTACACTTGAATAAAAGACCTATGTACTCCTTACCCATGTTAACACATCAATTCAAGAAACTGAACTACACTAGAACATCAAATATAGAAACTACACTAGAACAGAAAGTACACTAGAACATCAAGTTCAGAAAATAATCTCATACATCAAATTCATAAATTAATCTAGTGCATCAAATACATAAACTGATCTGGTGAGTCAAGTTCAAAATCTATCCTGCTTTATCTACTTCAGAAACTTCACTGATACATCAATTCAATAAACAAATTTAATCAAATTTCAGGGTGAAATGCTAACTAAGTAGAAACATGGAGAGGTTGAAGCTGTAGGATGGTTCACCATTTAGTTGCCGCGGTGATGTGGTATACCAGACAGAGTTCCTCCACGCATAACTGCAGAACCGCTACCCTCTGCGGAGGTTCGTCTTCCCTGGTATACTCAACATCAACACCGATAAACTGAGGGTACAAGCCACAGACCCTCTTCATGATCCTGCTGATCATCTTGTCGGCTTCGTCAGGATTGCTGGTGCATACAACATCCAGCTTTTCCTTGTCGTGGATGCCAACCTCCTTGAGGTGCACCTTGTAGTCGTGCTTCTGACCGGGGACCTGAACGTTGTCAACCTCAGTGCTTTGGTCGAGCGTCTCCTGCAGCGGACGCTTGGCGAGACGGTTCATCGCCATTCGCTCCTCCGGCGATGGCGGCCTTGACACGAGTTTGTGAGAGTTGCTAGTTGAGATGGGCGGCAATAGTGTTCCCGTAATTGGCGGCTATGGAGCGCGATTGCCCTTTTGTGCCAAGGTTTGGAGTCGAGGAAGAGGCGGTTGGGCGAGGCCTCGTCGTGGTAATGAGGGAAGTAGACATGCGCTCCACGGTTGCTATCGCCGGAAACGCCGAGTGGCGGTGCTTTCATGGTTGCGGGAAAAAGCAACCGTCAAATCGTCAATTAATCACGTAACAAATGTTCTTGCCTAAACCATTCAAGCACACCTGCCTTTGGCACACTTAGATAGAGTGCCTCTGCGTTCGGATACTAAGCACGTACTATGTTGAACTCCTCGCACCTTTCCCGACGCACGCCACTACTACTGAACGACCAATGCTCTCTGACTACTATTCCCACCGATGCCTCTACTACCACACTTCCCGACGCATCACTCTCACGTGCCCGTGGTGACACACGCTCGTAACTCTAAAGACTTCACAACCGTGACTGTCTGACTAAGTCTTCAGATGCATGCCCCTGCCACTACACATTTGTGCATCCACAGAGTTGATACCAGTGCCTCTATAATTCCAACCGTGACGGTCTGAGTAAGTCTTCAGATGCATGCCCCTGCCACTACACATTTGTGCATCCACAGAGTTGATACCAGTGCGTCTATAATTCCAACATCGGTGCTTGTAGAGCCTGGTGTTCTGTGTCTCACACATGTATTAAGACGCTACGTCAAACCAAAAAAAACAAAGCCAGGCGGCACAAATCTTGATGCTAAAATCAGACAGTCGAAGATAACAGACGGTTCCATCATTTCCAACTCTCCCACCTCCACTACTCTCTTGCTTCCTCTCTTCCACAGTAAATCTAGAAACATTCTGCACTCACAAAAGGTCTCTTCTTAGGTTCAGTACTTCAGTGCCTCCTGTACCTACATCCGTGCCTCCTGTGCCTTCAATGCCGTGCCTCCTGTGCCTTCAATGTCGTGCCTCAAGTGCCTACATCCACGTGCCTCGCGTGACACTTGCAGTGACTCCTACGGGGCCCGTCGTGCCACACCCACGTCACTTCACAAACGTGGTTCTCTTACCGGGTAGTCGAACCCATGCCTCTGCCGGCACACTTCTGTACATCCATAGAGTGCACAACCGTGACTGCACAAAACACACGTACGTGCCTGTTGTGGATTCACCAATTCTACCTTCCGTAACTGCACCCACGTGCCTCAAGTGCCTAACGTAATAACATGCGCAGTGACTCTTACATGGCCCCACTGCCACACTCGCGTCGCTCCCGAGACTTCGCAGCCGTGCCTATTTAACCGAGCATTCTAACACATGCCTCTGCCACCGCACTCTTGTACATCCTCAGCGTTGATACCCGTTGAGGGAGTCCCGGATTAGGGGGTGTCCGGATAGCCGGACTACCGTCATCGGCCGGACTATCATTTGCCGCATTATCATCATCGACCGGACTCCAAGACTATGAAGATAGAAGATTGAAGACTTCCCCGTGTCCGGATGGGACTTTCCTTGGCGTGGAAGGCAAGCTTGGCGATGGATATGTAGATCTCCTACCATTGTAACCGACTCTATGTAACCCTAGCCCTCTCCGGTGTCTATATAAACCGGAGGGCTTTAATCCGTGGGACTACGATCTAACAACCCTTACAATCATACCATAGGCTAGCTTCTAGGGTTTAGCCTCCTTGATCTCGTGGTAGATCTACTCTTGTAAACATCCACAATATCAATATCAATCAAGCGGGGCGTAGGGTTTTACCTCCATCAAGAGGGCACGAACACAGGTAAACATCGTGTCCCTTGTCTCCTGTTACCATCCGCCTAGGCGCACATTCGGGACCCCCTACCGAGATCCGCCGGTTTTGACACCGACATTGGTGCTTTCATTGAGAGTTCCTGCGTGCCGTCACCGATAGGAAGGATGCCTCCTCCGTCTTCAAGGGCGGTATCTTCGTAAAGGAGCCTTGGCCGCGGCCAAACTATCCGCTAGGTGGTTTCTTATGACCGCTGTCCGGCCATCGCTCGACAACGACCTCTCAATTCGTCAAAAGCAATCTTCACGTCAGCTCGGAATTCGCGGCGGATGGATCAATAGAGCTCTCGTCCGTAAGCGAGCTCTTGGATCGCGTCGCCGCCACAGGAGTCGCTTCTGAGACTATGATCAGATTGGGCTTAAACCCGATCGAGAGAAATTACCTCTCCCGGGTCACCCCACGTTGCGATGGTAGAGGAACAATGCGGCGGCGCTTCTCCTGTATTGAAAACTAGTCATGTCCGGATCCCGAACCCCTCATGCGGATTCCACGGAGGGGCGGGCTTCGATCAAACACTTGAACTTAAAGTCGGGCATCGGACCGGACTCGTTGGACAACGTCCGTAAATCAAGCTTCAAAATTGGAAACTTCTCGGCCTTGAGCCACGAGATGGGTAGGGTTCGGACTTAGTTCCACCCACCCGCCCGGACATATGTGATCTAACTCTAATTCGGCAAGAGCCCGCCGAGGCAGTACATCACTCTTGGGCGATTCCTCCTGGTTATGGACAGGATAAAGGACTGCCGAGAGGAAAAGCATAATCTCGGTCTTCGCAATAATTGCACGGACAAGGGAATCCTAAACGCTATAAGTCGCCGCGACATCACGTGCTTCGCTGACTTGGAGACCATCGTACAAAAGTATTGTGCGGTGGAGAGCGCCTGGAAAACCGAAAGTAAATTTTGGGATAATCCGGCCCCAAGTATATCCCTAGTCCGGAACCAAAGGGTGCATCATCATCAAGCACCTGGGCTGAATACCAAAAAACCAAAACCCCTAAAGTGCGGAACCGTCTTGGAGGGCTGGCTAAGCGGACCTGCAAAATTCATAGCGCAGAGGGCGCCACTCCAACTCATAGCCTTGAGCATGTTGGATACAACGACAGGTGGCCAAAAGTGGCGAGAGCTTCTAGCTCGAATCCCAGCCCAGCAACACCGAAGACGGTGTTAACAGTCTTGAGACTTTCGCATCCAATAACATGCGAAAACGACAACTCCGCAACCTTGCCGAAGTCTACCAAGTAGCAACAATAAATCCATGGAGTCACACGGCTATTACCTTCAATGCCAGTGACGAACCTAAATTCCGAACTACCCGGGCACCAGCTGCATTGGTCCTCAGCCCAATAGTAGACGGCTTTCGCCTTACTAAAGTACTCATGGATGGCGGCAGTGGACTAAACCTCATCTATGAGGAAACCCTCCGAAAATGGAAATAGACTGGAACCGCATTGAGCGAAGCAGCACAACCTTTAGAGGAATAATTCCCAGCCGGGAAGCATGCTGCACAAGAAAAATCACGCTGGGCGTAGTGTTATTTCGCCGGACAATTATAGGTCCGAGGAGGTCACGTTCAAGTGGCCCCATTCAGCAGCGGATATCATGCTCTATTAGGGCGAGAGGCATTCACAATTTTCAAGCTATACCCCATTATGGGTACATGAAGCTTAAAATGCCGGTCCCAGCGGAATTATCACTCTCGCTAGTGATCCGGACATAGCACTCGCTACCGAAAACAAGACAGCCGCACTAGCCCTCGAGGCACTATCCGAAGCCCTAGCGGCCGAGGAACTCACCGCGATCGCTCCACGGTGAACAGGGGCGATGTGATACTTGATAAAAGATCCAAGTCCACTTCTTTTAAACCAGCGGATGAAATAGTCAAATTCGAGGTCCACCAGCGGACCCCACGAAGGCGGCCTCCATCGGGCACAATTGATCCCTGATGTAGGCGCCGCTTGCGAGAATTCCCGGGAAAATTGGGACATTTTGCACGGCACCCATCGGATATGCCGGAATCCCACGCAGATTGGCGAACACAGCCTAAACATCCTAAAAGTTCAAGCCAGCCAAACAGGCTCTTGACGATTTTCGAACCCAAAAGACAAGCAATGGGAGAAGAGCTAGCCAAGCTATTGGAAGCGGATTCATCGAGACATCAAGCACCGGATTGGCTAGGAAACTTGGTGATGGTACCAAGAAGGACAAATCCTGGCGCCTATGTGTCGATTTCAAAGACCTAAATAAGGCCTGCCCAAAGGATCCCTTCCCCTCCCCGCATCGACCGGATCATCGATGCCACCGCGAACACGATTCATTGTGCTTCACGGGCGCATACTCCGGCTATCATCAAATCAAGATGGCGAGGCGGATCAAGCCGCAATAGCATTCATTACTCCATATGGACCATTCGCTTCAACACGATGCCCTTCGGACTTAAAAACGCCGGCGCAACATATCAGCACATGATTCGGACATGCACGGCTACCCGGATCGGCAAAACAGTAGAGGCATATGTGGGCGACGTAGTCGTCAAAACCAAACACGTCGAAACTCGGTAGGCGACTTGAGGCTCACATTCGACAGCCTCGAGCATATGACATCAAGCTGAATCCGGAAAAATGTGTTTTCGGCGTACCAGCTGGAAAGCTGCTGGGCTTCATCGTATCCGGTAGAGGAATTGAAGCAAACCCAGCCAAGATCCGAGCTCTGTCACAGCTAGATATCCCAAAATACCTCAAGCAAATACAAAAATTGACCGGATGCGTAGCGGATCTAAGCCGCTTTATCTCCCGTCTAGGAGAAAAGGCATTACCCCTCTATCGCCTCCTCGGGCGCACCGAACACTTCGAGTGGACGGATGCTGCCACCGCCGGACTCGAAGAAATAAAGGCCATATTGGCAACAAATCCGGTCCTGGCTGCGCCCAACCTGGGCGAACCAATGTTATTATACATCGCAGCTATGCGTCAAGTTATAAGCGCGGTACTCGTCGTCGAACGAGAAACAGAAGGGCATAAATTCCCTCTTCAAAAACCAGTATACTACGTATCCACTGTGTTAACCCCTTGCAAGTCCCGTTACCCGCACTATCAAAAGATAGCATACGCGGTGTTCATGGCATCCCGGAAGCTCCGACACTACTTTCAAGAGTGTTCGATAACAGTGGCCTCTGAAGTACCACTTAACGACATTATAAACAACATGACGACGACGGGCAGGATTGCAAAATGGGCCATTGAGCTCTTACCATTTGATATATCTTACAAACCTCGCGAGCTATCAAGTCTCAAGTTTGGGCTGACTTTGTCGCTGAATGGACCAAAGCGAACTCCCTAAAGAATCGGCGCATACTCAATTGGATTATGCACTTCGACGGCTCTAAAATGTTAGCGGATGGGGCTGGCGTCGTATTGATGTCCCGACCGGAGACACAGATCAATCGTGCTTCAGATAATGTACGGACTCTAACAATGCACCCGAATCGAGGCCCTTTTACACGGTCTCCGGATGGCAATCTCCATGGGCATTCAACGCCTAGAGGTGCGCGAGGATTCAAACCTCGCAATATCCCAAATAAGCGGAGACTTGGCGCCAAAGATCCGAAAATGGCAGCATATCGCAGCGCTGTCCTCAAAATGTCAGCCGGTTGAAGGACTTGAATTCCATCCGTCACCGGGATAATAACCAAGCGCCGACGTCTTGCACGCATTGGCGCAAAACGCGACGCTGTCCCTCTAACATCTTCTGGAGCGGCTCTTCAAGCCATCCGTACTATGGGAAGAGGAGTCCGGAACTAACAAGCGGAACAAGCCGCACCAACCGGCGATCCAGCCGATGACATAACACCTTCCGCCCACAACATAATGGCAGTAATTGCCCCATGGACAGAACCATTCCTCGCCTACTTGCTTGGCAGGAGCTTCCGAAGACCAAAACGAGGCCCGCTGCATTGTCCAGCGATCAAAAGCCTACAAGGTCTATGAGGAGAACTTTATAAGAAAAGCACAACGGAGTCCTTCAAAGGTGTATCTCCGAAGAGGAAGGCGAAACCTCTGGCTGAAATTCATGCGGACTAGGCGGACACCACGCCGCAGCTCGGGCCCTTGTAGGAAAGGCATTCCGTACAGGATTCTCTTGGCCGACGGCCCGGCGGATGCCAGGACTTAGTCAAAGATCGTCGGTTGTCAGCTCTTTGCTAATCGAGCCATATGCCACCCATCGCCCTCAAAACTATACCAATTACCTGGCCATTCGCGGTGCAGGGGCTTGACATGGTTGGACCACTTAAAGGGGAACCCACAAGCAAAGGTACCTATTGGTCATGGTGGATAAATTCACCAAATGGATAGAGGCCAAGCCGGTTAAAGCGGCGAGTCCGGACCAGTGATAGACTTTATATCCGGGGTAGTACACGTTATGGTGTCCCCCACAGCATCATCACCAATAACGGCACGAACTTCACCGCCGACGAGGTTAAATCATGGAGCAAAAATATGGGCATCAAGCTCGATTAAGATTCAGTCTATCATCCTCAAACCAACGGTGAAGTGGAGCGAGCAAATGGTCTCATAATGGCGGCATCAAACCCGGACTAGTGCGGTCCCTTACGAAATCGACACGCCTTTGGGTAGAGGAGCTCGACTCCGTACTGGGGCTGCGGACAATACCTAACCGTACCACGGTTCACACCATTTTTATGGTGTCTGGCGCAGAAGCAGTTTTGCCTGCGACATCATTCATGACTCACCTCGAGTGCGCATGTACGAAGAAAGAGAAGCCGAGTTGGATCGGCGGGACAGCTTGGACACATTGGAGGAAAAGCGCGGCGTCGCCAAGGCTCGTTCCGCATTCTATCAACAGCAGGCTCGAAGATACCAAAGCAGAGAAATACGGGCCAAGACTTACAGCGTTGGCGAACTGGTTCTCGTCTGCCGGACAAGAAAAGGACAAGCTCAAGCCCAAATGGGAAGGCCCTTCATCATTGATCAAGTCTTGACCGGCAGAGCGTACCGTCTCTGAAATGCATCGGATAACCGACTCGAGCGAACCCATGGAGCGCAGCCCGCCTCCGGCGATTCTATGCCTAGCGCGGACTAAGAGTTCGTCCCTTCCCCGTCCAAAATTTTCCTTTATTTATTTCAGCTGCCTTTTGTTCATCTTTTTCTTCTCAAACCTATTCATCCAAGCCTTAAAGGGCTTTACCAGCATAGCGTTCGCGCACAATTGATGTGCTACCGCACTCATTATACAGGGGCTTCTTTACCGAAGCTTAATTATCTGGGCTTCATGCCCGGCACATGTGTCAAGCCTCCACATGTACCTTTTATTCACCATTATATGCATCGATATGACTTAAGTTTTGGCCAAGCTGGGTTGCTGGCTCTGTGCTTACCCCTCGTTCCCGATTGTTCGGCTAGGAGGTAAAGGAGCACCTCTGCGATTATTCTTGTCGGGTCAGCGGATGTGTACCTCGGTGGGTGAAGCGAAGGCTAGCGTTCTTAAGGGAATATTGGTCGGTGACTTAAAAGATGATTTTTATCCACTTTTTATCTGCCCCGGATGTTTTCGCTTTTTCGCAGCCGGGCATGCACTTTAGGGCATGCCACCCCAGCGGAAAGGAACCCTTAACGGAACTATTCTCCACGGAAGATGTTTCTTACTAACCATGTAATATAACATAACTAGTTGGGCACTTATGCGATAAAGCACCGATGACCCCTCGCTTTGGTCTCCATGCATACCCCGGTTGTTTCATAACCGAGAAGGTATTCGGACACACTCCGGACTCTAGGGTCCCGAGGACGAAGCGAAAAGGTCGGCAAAGACAAATGATCTACAATCCGGCTAGAAGGCATTTTGTATGTCATTTTATAATACATTGTCAAATCGACTGATTGTATTCCTCCTCAATCCCGTCTAACAGGTTGTCTAATTTACAGTCCTGCTGGGAAAATTTTGCGGCCTATTCCACTTGGCCGTATACTAAACTCACAGGGATCTCCTTCCCATCGGACCCCACAGGTCCGACTTCGGCCATGTGATTGGGATGCGCCTTCTTATACCGCGTCTTTACCATGGCCCAGGCCTCCCTGGCACCTTGGCGGCAGGCCGAAATCTTCCATAAATGGAAGCGCTGCCGCACACCCTGCAGCTTCTCCATAAGCTCCCCAAGACCCTCGGGTATGGAGAAGGCTGGCCATAATGCCTGGATGACGCCGCTCATAGCCTGCCGAACTCGTTCGATCAGTTGCAACAATTCGGGAAGTTGATCACCCGTTGTTACGGGCATCTCCTCCGCAGGGCGACCTGTGAGCATACCTACAGACATATTCTCTCAAATGGACTTCCTCGCCGAACTCTTCTTTTCAAATGAGTTCGCCCAAGCACTTACTATATATGTCGTGACGAAGCCGCTGATTCTCCTTAACGGAGCCCGACAGCTCGGCCCGAACGCCTTTCAGCTCGTCTCCAAGCTGGGCATGGGCATCCTGGAGCTTGTTCCTTTCATGCTGCACCTTATGCAGCACCCTCTCGCCGGCCTTTAGTTGGCGCAGAAGTTCTTGCATGTCCGAATCTTGTCCGGCAGCACCTGCAACGTCGTTTTTTAGACTTGCGCAAAGGCCAAACGCTACTTATCCTTCTAAAATAATGGGTTACCAGGAGAGGTCCTTGCGTTTCCTCCTGTGCCAGACAATGCGGCCTCAAGTTGGGCCTTGCACTCTTGCAGCTCCTGAGACAGTTGGGTATTCTTCTCGGTAAGATCCTGCATTTCATACGATCCTTAAATCAGTTAATATAACTACTTTAAGTCTCGGGGGCTACTGGATATACAACCGTTAAAATCTCTTACCTGTATGTCTTTTACATCTTTGCTCCGTGGCTCTGGTAAAACTATCTTGGCGGCACGAAGGTCGCGTCCCCGTGTTAAAGGCATTCAACGCCTCGGGGAGAAGCACAGCGTCACGAAATGCTGTCGCGGCGCTGTGATTCAGGCACTCTCCACCTCAGACTTGGTGGCGGACAGTCTTCGGCATCCTCTGCCGGAGGAGCGTCCGGCTCGCGCTTTGCGCTCACCTCCCCCCTCGACCGGGTGCGGGAGCCCGGCTGGTAGAGGCTGGATTGACAACTTCCACGCCGCAGTCCGCGGGCGCTTGTTTCCCTATAAAAGTCATGAGCACTCAAGCGCTTCCTAGGAGCGTTGCTCTAAAAATAAGGAATTGTGAGCTACACCTTTGCGGCGGCGCTTCACTCGCGCCGCGCTCCTCTTCCGCCTACCGGTCGGACTGGCCCTTGTTGGTCAGCCACAGCTGGCTCGGCTTCTCGCCCCGGGGCACCCCTGCAGTGCCATCATATACGGTGGTGAGAAATAAGCAAGGAAGGAATAGCGGTGTCGGGGCTTGACGCGACACAGGGAGCGGGTTTAGTCCGGGGTAGTCGGCCGTGATGGCGACTAAAGCATTATCCATGCTGAGCTGGTGGAACACTCCGTCGATTAGCTCCACCTTTATGTCGGATCCTCTTGGAGGCGGATCCAGGATCTCTCTGGATCCTCGGGCTGCGGAGCGGACTTAGCATTCCCTCCACAGTCCGGCGCAGTTCTGCGTCGAAAGAATAACACAATGTAAGAAACTTAAGTTTGAAGGCGCAGGTCGGACACGCTGAGTGTTCACTTACCCAAGGCCGGGATTGTTCATGGAAAACCCATTTAGCGGGTTCGTCTGAAGAAATCCTCCTTCTCCCCTTATACAGGCGGACAAGATCGTCACCAGATCTTCGGCTGATTCCGGCCCTTTGCGGCCATGACGGGTGGCATCATCCTCCCCGTTGAAATCCCACATGGGGTGGCCCCTGTATTGTAGTGGTTGCACCCCCCGCATAATGCATGTTGCCATGACTCCGATCATGGTCAGCGGGCATGGGCGATAACCTTATTCGCCCATCGGATAATGGGCGCTCTTGTCTTCCTCGATCGGGGCTCGCGGGCGCCAACTAAGGCGTTTCTTCAGAGGTGCATTGCTGAACTCCGGGAGGCCGATCCGAACAGGGTCCGCAGCGGGCGTCTTCTATATAAAACCATTCGAAGGCCAGTCTTGAGCGCCTTCTTAGGGGTTCCGGATGGATATCCGGTCCGGCGATCGCCATATTTGGCGCCGCCCACTTGATATATGGACCCCTCGTGAGAGCGGGGACAAGGCAAAACAACCTCTTCCACAGCGAAGTGGGGCTCGATGCCAGGAAAAGCTCGCAAGAGCTACGAAACCGCGATATGCAGGATTGAGGCGGGCGTGAGGTGATGGAGCTGGAGTCCGTAGAACTCCGAGCCAGCGGAGGAATGGATGTACAGAAATCCGAGTCCCCTTTTAGATAGGGGACGAAGCATACCCGCTCCCTTTGTTGGGATTAGGGTAACCTCTGCTAGCTTCCCACCTTTGTAGGTGGCGAGCCCGGCTCGAACCGGAACCATGAAGGCGGAGGAGATATCCCCCCATTTGGAGCTTCACCAGCTCGTTGTGCGAAACAGAGCATCTCCTCCAATCTCCTGGCGAAGGGCTGGGAGCGCGAGAAGAGGAGCCGCGTTGATGGTCCATGATGGAATGGATTCTTGGTCGAAAGCGCTCCAATGAGTGTTTGCGAGAGGAAGATGGTGATTTGGATCTGGATTCTTGCCTCCCTTATAAGCAGATTATTCGCACAGCTAGGGGTAAAACATAAAAGACACCACGGCTTTTCACATTCGCACGACAGCGTGGAAGAAGGTCCTTATTAGGCGTGGAAGCCAAGGCAGCATAACATTGATGAGGAAGCTGGACACTTTGGCGGTACATGGAACTTAAGGAGAACCCGCCTTGCAGCGCCGAAGACTACGCATCTGGACTTATCGTCATTGAAGCCTGGTTCGGGGACTCTTGAGGAGTCCGGATTAGGGGTGTCCGGATAGCGGACTACCGTCATCGGCGGACTATCATTTGCGGATTATCATCATCGACCGGACTCCAAGACTATGAAGATAGAAGATTGAAGACTTCCCCGTGTCGGATGGGACTTTCCTTGGCGTGGAAGGCAAGCTTGGCGATCTGGATATGTAGATCTCCTACCATTGTAACCGACTCTATGTAACCCTAGCCCTCTTGGTGTCTATATAAACCGGAGGGCTTTAGTCCGTAGGACTACGATCTAACAACCCTTACAATCATACCATAGGCTAGCTTCTAGGGTTTAGCCTCCTTGATCTCGTGGTAGATCTACTCTTGTAAACATCCACAATATCAATATCAATCAAGCGGGGCGTGGGTTTTACCTCCATCAAGAGGGCCCGAACCTGGGTAAACATCGTGTCCCTTGTCTCCTGTTACCATCCGCCTAGACGCACAGTTCGGGACCCCCTACCCGAGATCCGCCGGTTTTGACACCGACACCCGTGCCTCCAAAAGCAGCATATCCGTGCCTATATTTCCTTCATTTCAGTGCCTCCTATGCTTACATCCACGTGCCTCATGCGACTCTTGCCTGTCCCGTGGTCCTCTAACTGCTTATAGAACCCACATACATGCCACCTATGGTGCACTGAATATGCGTGCTCAGTAGAACCTGCACTTCCGTGCGTCGTGTGCTGCATCCACATGCCTCTAGAGGCTCCACTTCATCACTACCACGTGACTTCACAACCGTGGTTCCTTGATTTCTGTGCCTTCGTCCTTGCACCCCGTCGCCTCACGCGACACTTGCTGAAGTCTTATGTGCCAACTAGTGCGACACCCGTCACTTCACAACCGTGGTTATCTAACCGAGTACTCGGACCCATGCCTCTGCCACCACACTTTTTGTGCATCCAGAGAATGTACGTACGTGGCTGTGGTGCAATCATTTTCTGTGGCTTGTGCACATGAAACCATGTGCACAACATGACACTTGCCGAGACTCTTACATCCCCCGTAGTGCCACACCCACGTGAGTTCACAAATATGGTTCTATAACCGAGTACTCGGACCCATGCCTCTGCCGCCACACTTTTGTGCATCCAGAGATTGCGTGCGTGCCTATGGTGTCTTCATTTCTGTGCCTGCACGTACCTGCACCCACGTGCGCAACTTGACATGCGTGGCTCCTGATACTTCACAACCGTGCCTCTGTTACCAAGGGCCGTGACACGTGCGTCTGTCACTGCATTATTTTGGCATACGCAGGGTTGATACCACATGCCTCGACAAGCCACAAGTCCGTGCCTCCGTTGCCTTGAATGTCGTGCCTCCTTACGTACCTGCACCCACGTCCGCAACGTGACGCTTACGTGTCCCGTAGTGCCACACCCACGTGACTTCACGACCGTGGTTCTGTAACCGAGTAGTCAGACCCATGCCTGTGCTGCCACACTTTTCTGCATCTACAGACTGCACACCCGTGACTTGAGAAAACACACGTACGTGCCTGTTGTGGATTCACCTGTTCTCACTTACGTGCCTGAACCCACGTGCCTCATGTGCCTAACACAACATACGCCGTGACTCTTAAATGGCCCCTTGCAGCGCCGCGTCGCTCCACGAGACTTCACAACCATGCCTCTTTTGGCGCTTCTAACGCATGCCTCTGCCACAGCACTATTGTACATCCTCAGCGTTGATACCCGTGCCTCCAAAAGCAGCATGTCTGTTCCTGTATTGCCTTCATTTCCGTGCCTCCTATGCTTACATCCACGTGCCCCACGCGATTGTTGCCTGTCCCGTGGTTCTCTACCTGCTTGTAGAACCTACCTTTGCCGTGCCTCTGTGCTGCATCTCGTGCTGTAGAACCTACACTCCCGATCCTAACATCGGAAAAAGCGGATCTTGATGCTCAAGCAGGCGGTTGAAGACTAGAGGCGGTTCGATGGTTTCCATCTCTCCCTCCCTCTTCTACTACTTTGCTTCCCCTTCCGCAAAATAAATATCAAAACCTTCATCACTCCCCGCGCTCTCCTCCTTCATACGCACACAAACACAAATTTGAAATCGAATTCGCGTCACCGAACAAGCGCCACGCGTTCCCCAACCACCCTCAATCCGACATACACACTACCACACACTGCCGCGAGAACACCAATAACCCCACCGGCTGCGGCGACCAGCGGTGACAACCGACGATGGCGGCGGAAATCATAGCGAAAAAACAGCGACACAATAAGCGGATGGAACCGAAGAACACCGCACAACTAATTGAAGGTAATTATCATTCTATCCCACTCCATTCCACCGGGTAGACCGTAGTGATTTTTCAACTTCAAGGAGCAGCAACCCTAGCCACCGCTACCAAGGAGTTTTCGAATAACCAAAAATCTATTTGTCTAACAAATTGAACTGCTGGAGAGATGAGATTTAATAGAAATTCTATAGCTCCCCGCCCTGGAATATTCGCCATACGATAAGTGCTCAAAGCTACTAAACCTGAAACGACACTAACTAGAATACATCAGTAGATCCAAATCCTGCAAGCATCCTGAGAGGCCAAAACCTGAAAACCGCACGACATTTTCTACATGTTTGTACCTTCAATGTAACCGTTTTTCAAATTAAGTGCCTCAGTGCGAAAAACCGTGAACACAGAATACTGTACCATGTGCTTCTAGTGTAAAACAACCAGCGCCTCTCTATACATACAAGTTTGTTTTCACACCACGCAGCTTTTTTTTTCTGCGACACTCAACTCTACTTCTAACACCTGCCCATTTTTTATGCAGCAATGAGAAATCCTCATGAAGAAGCTAAAACCCAGCAAAATCTTGCGAAGACCCTCTTGAAGAACATGCAATCCAGCAAGCTCTGTCAAAGGTTTGACCAAAAGAGCCCCTTGCCTATCTGCAAAAACCTGTATTGAGACATTAATAACTTAACTGCTATCCTTGACAACAATAACTTAACTATGTCTACAAATAAAACTACCTGCCACTTTGGACAAACATGTAGAAATATCATCTGCAGAGTGCATTTTTGTCTCAGAAAATTCTTCACCCTAAATTCACTTACCCAGCTCCACTCATAACCATAATTAATATATTTTCTTTCAATCCGCTTATTAGCTCAATTGGCAATAGTAGAAATAACCTTTCTTAACCCAAAAAATAAAACTAAAAATCCACTTTTGGGAATTTTACATTCCTTATGCATAACCGTTGAAGATATATATTTTAAATGTATATAAATTATTTTCGGACACAAGAATATCGTTTTTCATTACCTGGTCATTATGCAGGACACAAAGACGGTGATATTGACAGCACACAAACACAAAGCATGTCTCCTCATTCATCAGAAAAGGACACAGAACAGGCCATGAGGAACAAACCACCTGCGGCAGAAATGGTAACTTACACCAGGCTCAACAGGAGTAAACACCTAGCAACAAGCAAAAAAAAAGAGAAAATCAGATACCAGCACTGTTTTTACTCACGGAGCAAAAGTCAAAAGAAAAAGGAAAATGCTGAAAACATCATCGACCTTTGGTACCTTGCAGCATCAACCATTACCTCTAATGGTACTCCCCTTATGAGAACCAACCGCGCGAAGAAACATGCTGAGCGCAAGAAGAAAAACAAGCGGCAAAGGGTAGAAAATGAACAAGGCGATACCAACAGCAAAGGTTGAGATACCAATGGCGGCGATGATGACGAGACAACATGATGCAGATTTCATTCCTCTGAGGCGGCGATGATGCCGAAGAGCACGACAGCGACACAGAACATGACGACGATGTAAAAACACACTTATGCACTAATTTTGAATACCACTAGGGATCTAACATTCCTCTCTAACAAAACCCTTTCCTTTTTTCTTCTAAAACAGCCCAAATCAGGCAAGAAGGACAGAAAGAGAAGAAAGACAAGCGGGAAAGAACTGGTAGTACCAACAGTTGACGAAGAACAGCAAGAAACAGACGAAGAGAAATGCCAAATCAAGGCAGGGGCAGCATTCACCCATGTCAAGAAAGCATGGAATTTACGTAAAGACCGTCACAAGAAAGATATTAGGACGGTAGGATTTGGCAGCATAGAGAACTGCAAAATAACGGGCTCCATCTGCAGACCGCTTGTAGCACACATCTACGACAACCTCAACATAGAAACCATGACAATAACCTTCGGTGATGCTACTGAAGACAAAAAAAAATCAAGATTACCAAGGAAGCTACCCACAAGGTGTTTGGATACCCAAACGGCACGCAAAGGTCAACACCAAGGCCAGAGACTAGCCCAGCTTCAATGAAAGAACTGATGCCAGAGCTTGGCTTCAAAGATACAAAGTTCGCGCCAAAACAACTGTTCGAGAAGCTACAAACATTGGTGGAAATAGATGATGAAGAATCAAACAGGAAATCAGTTAAAATATTTTTCCTTATTTTTTTCCACAATGTTGTCTGCGGGTCAAGCGCCGCTATCTTCGCCCGGACAGCTATAATGGTCAAGGACATGGACTATCCAGAAATGGCAAAGATGGATTTCTGCGAAGTAATCGTCGAATGTATTAGGGAAGGAGCCAAGACATGGCAGAAGCACAGGATGTTGCCTCAGGAGGAAAAGAACAAAAAGCACATCAATGGTTTGGCACAGGTATCAGTAATCATGTACCTTGACTCCCTGCTGCTGCCAACCGACACAAAAGAAATGCGGAAGATTGCAAAGACAATGGACAAAATCTCATTACCACGAGCAAACCATCTCAAAGAGAGTGACCTAGCGAAAATAGCTAGAGCAGACATGAAAAGCAGACGGAAAAGCACGACCGGATGACTATGAATTTGGCAAGATACTGGTATAGCTCATTGTACATAAATCAGTACATCCCTTTTGAAAACAGCTTCCATTCTAATCAACTCCATTCCACGAAGCGATCACGGACATGGAAAGGAATAGCAGAGAGGATCTTCTATACCAGCACAACATCAACTTCGTCTTCAATTCACCAGATAGCAGGAGAACATCGTAAAGAACAGCAACACCAGCACACAATCAAGCTGCTACCACCTCCACCCAAGCGCCGGCGCGAACCACGTATCGGCACCAGTGGAAGCACGAAACCAAACAAAAACATCAGCACAGGACCAGAAGAAAGATTCCAAAGGATAAACAAATTGTTGCAAAAGGTGCTCCATGAAGAAGAACAGTTACCCGCAGTAACCACAAGGGCTAAACACCGATGCAACAAAAAAGAAGAGATATTGGATGAAAAAAAACAAGGATAAAGTCATGCAACAAACAATTGCCCTGATGGATTCTCTAGAACAACTCAGACAATTTCAGGACATAGTTTGCACAAGGTACCTCACGGACAACGCGACCCTCGGGCGCTAGAGCAAGCAGTTCAAAGACATCAAGTAGACAAGTCGATGCGGCCTTACGAATGAAATAGTGGCCTAGCAGAACAAAGAGAAAGGAGAAAAGGTAAGAAAGAAGAATAGGACGAAGAGAGGAAGAGAAGAACAAAATCAAGGGACGTGGGCATTGACAAGAAGAAGATAAAGCAGCAAAAATATGTAAATAAATAGTAATGCATGGTGCCATACGCAAGCAAAACCCTGTTTTCATACCTCAACTGAAAAGAGTTGTGTCAATGCTTTCAGGAATGTTTCCAAGATGAACTCCAACAACAGGATGGCATCAACAACCCCAAAAACAAGAATGAACGCAACAAACAAAGCAACCTCACAACAGACAGTGCTACAACAACAACAACTCCAACACAAGCACAAGATACGATCGACGTCAGAACCAGTGAAGAGGTCAGTATGAACATCCATTTTTCCTTTCAAAACTGGATAGAGTTATAAGTTAACTTACAAACCTTCAACAAAATATAGGCTCAGCTGGAGAACAATCAAGTCAGCAGTCCCGTCAACCAAATGCAGGAGGCTCACCCACAATCAACCGTTAGCATAACAAACGACAAAGAAGAAGAAAACAACGAAGAGGAGGTAAAATTCCACAGCCCACTACACCCCACACCGGAAACTCATAATGGCAGAAAACAAAGTGAACCACAAACTCATATTGTTTGAACTGCAGGTATCACAATCACTGCAAGACCAAGAGAGAACCAGTGTTGAAATTGAACCCCATAGTGAACCTCAAGCAGACGAAGGAGTCACAGAACAGGAAGTTTGTGCACAAGAGACTTCCAGTGCCACGACATTGCAGATCACCATCACGAGTACAAAGGAGAAAACCCAAGACATCCAAGCCAATGAGGAACTAGAGACTGTTATACCTGGCAAAGAAATAGTCGATACAGGCACAAATAACCCAGTCATCAACACAGAGGTAAAAAATCAACAACAAACCCTTTTCAAACTATTTATGATGTCTGAACTACGTAATACACCCCACCACCGCAATACAACAATTATAAGGCATGTCTGACCCTTTTCTTTGAACAAATGCAGGAAACAAACAAGTACATTGATCTGGAAGATCAAGAAGCAGCGCAACCAAAGGAAACTGGAAAACACAGAACTTCAAACAACAACATCGAAGAGGTGAGGTTACAAAGCTGAGGCACAAATGAACTTCAAACTATAATTTCAATTTTTTATTGAGCGGAAGAGAAACAAGCAAAAGAACTCGCATAAACATTGAACAAGAAAAAGTAGAACCTGAGCGAGACAAGGAGAAGCCGTAGTTCCAGCAGGAGACAGTCCTGTAAATCCAGAGAAAGAGGTCTTATAAAAATTGTAACTCAACAATCAGAGATGCACCCATTTCTTAAATACTTTTTACTGTTGGTGCGAGGCACAAGAAGCTCAGGAGAGCACCAACAATCAAGACCATCAAACACAACGGAGGGCCCAATGAACAACCCAAACATGTTCATCAAGCGGTGAACAATAATGCCCTTTGAAGACCAAGCCACCAAAAATTCAATCACCAAACAACAGCTACCAGACTCAGCGCCAGCGTCAACAATTGAAAAGGTGAAGTTACGAAACTTGCAAGCATGAAACTATAAGATTGCCGCGTGCACAATTAAATAAAATCCAACCTACCACACCTGCACTCACTCCAATGCACTCTCACTTTGCCACCTCTATATTTGAACAGCTGCAAGAAAAAAACAAGGTCACTGACGATGAACAGCAAAAAAAAGAGCAAGAGAAGGACCCAAAAACACCACGCGAAGAACACGTAGAACAATCAGCAGTAACAAGTACAGAGGTGAAAACACATAATACCTATGAATTATCTTATAGTTCAAAAATATGCATTTCACATTTCACTACTTTCCTCAATCACGAGAGAGAAGAGATAGATGAGCAAAAGGAGGCCAAGAAGAAGAGCAAAATGTTCTTCAAGCGGCGGACATCAACGTCAAAGAAGACCAAGCGCCAAAATATTCACTCACCGAAAAAAACGCAGCAGAGAGGCGGCAGCAGCGACAACGATGAAAAGGTAAAGTTACATAAGCTGATCCTCTGAAAGTATAAAATAGCTCTGTTGAAGCTCAAATGCCTCGCCACTTAGCCACTGTGTGTTTGAAAAGCTACAAGACAAAAACAACGGCAGCGGCGATGAACTCCAAAAGACGAACAGGAAGATGCACAAAACCTCCACTCAACAAAGAACAAGCACAACGATCGGCAGCGACAGCGAGAACAGCAGCAGAGACAACGAAACAACAACGATCGAGAAGGTAAAGTTACATAAGCTGACTCTCTGAAAATATAAAGTAGTTCCATGGTTGAAACTTACCACCTTTATGATTGAACAGCTGCAAGACAAAAACCATGGCGGTGATGATGATCACCAAAACAAAGAACAAGGCGACCCCAGAAACAACACCCAACGAAGAGCAGGTGGAGCAGTCGGCATCACCAACGACAGCTCAACGGTGAAGTTGCACGAAATGTTTCCACAAAATGACAACAATCACAATCAAAATAGCTCAAAGCACGCACCAAAAGCAGCTATTTTCCCATAACAGCTGCTATAATTAAAATAAAGTAGCAAGTTAAATCATTTCAATGCTTTTTAAATGACAACGCAGAAACACGAAGAAGGCAACCACGGAGATACAACCAATGAAGCAAGCACACAAATTGTTCGGAAAAAGAACCGAAACTATCATAGAAAACCCTACGCCGTAAATGCGATGCCAATTCCGCTTGCACACAGTCGATGCCATCCAGTCGGGCTGAAAAACAAGACAGAAAAAACCACCAGCAAGACATAACGGTTGACAAGGAAAAACATGATGCCAAGAAAAGCACAGACGACTCAAATAAGGATGGAGAAGAAACTGAACAAAAGGGTACAACGCAAAAAGAAGAACAAAACATGCCGAAGGAAGCAGAAGGAGAACAAAAAAGGAACAACACTCGACGGGACATATCTTCCAAAGCATCGAAGCGAGGCAAGACAATAGAAACATAATTGCTATCTTGTGATCTTTGTGACTTGGAATTATTTATATTAAATTCAAAATCATCGCAGGCATAGTGGAGAAAGGTGGCAAAGATAGCAATTCCGTCAACAAAGCCATCGAAGACCTGTACAACGCTGTATGCAAGCCATGGACAAAGAGAGAAATATAAGTTCATCCAACTAACACAGAAAACATTCTTACACACGATCATTTTGACTGAATTCATGTGTGAACCAAAACATTTTTATAAATATACTTTGCAGGGATCAGCTTTTCATTACAACAGACAAGTTTGATCTAAATCTAGGACATGTCTCCGAAAGCTTCAAGGTCGGTAAATCAGTACGCACCGAAGCAATAGAGCCCATGCTAACAATCTTGAGAAAACAACTCAATGGCACATGGAGAAAGATTCTATCGTTAAGCAACACCATAAGTTAATATCACGGCAAAAGAATCACGTTTAAAACACTATATATGACTTTATAAATAGATAAACTTCCCCTATAGCTGAACTGACAAATTCCCTTTGTCTATCTGTGACGAAACAAGCAGCACTCAATAAGGGAAGCCAACGATGAAGATCCAATGTGCTACGAAAATAATGATCAACAACAGAATAGAAAAAATTACTACCTCCAAGGCTTATATCATTTTTCAACATGAAAGAAGAAGAAAAACTGCAATATTATAACATGGTACGGTGATCAGCTGTTTCAAAAACAAAACACAATTTACGTATATGCTATGAAAAGTTCTCTTTTTACTTTATGTTTCTAAATATAAGAAGATTTCCAAATGTTTTCTTTTTATTTTGTGTTTTGCAGTTCCTTCTACCATGTTCGTTGAGCGGGTTTGAGCAAGACGAAACTATAAGTCATTACTTCACCATCACAGTTAACATGCAAAAACAGCGTTTTGAAATCCTCGACTCTTCAACTGCATATCCAGGCACAATAGAATTCTTCAACAATGTAACCAGCAAATTAATGAAAATCTGGAAGCACATAAGCACAGAGCTACAGCTTTCATAAAAAAGCATCAACCATTACAAAAGGTCAGACTGCAGGTGCCACTTCAAGGAGAAGACACGTAAGCACTTCCAACATCTTCACTTATTTCTTTTTTTTTCAATACAACATTCAATACTACAATTACTGAAATAATTATGTTCTTTCGTATTTTCAATACAACAATTACCACTATCATTGCTCAAACTTTTCTCTTGTTTCCGTTTCTTGAATGGAACAATCTTACCAATACCATTCATCTAAATGCAGAATGGACTGCGCATTCTACATGTACATGAACCTGAAGCACTACTCCAGTGATGGAACAACAGCAACCTTAAAGCCAGAACAAGTACGAAAGTTGAGGAAAAAGGTTCTATATCAACTAATCAGCCAACACAGAGGGAATACAAAACTGTCACTAATCAAGTGTACAACAGGTAAGTCTTTTCAGAAACTAAATCTTACAGTTTCGTTACACTAGAAGAAGTAATATTTTTTTATTGTTTTACAGATATGCTGAAATATGAAGTAGATATGGAAGACAAAGAAATGCAACAAGCAGAATGTTGCATACTAGAAGAGTTTCTGCCAACTACCGGGCCAAAAGAACATATTATGCATGCAGCAACCACACAAGAGCATGAAGTTATTGATATATCCGATGCGCATAAAGATATTATGGATGTCAAGCAGCCACGCCGTCGCCCAACAATCTTTCACGTCCACGAACAAAATGATCCACCAATAGAACCAGATCAACCACCACGGACGACAAGATACCACACCATGGCGAAGAGAAGCAGGCGAGCAAAATATCAACAGCAATATCCGACCACGAGCAAGCTGGAACAAGCAGGCACTGATTTAGGATGGCGAAGCAACGGCGTACCAAATACACAACAACAGGTTTCGAAGCGGAAGAAACAGCCTGTTCTTCTTCAAGAAGAAACAGGCTCAACAAGCAATCAACAAGGCACCTCCGGCACCATCTCTCTAGACTTCCTAAAACCAAAAACAATGGAAGCAGGGAAGAAGTTGATGAATTTCTTTCAAGCCTTAACCCACTACAACTACAGGTGTACAACGACCATATAAACATGGGCTCTAGCTTCGATTTAATCAAAACATGGCTCAACGAGCATGAAAGCTATGAATTCAACAAAAATCCCAAGCCGTATCTGACAATCTTGCAGCAAGAGTCGGGAGAACATTCAATGCCTCAATCATCTGAGAACAGTTCAGACAAGAAAATCTCGGTCAAGAAAAGGTCGGTAAAGCCTTCAAGAAGGCTCCTTGGAGAAATCAAGATTCCTACATTTGTCCCAGGAGATTTCAAATTCATGAAAAAGCCAGAGCACTCCATGAATACCTATTCAGCAAAGAAGGACAGGACGAATGCGGAGAGTAAGTACTTTCTCTTGCACAAACAAAAAAACAAACAAATGTTGCCCCTTTTTAAAACAACCTAACTAATGTGTAAACATTTTCTGCTTGCAGTCTAAACATATATATTAGCTCGAAGCGACACGATTGGATGACAGGAAAACAAATAATGGAACAGCTAATGAAAGGAGATGATGGACAGATGGAGGGCTCCATCGCAAACGCATTGTTCGACTAATGGACATCGCAGCAACAATACAACACAACTGATAAAGCCATACTTCCCGTAGATTTTGCAAACGTATGAAGTCCATTTTGACAAAAACACTTGCATCATTTCAGTGAATACAAAGATTGAACAAAAAGTAGAAAACTTTTTGGTGCATGGTCGTGCTTTCGGTGTTAAAGCTGGAGAGGAAGAGGACTAGCAGAATTCAATGAGGAAGAAGCATTGAAAGAGTTTGCACCCCTTGTAACAGGCAAGGAACTTTTAAAGAAAAAGCTGGTAAGTTAATAGAAATATAGAAACATAACTCATTCTTCCTACAGATTGCACATTCACATGTCATTTAATTCTCCTGACAAGAATTAACTTTAACTCACTCTGTCTCCAAACACTGCAGATTATGATACCTCACAACATAGATAAACACTACACACTATACGTGCTCAACAAGTACACGAACACCATCGACATACTTGACTCACTGAATTACAGACACGGAGATGGAAAAAAACATGGAGAACACACCATAAGGACCACCAAGAACTGGTATGTCAATTTAACCTTGTTTTCCAATTAGTTTTCCAATTAGTTTTCCAATTCTTGCATTCCCTTTATTAATGGCAAAACCCAACAATAACACAGATTAAAAAGATGCACGCACTCATGAAGAAGCATTACGGTGAAGCGGAGCTACAAGCCAACAGCGAACCAAACTGGTCAAGGATAGCACAAACACCTAACAGAGTTTGCGTGCCAAAACAGCAGGGTACCCAATGCGGACACTTCATGGCTCAATTTGCAAAATACTGGAATGGCATTGAACTCATAAAAGATGATGAGGATTTCGATGTAAGTGAATAGTACAAGAGCAACAATTTTAATTTTTACAAACAGCACTACTTGAATACTTCAATATCCGATAACCTCCATGCAGCAAAGCAACGTAGATGCCGAGTGGAAACCAGAGTTCCTTTTTACAGCCATATTTGGTGAAACAAACAAACTAAAGTGTGAGAAACTACCTGGAAGAATCGAAGAATTCAAACCAGAAACTTCAAAGTTCTTCTCCACCAAAAAAGGTAAGAAAATCATTTCTACTTATCCTCTTTTTTTTTGTAATAACCTACACATCACACGGTGTTCACCAACATCTTTCGTGTCACGAGAGCTTACATATTACATATCTGCTTCCATTGGTAAAACAGATGAAACAAAAAGGAAAAAAGACAAAGCACCAATCCATATCCAAAACATTCTCATTGCTTCCAACACACAAAGGCGTCAGACCTCTTCCATCTAGTCATGAGCGACGGTGGCGGAAATACAAAAGTGAGTTGTTTTCTATTGCACCTCAAAATAGTTAGACAGAGGCCAAAAATAATGTAAGAATCTGTTTCTCACTAACCGTCACCTCCAAAATTATTTTATCTCCTGTCGCAGCAAAACTATATTTAGGCGCATCCGCAAGGACAGTGAAAGCACGCAACTTACTAGAGCCCAGCTGAAGGCAGTATTTCATACAAGACCAGCACAGACGAACAAACGACATCATATGGAAAAGAGGATCCTTGATGACATAGCAGAAATCTGGGAAAGCAGACAAGAATCAAAACAGAGTGATAGAGTAATATTAGGCCCAAACTTTGCAGAGGTAAACTTTTAAAAAGCAAAATCTTGTGAACATTGCAATAACTACTCTTTTTATATTCTTACACGGCTCTTTTTCTAACAGTTTTTTTCATCATATATATTGTTTGCAGCATATATTGGATTTGAAGAAACACACAACTACTATTAAAAAATTTAAAAATGAATTGCAAAAAACAAAGAATCAGCTCGTTCCCATCTATCTCAAGGAAAATCAACGGAAAAAGCTCTCAACAGCAAACATGGTAACAACCTATTCTACCATGACAAAATCAGAAAATATGCGTTCTATTAAATTACTTTATATTAAACTATCATCTGAGCAACAAGTATTTTGTACGCAGATATTCATTCCAATGGAGAAGCATGACCGCTATGTACTATATGTGCTAGACAAATACAAACACAAAGTTCACATTATTGATCCTCGAGAAACAACTCACGAGGAATTTGAAAAAGAAAAGATACACATCGACAAATTGACACCACAAGAAGCAAGCCGAGTACTTCAGGAAAATGAAGATGCCAAAGAAAAAAGAGAAAGACAGTTTCAGGAATATCATGTTCATAAGTCGGCAATCGTAAGCATTTATACATAACAATTTTTTAGTTTTACAAGTTGCAATATTAAAACTATTAATTACAAAATACAATATTCCAGGTACCTAGGTTTAAAGAAGTCTTCAACATCATACTAGGACAAACAATGAATGCCAAGGGTACAAGATGGCAGACTCATACCGTGCAAGATGTTCGAGTAGTAGAAAAGGGAGAATCAACATTTGCTGTTTTAAAGCTTGCATTCCTCTACAATGGTGAAAAATTTGTCGAAGACCTGGAAGATTTGACAGTAAGTTTATATATATTTACTTATAAACAACTTATATGCACAAACTCTAATAATATACTTCTCTTCTCGGCAAAATTTCACAGGATGAGGTCGAAGACTAGAGGGCAGAGGCAATGTACATTCTCTTAAATAGCGAGATGAATCAAGTCAAAGCTAGTGAAATGGGTGAAGAGATTAGCAAGATCTTAAGCAAAAATGAAGAATAAACTTTTGATTTAGCCCGCGAAGCTAATTCTATCTAGACGTGACAAAACAGTTTGTGAATAACTCACATTTATATGTAATGTAGTTAGAAATTCCGTGTTCATGTTGAAAAAAGAACTATTTCGACAACAGTGCGTCTTACATCATAAGAGAGCGCCAGTAAACTATAAACAACAATGCCTCTTCTTATTTGTACAACAGCAGTGACTCCAAAAACGAACCCTTACGCGTGACTCTGGAAAGCACCGTCCCGTGCCTCCAGAGGCGACATGGCCTCGTGCCACCAAACCCTGGGTCACCATGCCTCCAGGCAATATCCATACACACACATAACCTTACGCGTGACTCTGGAAAGCACCGCCCCGTGCCTCCAGAGGCGACATGGCCAACCCTGGGTCACCATGCCACCGGGAAATATCCATACACACACATACCCTTATGCGTGACTCTGGAAAGAACCGTCCCGTGCCTCCACCAAACCCTGGGTCACCATGCCTCCGGGCAATATCCATACACACACATACCCTTATGCGTGACTCTGGAAAGCACCGTCCTGTGCCTCCACCAAACCCTGGGTCACCATGCCTCCGGGCAATATCCACACACACACATACCCTTACGCGTGACTCTGGAAAGCACCGTCCCGTGCCTCCAAAGGCGACATGGCCTTGTGCCACCAAACCCTAGGTCACCATGTCTCCGGGCAATATCCACACACACACATATCAAGAGCGCAGACCTCCTACGCACACGTGACTTCACATGCTTCAAACCCGTGCCTCCGGAGGCAGCATACCAATGCCTTCGTAGTATGCACACATATGCATGCATGCACAAACCTATATATCATCAACAAAGCATAGCTCTTAAATAGACGTGACTACACATTCTTCAAACCTGTGCGTTCTGAAACAAAGCAGCTTGCCTTTTGCACGACCTGCTAGGAGGTTCCCTCGCACTGGAGGCACCGTGTCACGCCACGACGGACAACGCGCCGCACGAAACATCACGCTGCACAACCAACACACACTTCGACCTATGCCCCCCCTTCAAGATGTTTATGAAAGTTAAACGAGTCGAAGGCGAGCAGGAGGTTCCCTCGCGCCGCACGAACCAGCACGCTGCACGACCAAACACACACTTCGACCAACACACACTTCGACCTATGCCCCTCCCCCTTCAAGATGTTTATGAAAATTAAGCGAGCGAAGGCGAGCAGGAGGTTCCCTCGCGCGAGGGCGCCGTCACACCCATGACGGACAACGCGCCGCACGAACCAGCACGCTGCGCACTAAAAACACACTTCGACCTATGCCCCCCTTCAAGATGTTTATGAAAATTAAGCGAGCGAAGGCGCAGCAGGAGGTTCCCTCGCGCCGGGCGCCGTATCACCTTGACGGACAACGCCTTGAGAACCAGCACGCTGCACGACCAAACACACACTTCGACCTATGCCCCCCTTAAGATGTTTATGAAAATTAAGCGAGCGAAGGCGGCAGGAGGATTCCCTCACGCCGGAGGCGCCATGTCACACCGCGACGGACAACGTGCCGCACGAACCAGCACATTTTTATTCAATTTAGTAAAGTTTTTCTTCCTAGACCCGTGCCTCTCCTAGTGTTCACCTGTGCCTATAAGGAAGTCACACGATTGAACAATTCTGAACACTGCCGTTTTACATTAAAAAGTTGATTTTTTCGTTACTTGAAAGGTCACATTTGATATTGTTGGTAGTCCCGCCGTAACTACTACCCATAAATCTCCATATCCGGAAATATAATGGGAGCGAAAGGAAGCGATAAAGGGAAACAGGAACCAAAGCGAACTGGTATTTTTTGTGTTTCACGGAAAGGAAAAACGGAAAAATGTGGTAGTATGAAGGTCAAAGTGCAAAACGCACGAAACCACAAACCAGAAAGGGAAACCCAGGAACCAACCGCGCCACCTGGTTTTCTCTAGCGGGAGTGCTCCGCGCGCAACACTTGTCACGCGCAGGGCGCTCCCGAACCGCTCGTTACGAGCGCTCCGAAGGAACGCTCGTTAACTAGTTGCTCCCGTATGTATCTGGCTCTTACCAAGCTACACATAGCACTCGCGTGAAGTCACTTTGCATGGGCCTACCCACTAAGCTGTTGCTTCTTCCTAATTTTGGCGTCTGTTACCTCTAGGCTAGTTGGAAGTTTTTTGGTTTTCCCTGTGATCACTAGCTCTCACGTGATTGGATTATTCAGTTTCTACTCACTTTTTCTCCTTTTTTCCTTGTCCTTTTATTTTCACTAATATTTTCTAAATTAAAAACTTGAGAGAACACATTCTTAAATTAGATGAATATTTTTTCTCCAATTTTTAAACACTATTAAAAATAACACGAACCTCAAAAAAATACATGATGAAAATTATAATACATGATTCTACAAAATTTGTGTATTACAATATAGCATTTTTAAATAAGTGATGAATATTTTTTACTATGTGGCAAACTTCTGTTAGTATGGAGAATTGTAAAGGCGGAACAACAATTTTAAGTACAAGACGAACATTTTCTAAATATTCTATGAACAATTTTAAAAACACAATCACTTTTATTAAATCATGAACATTTTTAATCACATGGAAATTTAGATAAAATACATGTACATGTTTAAAGGGTACATGTACACTTTTTATAATTATGTCGATATTTTTATAAATGAGCAAAGAACGTCTTTGAAATACACTACATACAATTTTGAAAAGCATTATGAACATTTTTGCGTGGTGACCAAAAAATAAGAACGAAAATAAAACATTAGAAAATAAGGAATAAAAAAGGGAAAACAAAAGATAAAAGATAAAAAATAAAATAAAATGATAACAAAAGCAAAAAAAGGAAAATAGGAAAAAGGGAAAACTGACGCACTAAACCGCCCCAGTAGGAGTTCGCATGACAGCACCCGACGAGCAACTCCATGTGAAAGCGAGGAGAGCTCCTATTGCATGCCCACATGTCCGATAGTCGAGCTTTCGTTGAAGGGCGTGCAAATGGGCCGGCCCATTCTTGGGCGCCAAACGTAAAACTTCACGAAAAATAAAAGCAAGACCTTTGGTATCCTCTCGTTTAGGGTTTCTCGTCCTCCGGCAGCGATCTCATCGTCGTTGTGAGTTTACCCTGCAGCCGGTCCTCCTCCTGCTAGTGCACACCTCCCTGGTCTGTTGCGGGGAGCGTGGGACCGGCTTGTTCTCCATTGGGCGGCTGCCTGGCCCTAACACTAGATGGCGACTTCGGAAGGATTCTCATCGACGACCGGCTGGACCGGCAAGAACCTGGAGGAGATGCTGCAGCACTTTGATCTGAAGGACGAGGAGTTGGATGACGTGGTCATAGGCGGTGGAAATGTGAGGCAGAGGCACGTTGGATGGCAATCGGAAAGCTGAATACACTGCGTCGTTTTAGTTCCACCGCAATGTTTGAGACTCTGAAATCGATCTGGGGGCTAGCGCACGTGCCAAAGTTCAGAGAGGCCGGCGATAACATGTCCGTGTTCCAGATGTTCTTCTTGGGAGATTGGAAGAAGGTTGTTCATGGTGGCCCATGGCTGTTCAAGGGGATGGGTCTTCTGATCGAGGACTACGATGGCAAGACAGACCCGGAATCGGTGGTCTTTGATGGTCTGTACGTTTGGGCTCAAATCCACAACATCCCTGGTCTATACTGCAAATCAGAAATTGTGGATCAACTTGCTCGCCGTATTGGCAGAGTAAAGGAGGTCTTACTCGCTCCAAAGCTTTACTATGAGGGTGACTACATCAGAGTTCATGCAAGGGCACTGGTTAACAAGCCCCTTACCAGAGTAACGCCATTGAATGTCACAGGCGAGGGGCGTCGTTTCCTCCCAGTCAAATATGAGAAGATTCCTTACTTTTGCCAGGTATGCGGTTTCATGGGCACAATCATGAAGAATGTGGTGATGGGGTGTAGGAACAAAAACAGCGGCAGTCTGGAAGCTGGATGCTGGCCCAACGCAAGGAATCGGCCCCTAAAAAATAACAGTTTGGTCGTTTTGCTCGAGAGGGCTGGTCCCTGGGCCGAGGTAGATCTGGGGCTGGTCGTGGCAGTGCTCCACCAAGGGAACAGGAAGGCCCACGCAAGAGGTCATCACAGGAGGCTGGCTTTAACGAGGGAGAAGATATTGATGCAGAAGTGACTAGTCCACTAAAACCTAATGCATCTCTTAGCACTGAATCTAGTGAGGAGCCAGCGGCACGGCATAGGCTGAATATTGCCCTTACTGCTAGTAGAAACATCTCTAGTGAGAGAAACAACACGGGGATAAATCCAGTCATCAATGACCAAAACCAAGCGCTAGGGCTGGTAGAGAAGGGTGCTGCAAGTGCTACACCTGCTGGTGTGTCTGCTGATACACCGCCGCCTCCACTGCGTATGTGTCTCCGGGGGAACTGAAGAAAGCAAAGAAAGGGTCCTCACTGGCGAAGGATAATAAGATGGCGTTATTGTTGCGGAACGTAGCATGCAATTATAAAAAATTCCTACAGTCATGCAAGATCTATCTAGCAGATGCATAGCAACGAGACGGGGAGAGTGTGTCCACGTACCCTCGTAGACCGAAAGCGGAAGCGTTATGTTAACGCGGTTGATGTAGTCGAACGTCTTCACGATCCAACCGATCCAAGTACCGAACGTACGGCACCTCCGTGTTCAGCACACGTTCAGCTTGATGACATCCCTCGAACTCTTAATCCAGTAGTGGGTCGAGGGAGAGTCCCATCAACACGACGGCATGGTGACGGTGATGGTGATGTGATTTGCGCAGGGCTTCGCCTAAGCACTACGACGCTATGACCGTAGGAGTAAATTGTGGAGGGGGGGAACCACACATGGCTAAGAGAAATCTTGGTGTGTCTTTGGGGTGCCCCCACCCCCGTATATAAAGGAGAGGGGGGAGGTGGCCGGCCAGGGAGAGGCACGCCAAGGGGGGGGGAGTCCTACTAGGACTCCACTCCTAGTAGGATTCGCCCCCTTCCTTCCAACGGAGGGGGGAAAGGGGAAAGAGGGGAGAAGGAGAAGGAAAGGGGGGGTGGTGCCCCCACCCCTTGTCCAATTCGGATTGGGCAAGGGGGAGGCGCGCGCCACCTCCCGTGGCCTGCCTCCTCTTCTTCACCATGGCCCATGAGGCCCATTAACTTTCCCAGGGGGTTCCCGTAACCTCCCGATACTCCAAAAAATCCCCGATCTTCTTCAGAACCATTCCGGTGTCCGTATATAACCTTCCAATATATGAATCTTTACCTATCGAATATTTCGAGACTCCTCATCATGTCCGTGATCTCATCCGGGACTCCGAACAAACTTCGGTCACCAAAACACATAACTCATAATACAAATCGTCATCGAACGTTAAGCGTGCGGACCCTACGGGTTTGAGAACTATGTAGACCTGACCGAGATACATCTTCGGTCAATAACCAATAGCGGAACCTGGATGCTCATATTGGTTCCTACATATTCTACGAAGATCTTTATCGGTCAAACCGCATAACAACATACGTCATTCCCTTTGTCATCGGTATGTTACTTGCCCGAGATTCGATCGTCGGTATCATCATACCTAGTTCAATCTCGTTACCGGCAAGTCTATTTACTCGTTCCGTAATGCATCATCCTGCAACTAACTCATTCCATTGCTTGCAAGGCTTATAGTGATGTGCATTACCGAGAGGGCCTAGAGATACCTCTCCGATACACGGAGTGACAAATCCTAATCTTGATCTATGCCAACCCAACAAATACCTTCGGAAACATCTGTAGAGCATCTTTATAATCACCTAGTTACGTTGTGACGTTTGATAGCACACAAGGTGTTCCTCCGGTATTCGGGAGTTGCATAATCTCATAGTCAGAGGAACATGTATAAGTCATGAAGAAACCAATAGCAATAAAACTAAACGATCATAATGCTAAGCCAACAAAAGGGTCTTGTCCATCACATCATTGTCTAATGATGTGATCCCGTTCATCAAATGTTAAACACATGCCTATGGTCAGGAAACTTAACCATCTTTGATTAACGAGCTAGTCAAGTAGAGGCATACTAGGGACACTCTGTTTGTCTATGTATTCACACATGTACTAAGTTTCTGGTTAATACAATTCTAGCATGAATAATAAACATTTATCATGATATAAGGAAATATAAATAACAACTTTATTATTTCCTCTAGGCCATATTTCCTTCAGTCTCCCCACTAGAGTCAATAATCTATATTACATAATAATGATTCTAACACCCATGGAGTCTTGGTGTTGATCATGTTTTGCTCGTGGAAGAGGCTTAGTCAACGGGTCTGCAACATTCAGATCCGTATGTATTTTGCAAGTCTCTATGTCTCCTCCTTGACTTGATTGTGGATGGAATTGAAGCGTCTCTTGATGTGTCATCCGGATCAGTGTCAAAGCTTGCATCGATGTAACCATTTATGATGAGCTCTTTATCACCTCCATAAACGAGAAACATATCCTTAGTCCTTTTCAGGTATTTCAGGATGTTCTTGACCGCTGTCCGATGATCCACTCCTCGACTACTTTGGTACCTCCCTACTAAACTTATAGCAAGGCACACATCAGATCTGGTACACAGCATTGCATACAAGATAGAACCTATGGCTGAGGCATAGAGAATGACTTTCATTTTCTCTCTATCTTCTGCAGTGGTCAGGCATTGAGTCTGACTCAACTTCACACCTTGTAACACAGGCAAGAACCCTTTCTTTGACTGATCCATTTTGAACTTCTTCAAAACTTTATCAAGGTATGTGATTTGTGAAAGTCCAATTAAGCGTCTTGATCTATCTCTATAGATCTTGATGCCCAATATATAAGCAGCTTCACCGAGGTCTTTCATTGAAAAATTCTTATTCAAGTATCCTTTTATGCTATCCAGAAATTTTGTATCATTTCCAATCAATAATATGTCATCTACATATAATATTAGAAACTCTACAGCGCTCCCACTCACTTTCTTGTAAATACAGGCTTCTCCAAAAGTCTATATAAAACCATATGCTTTGATCACACTATCAAATCATATATTCCAACTCCGAGATGCTTGCACCAGTCCATAAATGGATTGCTGGAGCTTGCACACTTTTTTAGCACCTTTAGGATCGACAAAGCCTTCTGGTTGCATCATATACAACTCTTCTTTAAGAAATCCATTAAGGAATGCAGTTTTGACATCGATTTGCCAAATTTCGTAATCGTAAAATGCGGCAATTGCTAACCTGATTCGGATTGACTTAAGCATCGCTATGGGTGAGAAGGTCTTATCGTAGTCAACTCCTTGAACTTGTCGAAAACCTTTCGCAACAAGTCAAGCTTTGTAGATAGTAACATTACCGTCAGCGTCAATCTTTTTCTTGAAGATCCATTTATTCTCTATGGCTTGCCGATCATCGGGCAAGTCAACCAAAGTCAATACTTTGTTCTATTCATGGAGCTCATCTCAGATTTCATGGCCTCCAGCCATTTCACGGAATTTGGGCTCATCATCGCTTCCTCATAGTTCGTAGGTTCATCATGGTCTAGTAACATGACTTTCAGAACAGGATTACCGTACCACTCTGGCACGGAGCGTACTCTGGTTGACCTACGAGGTTCGGTAGTAACTTGGAAGTTTCATGATCATCATCATTAGCTTCCTCACTAATTGGTGTAGGAATCACTGCAACTAATTTATGTGATGAACTACTTTCCAATTCGGGAGAAGGTACAATTACCTCATCAAGTTCTACTTTCCTCCCACTCACTTCTTTTGAGAGAAACTCCTTCTCTAGAAAGGATCCATTCTTAACAACGAATATCTTGCCTTCGGATCTGTGATAGAAGGTGTACCAAACAGTCTCCTTTGGGTATCCCATGAAGACGCATTTCTCCGATTTGGGTTCGAGCTTATCAGGTTGAAGCTTTTTCACGTAAGCATCGCAGCCCCAAACTTTAAGAATTGACAGCTTAGGTTTCTTGCCAAACCACAGTTCATATGGTGTCGTCTCAACAGATTTAGATGGTGCCCTATTTAACGTGAATGCAGCCGTCTCTAAAGCATTACCCCAAAACGATAGTGGTAAATCGGTAAGAGACATCATAGATCGCACCATATCTAATAAAGTACGGTTACGACGTTCGAACACACCATTACGCTGTGGTGTGCCAGGTGGCGTGAGTTGCGAAACTATTCCACATTGTTTCAAATGAAGACCAAACTCACAACTCAAATATTCACCTCCACGATTATATCGTAGAAACTTTATTTTCTTGTTACGATGATTTTCCACTTCACTCTGAAATTCTTTGAACTTTTCAAATGTTTCAGACTTATGTTTCATCAAGTAGATATACCCATATCTGCGCAAATCATCTGTGAAGGTCAGAAAATAACGATACCCGCCGCGAGCCTCAACACTCATCGGACCGCATACGTCAGTATGTATTATTTCCAATAAGTCAGTTGCTCGCTCCATTGTTCTGGAGAACAGAGTTTTCACTAGTACAGTGAGCTCCTAAACAAACGGTTTAAAACCCCTTTCCACGAAGACATTTGGAACCTTCTCCAAGTGAGTGTGGGCGATAGGGGGGTCCTTCCCACACAACCCAGAAACCGTCAGGGATATGCCCTCCTGGAACACACGTTCGGCCAAATGACGTCGTGTGCTACTGGCGAGCGCTTAAATACGGAAATACGTACAATAGAGCTAAAAATACAATTATACGACGAAATTCTTTCCGGTCGCAAGTACATCCCACACAGTCAGTCCCCGCTAAATATTTCCGTTCGTATGTACATATGATGTCTAATACAAAACCTTCTTCTTGTAGATGTTGTTGGGCCTCCAAGTGCAGAGGTTTGTAGGACAGTAGCAAATTTCCCTCAAGTGGATGACCTAAGGTTTATCAATCCGTGGGAGGCATAGGATGAAGATGGTCTCTCTCAAGCAACCCTGCAACCAAATAACAAAGAGTCTCTTGTGTCCCCAACACACCCAATACAATGGTAAATTGTATAGGTGCACTAGTTCGGCGAAGAGATGGTGATACAAGTGCAATATGGATGGTAGATATAGGTATTTGTAATCTGAAATAATAAAAACAGCAAGGTAACAAGTGATAAACGTGAGCGTAAACGGTATTGCAATGATAGGAAACAAGGCCTAGGGTTCATACTTTCACTAGTGCAAGTTCTCAAAACAATAATAACATAGATAGATCATATAAAAATCTGTCAACATGCAACAAAGAGTCACTCCAAATCCACTAATAGCGGAGAACAAACATAGAGATTATGGTAGGGTACAGAACCACCTCAAAGTTATTCTTTCCAATCAATCCGGTAGGCTATTCCTATAAGTGTCACAAGCAGCCCTAGAGTTCGTACTAGAATAACACCTTAAGACACAAATAAACGAAAACCCTAATGTCACCTAGATAATACATTGTCACCTCAAGTATCCGTGGGCATGATTATACGATATGTATCACACAATCTCAGATTTATCCAACCAACATAAAAGTACTTCAAAGAGTGCCCCAAAGTTTCTACTGGAGAATCAAGAATGTGTGCCAACCCCTATGCATAGGTTCATGGGCGGAACCCGCAAGTTGGTCACCAAAACATACATCAAGTGGCACATGATATCCCATTGTCACCACGGATAAGCACGGCAGGACATACATCAAGTGTTCTCATAAAAGACTCAATCCGATAAGATAACTTCAAAGGGGAAACTCAATTCATCACAAGAGAGTAGAGGGGGAGAAGAAACATAAGATCCAACTATAATAGCAAAGCTCGGGATACATCAAGATTGTGCCATAAAGGGAACACGAGAGAGAACACGAGAGAGAGAGAGAGAGAGAGAGAGAGAGAGAGAGTGAGAGATCAAACACATAGCTACTGGTACATACCCTCAGCCCCGAGGGTGAACTACTCCCTCCTCGTCATGGATAGCGCCGGGATGATGAAGATGGCCACCGGTGATGGGTTCCCCCCTCCCAGGGAGTGCGAGCGGGCTCCCGAGAGGTTTTGGTGGCTCTGAGAGGCTTGCGGCGGAACTCCCGATCTATCTTCTGTTCGGAAGTTTTAGGATCGTGGGTATATATGGGTGCGGGAGTGCGTCGGTGGAGCTACGGGGCCCCACGAGGCAGGGGCGCACCCTCACCCTCGTGAGCACCTCCGTATCTTCGACGTGGAGTCCAAGTCCATCGGTGGGTTTCCTTCCAAAAATAACTTCTCCAGTTGATTTCATTCCGTTTTGACTCCGTCTGATATTCCTTTTCCTCGAAACACTGAAATAGGCAGAAAACATCAAATCTGGGCTGGGCCTCTGGTTAATAGGTTAGTCCCAAAAATAATATAAAAGTGGAGAATAAAGCCTAATATTGCCTAAAACAGTAGATAATATAGCATGGAGCAATCAAAAATTATAGATACGTTGGAGACGTATCAAGCATCCCCAAGCATAATTCCTGCTCGTCCTCGAGTAGGTAAATGATAAAAAGATAATTTTTGATGTGGAATGCTAGTTGGCATAATTTCAATGTAATTCTTCTTAATTGTGATATGAATATTCAGATCCGAATGAATACAAAATAAAAGTTCATATTGATAAAAGAAATAATAATACTTCAAGCATACTAATCAAAGTAATCATGTCTTCTCAAAATAGCATGGCAAAAGAAAGTTCATCCCTACAAAATCATATAGTTAGGCTATGCTTCATTTTCGTCACACAAAGATGTTCCCAACTTCTATATCCCTGATGACAAGCCAAGCAATTGTTTCATACTTAAATAATCTCAAACTTTTTCAACCTTCACGCAATACATGAGCGTGAGCCATGGATATAGCACTATGGGTGGAATAGAATATGATGATGGGTGAGGGAGTCCTGGATTAGGGGGTGTCCGGATAGCCGGACTACCATCATCAGCCGAACTATCATTTGCCGGACTATCATCATCGACCGGACTCCAAGACTATGAAGATACAAGATTGAAGACTTCACCCCGTGTCCGGATGGGACTTTCCTTGGCGTGGAAGGCAAGCTTGGCGATACGGATATGTAGATCTCCTACCATTGTAACCGACTCTATGTAACCCTAGCCCTCTCGGTGTCTATATAAACCGGATGGCTTTAGTCCGTAGGACTACAATCACAACAACCCTTACAATCACACCATAGGCTAGCTTCTAGGGTTTAGCCTCCTTGATCTCGTGGTAGATCCACTCTTGTAAACATCCACAATATCAATATCAATCAAGCGGGGCGAGGGTTTTACCTCCATCAAGAGGGCCCGAACACAGGTAAACAACGTGTCCCTTGTCTCCTGTTACCATCCGCCTAGACGCACAGTTCGGGACCACCTACCCGAGATCCGCCGGTTTTGACACCGACATTGGTGCTTTCATTGGCAGCTCCTCTGTGTCGTCACCGATAGGCTTGATGGCCTCTTCAATCAACAACGGCGTAGTCTGGCGAGACTTTTCTCCCGGACAGATCTTCAGATTCGGCGGCCGCAATGCGAGCCAATTCACTTAGCCATCTGGAGCAGATCGAAGCTACGCCCCTGGCCGTCGAGTCAGGTTTGAAGCCTAAACTTCACGGCCGATATCGCGGGACTTGATCCTCGATGGATCTGAGCCATACCCGGCGTGTCGTGGTTGTCACGATGGGCATGACCTAACTCGCCGCGGACAACACCTTGGAGGTCAAGACGAATCCGCTCCGACTCATAGTCCGGAGCGATCGCTGGATCGAGGGCGGATGGCTGGACACCGCCTCGGGAGCTGCAACTTCTCGGCGATGGAGCGAACACTTACCTTGTCCCGCATAAAGCCCATGACTCGAGGTGCCGGACTCCCTGCCGGACTCCGGACCTCCTGCGCCCTTGCCAGTCGAATCCGATTGGGCGCCGATCATGGAATTCACCGCTGCGGAAATCTTTCAGCATTCGCCCTTCGGCGATATCATAAATTCACTGAAGCATCTCTCGCTATCCGGAGAGCCCTGGCCGAACTACGGCCAGGACGGTTTGGACGCGGACGACGAAGAAATTCAGATCCCACCCACCACCCACCGTAGCCACCGTCGGCGATTTAACCGGCGTGCTCGACACGACTCCGAAGACATCGGCGGTATGGGCGATGATGCGGAGACTACCAAGAACCAGCGCCTACAGAGGACCTTTGGAAGACCACCTTGTCATACGACATATACATGGTGGACACCCCAAAAGATGGGGACGACGAAGAAGCAGCGGAGGCCGATTCCTTAAAGAAACAACCCAAGCGCCCGGCGTCGGCGCGCCGCTCTAAATCCGCCACGGCAAGAATGGAGATTCCGGCATAGGAGATAATAACACCCCGAAAGTGCGAAGACAACTCCCTCCAAAGACGATCCAGCGTAGGAGGAGGAGAAGCAAGCCCTCGGGAGAGGGCGGGCATTTAAGAGGTCGAGGATGACAATTACTTACCTCCCTCGGAGGCGAGGCAAGCCTCGGCGACATTTAATCGTCGTGCACGAGGATCCCGTCGAACAAGAGCGTTTGAGGCGCAGGCTAATGGCCACGACAAACAGCCTAAAGAAAAAGCAACAACAGCTTCAAGCTGATCAAGACCTCTTGGCCGACAGATGGACCGAGGTCCTCGCGGCAAGAGTATGAACTCGAACGCCTCCAAAAGTTACCCAAAATGCAAGTTGCTCCCCGATTAGAGGAGGAGGCATACAAACCTACATCACCAGCGCTGTCACGGCAGACCGACCACCTCGTGGCGCGATAGAGAGCGTGCAAGCCCTCCACAAATCCGTGCCCGGCATCGCTCAAAAAGCATGAAGCCACGGGGAACGCGCCCGACTGCGAGATATATTGGAGGACAAGGCAAGACAATCCAGATCTATCTATGGATCACGTGGGCGCCCCACAACCCACAGCGAATACCGTCGCACGGATACAACTACTCCGGCCGGGCGAACACAGCAGCACAACGCTCTCTCGAGCTACGTCGCGATATTGCTCAATCTGAGGCGCCGCACACCCACTATGCTTCACCGACGAAGTAATGGATCATCAAATCCTGAAGGGTTCAAACCCGTTAATATCGAATCCCACGATGGCACAACAGACCTCGCGGTTTGGATTGAGGATTATCTCCTCCATATACACATGGCCCGTGGCGGCAATCTTCACGCCATCAAATATCTCCGCTCAAGCTTAAAGGACCAGCTCGGCATTGGCTTAACAGCCTGCCCGCAGAGTCAATTGGATCTTTGGGAAGACACGGAAGCCGCATTCCTCGACAACTTCGAGTGGCGCGTATGTGCGACCACCGGACGCAGATGACCTAAGCCACATAATCCAGCAGCCGCACGAATCGGCGAGCAATTTCGACACGGTTCTTAACAAAGAAAAATCAAATCGTCGATTGTCCGGATGCAGAGGCACTCGCTGCCTTCAAACATAACATCCGCGACGAGTGGCTGGCACGGCACCTAGGACGGGAGAAGCGAAATCCATGGCAGCCCTCACATCCCTCATGACCCGCTTACATGCGGGAGAGGATAGCTGGCTCGCTTCGCGATAACAAACTCAGCAAAAACGCTGGTAGTCCGGATACCAAGGACCGCAATGGCAGGTTGCGTCGAAACAAAACAAACGCCGCGTAACGGCGACAAGCAATGAGGATCGGCAGTCAACGCGGATTCGAGGCTCAAACCGGCAACGGAAGAAGCCATTCAAAAGAACCACTCGGGCCCGCCCAATTTGGACCGAATACTCGACCGCTCTTGTCAAATACATGGAACCCCGAAAAGCCAGCTAACCACACCAACAGAGATTGTTGGGTATTCAAGCAGCAGCAAATTAATCGCCGAAAACAGTGACAAGGGCTACACAGCGATGACGAGGAAGAGACCGGCCGCCGAACAACAGAGGGCAAAAGGATTCCCCTTAAGTTCGGACGGTAAACATGATATACATAACGCATATTCCCAAGAGGGAGCGGAGCGTGCACTAAGGGCGATATCTGCGATGGAGCCAGTCACCCCAAAATTCAACCCATGGTCCTCTTGCTCGATCACTTTCGATCGAAGAGACCATCCGACCGATATCCGCCATGGCGGATTCGCGCATTGGTTTTAGACCCAATCGTTGATGGATTTCACCTCACGAGAGTCCCGATGGACGGCGGCGAGCTGAACCTGCTTTATCGGGATACGGTCGCAAGATGGGCATAGACCCTTCAAGGATTAAACCTACAAGGGCGACCTTCAAAGGCGTCATACCGGTGTCGAGGCCAATTATGCAGGCTCGATTACATGGAAGTAGTCTTGGATCCCGGATAATTTCGAAGCGAGAGTTAATCTTCGACATAGTCCTGTTCGCAGCGGCTATCACGCTCTGCTTTCAGACGAACGCGTTTACAAAATTCAACGCGTGCCGCATTATGCATACCTTAAGCTCAAGATGCCAGCCCTCGTGGAGTCATCACGGTCAGCGGAAACACGTAAGCGCTCCCTCCGAATGGAGGAACATACAGCGGCTCTCGCGGCGAAATCTGAGCAGCCTTTTAAGGCAATTCGAGTCCGCCGTTAAGCGACCGGACACGACCAAGCGCGCCGGAGCAATATCAACCAAGACCACAGCACGTTCCTGCGCAGCGTAGCAATGCGGCCCCAACCCCAGCCCTCACAAAATTGTAAGACAAACTCTCACGTACATAATTATGCCTGGAGATACCATGGGCATAGGGGAAGGCACAACCACAACAGAGACCAGTGCGGTTCGACCACACCGGGGGCTCCCAAGTGTGTCGCTCTTTTTCTTTTTCTCTTTTTATACAGAACTCAGTCCGTGGCGAACCTGCCGAACTCATGATGCAACAGCCGGGGAAGGACAAAGGCGCGACGAACACTCAGGTGGTCTCCATCACGAGCATTATATTTGTTAAATACAACATTCCATGGCCTACCCACGAGAGAGAGCGCCTTTAATTCGTCCAATCCCTTGCTTTCCGCACTATTTGTATCATTCCATAGCGATAGCATATCTTCTCGAATAAAATGCAGCACTTTTGCATATAATTGCATTACTTTATTATATATATATATATATATATATATATATATATATATATATATATATATATATATATATATGTTCATTTACTTACATGTTGCACCGTGCATCTTGGTACGACCAAATACACGAGGGCTTATGTCCTCCTCATTATGGTGTGATAAAGTCCGACACTTTCACAAGTGCGGCACCCGAACTTATAGCATTATATGAATCGGCTCGAATCATGTCTTGGGTCAATAGTTGGGTTTGCCCGGCTCCCATGTTTGGCACCTTACGTTCCGTTCTATCGGCTAAGGTAGCACTGGGAGAACCATCGCGATTGCGCCCGGTTGAGCCGGGTTAACGCCTCGATGGAGAAAGCTAAAACTGACCGGCATGATAAGGCGAGACTGGTCGCTGTTCGAGAGGTCCTTTCGGGTCCTTAAAGACCTCGCCGCCGAGCGAAGTTCGGATTATGTCCGATGAAGGCGTGGATAGCGCCCCAATTCGGTCTTCCGAATACTAGGGGCTTCACCAAATTTAAAATTATAGAATTCTATGGCTAAGTGAGAGTGTTCAAGCACTATAAGTCCGGTTGCCTTGTTCGTTGTGTTGAGCGCCTCCTAGATGGACCCAAAATGGGAACAAGAGTGCTCAAGTTTATCGCGAACACCCCAGCACTCGTGGCATGGGGGCTGAAGCCGACGACTTGCCATCTCTCGATTTAATAAACGGCCGCATGAAGGTAATATTTGAAATTAAACAAGCCTTGCTTAGCGATATGAACAAAGTTTTCAGCGCACAGGATAACACATTGCTAATTCACTCAAAATTACATCCACAGGGCACTCATCCGCAATCTTGCGGGCACTCTTCAGACAGCCTTATAGTAAATTTGGGCGTCGATGCTCCTTGCCCGCTGGTGGCGCGTCTGATTAGCTTCTCCGCATCCAGCTTGCCCCAATGCACCTTTGCGCTGGCAAGGCCCGACGAGCACCTTCAATACAAAGGAGCGCTTGATAACCTCCACCCAGGGCACGCATCCACCAGCAGTCGCGACGAGGCGAAGTAGCTCCTGGGCATGACCTCTCCAGCCACAGCCGGACTATGAGGCCCTTCATGGCCTGCTCGGCCACCTTGAAGCTCGACCAGCTGCTTCACTGGTCGCTAGGGGCACGGATGGCGGCCTCGATATCGAGACCGAAGACCTTCTCCGTTGAGCTCCCTCCTCGGCTCGGTAGAATGCGGCGGCATCGACACACGCTGCGAGGCAGATCTGCAAACGCCTCGAGAGCTCCGAATTCGGGTAAGTAACACGTAATTTACATTCACATGCTTGCTTTGCATGAAAAATGCCTTACCGCCGCTATCTTCCTCATCAACTCAATCTCTGAAGGGACTTATGGGCCTCGGCCTTGGCGGTTTAGCACTTTCGAGAGCGAGGCAAGCTCGGACTCTCGAAGTCTTTGAGTCACGCCCAAACTCTCATGCTTTTCCATGAGAGCCTGGAGCTCTTGTTGAACCACCGCCACCGCGCCTCCTGCTTTTCTTGCTCTGCCCGTTCGTGGCGCATTATGCTCGGCGCAGAACGGCCTCCTTCGTGGTCGCCACCTCGCTCGTGGCCCCGCAGTACCCATGTTATCCTTGTTATTTTTGTTGCAACCTAAATCCTTTTACAGAAGGTACAAATTCAATGTGGTGTTACTCACCTTCTTTGTCTTGAGCTGCTTCTGGCACGGCCGAGCTCTTGCCCGACCGCTCGAGCTCTGCTTCAACGCACCGACCTCCATGATCGGGCTGGCAGAGGTCAGCAGCGCAGCCTGCAACCCATATTGACATAATTTTTAACAACCCTGCGTATATCTTTTTTCAGATCCTCAGTCCGGCTTTTATTTCCGAACACCAAACCGAGCATCAGGGGCTACTGTCTATGCGGTATTACATTGCATATTTTAACTTCTTACCTCAAAGCCCGATAGAAGGCTATGCAGTATCGGTCAGCCCGCCCTTGGCGAGCTGCACTTTTCGAATCACCGCACTCATAATAGTGCGGTGTTCTTCCTCGATGGAAGCGCCTGCAGCGCCCCAACAAGTGCCGGCGCCCCGGTTGGACGGAAGCCGCCCGGCGCCACGGTCTTGCCCTTCGCTCGAAGGGGCTGCCGGACTCCGGAACCACTGCGGGTTACATTGTGGAGTCGGCGCAAAGTCCGGAGGACGCCTTGTGGCGCCCGAGCCTCCCCGATGGGTCCCTTCTGGGTTCCCACCTCGGCGTCCTTGGCGTCGCGAGGGTGGAGGCGGTCGGGATGGAGTCTACATCCGACGGAGCCAACGACCCCTTCAAGAAGCGGGAGATCATCGCTGGCGGACTTCAGCAAGATGCGGCATTAGAATGACACTATGTGACGCAGAAAAAGAAATTATAAATCATCCAGGAATCCAGATACTTACGATCTCGCCGGAGGCCTGGCCCTTGAAGGCCATTCTTCCTGGCCAACATTGATGTTGGCGGAGCTGTCCGGGAATAGTCCTTCCCTCTTGGACCCTTCGCCTCCCCCTGTTGGGGAAGCCTTCCTCTTCCTCTCTCCCTCCTCTGGGAGAGAGTCCTCTTCCTCCTCCTCATTTTCGGGGGAGGAATCCGCCCCGGAGTCGTCGGACACCTGAAAACGGGCACTCTTTCGAGCACCCGTGGCCTCCTTCTTGGCCTTCTTCTCCGGCACCACGTGCGGTGCCGGAACCAGCAGCCTCGCTAGATGAGCGTCTACTGGGTTTTCTGGCATAGGAGCCGGACAGGTAATCTGCTCTGCCTTCCTCATCCAGTCCTGTCAAAGGAAAAGGGGAAATTAAAGCCCGCATAGAGTCAAACTATGAAAAACAAGTGTCCCGTAAAGGGGTAGAATCACTTACCTCGTTGGCCTGGTGCTGCGAGCGAAATCCGCGATCTTCAGTCGCGGATGCGAAACCAGCGCCCTTGAACGGCACCTTCCAGGCGCCTTCGTACGTTGTGTCGAAGAGCTTGTTCAGCGCCTGGTGCTGTTCCGGATCGAACTCCCATAAATTAAATGCCCGCTTTTGGCATGGGAGAATCCGGCGGACGAGCATGACCTGGACCACATTAACCAGCCTGAGCTTCTTCACCAGCTTCTTGATACAGGCTTGGAGTCCCGTCAGCTCCTTCAAACTACCCCACAGCAAGCCCTTCTCTTTCGAGGAGGTGAGCTGCGTGGGGATACCAGATCTAAACTCGGGGGCCGCCGCCCATTTTGGGTCACGCGGCTCGGTGATATAGAACCACCCCGATTGCCACCCCTTGACGGATTCCACGAAGGCCCCTTCGAACCAAAGGATGTTGGGCATCTTGCCCAACATGGCGCCTCCACACTCCGCTTGAGTGCCCTTCACTACCTTCGGCTTGACATTGAAGGTCTTGAGCCACAAGCCGAAGTGGGGTTGGATGCAGAGGAAGGCCTCGCACACGACGATAAACGCCGAGATGTTGAGGATGAAGTTGGCGCGGATCATGGAAATCCAGGCCGTAGTAGAACATGAGCCCCGGACAAAGGGATGTAGTGGAAAGCCCAGTCCGCGGAGGAAGTGGGGAAGAAAGACGACCCTCTCATGGGGCCAGGGGTGGGGATGAGCTGCCCTCGTTGGGCAGCCGGGCTGCGATGTCGCCGGAAAGGTATCCGCGCCCGCGCAGTTTGGCGATGTGCTCCTCCTTAACGGTGGAGGCCAACCATTTACCTCCGCTCGGACATGGTCGGAGAAGGCTGAGACGAGATGCGCGAACTTGGGCGCTGGAGCTCGAGTCGCGGAGATGGATAAGCAAAGGAGGAAGAAGGCGTGGGTGAGAAGGTGAATCCTTATCCCTTACATGGGCGGCGAAGTCTTCGCGCCCCCACCGCCTGGTAAAACTCGCTTATCTCCCAAGCGTCACCATCAATGACGCGTTGGGTTACCACGCCCGTATTGATGAGAATCCGGATTAAGGGAAACACGATCTCTACTTCGACAAGGCGTGCCAAGGAAACCGCTTCGCTAAATGCGCCGAGGTGGTAAAGTAAAAACAATTGAGTAATGGCTTGGTAGTGGTGTGACGTCATGCCACAAAAACGTCGCAGATTGAACTTGTGTATATATTATTATTCTCTCTACGGTGGAATGTGGAATTTATTTTGCAGAGCCGGACACTATCCTGGTGTTCACAATCTTCTATCATTTGGAGGAGGAACCCGCCTTGCAATGCCAAGCAATATACACGCTGGACTTATCGTCATTGAAGCCTGGTTCAGGGGCTACTGAGGGAGTCCTGGATTAGGGGGTGTCCGGATAGCCGGACTACCATCATCAGCCGAACTATCATTTGCCGGACTATCATCATCGACCGGACTCCAAGACTATGAAGATACAAGATTGAAGACTTCACCCCGTGTCCGGATGGGACTTTCCTTGGCGTGGAAGGCAAGCTTGGCGATACGGATATGTAGATCTCCTACCATTGTAACCGACTCTATGTAACCCTAGCCCTCTCCGGTGTCTATATAAACCGGATGGCTTTAGTCCGTAGGACTACAATCACAACAACCCTTACAATCATACATTAGGCTAGCTTCTAGGGTTTAGCCTCCTTGATCTCGTGGTAGATCCACTCTTGTAAACATCCACAATATCAATATCAATCAAGCAGGACGTAGGGTTTTACCTCCATCAAGAGGGCCCGAACCTGGGTAAACATCGTGTCCCTTGTCTCCTGTTACCATCCGCCTAGACGCACAGTTCGGGACCCCCTACCCGAGATCCGCCGGTTTTGACACCGACAATGGGGATTGTGTGGAGAAGACAAAAAAGGAGAAAGTCTCATACTGACGAGGATAATCAACGGGCTATGGATATGCCCATCAATTGATGTCAACATGAGGAGTAGGGATTGCCATGCAACGGATGAACTAGAGCTATGAATGAATGCTCAACAAAAGAAAACTAGTGGGTGTGCATCCAACTTGCTTGCTCACGAAGACCTAGGGCATTTGAGGAAGCCCATCGTAGGAATATACAAGCCAAGTTCTATAATGAAAAATTCCCACTAGTATATGAAAGTGACAATATATGAGACTCACTATATGAAAGATGTGCTACTTTGAAGCACAATATATGAGACTCACTACATGAAGAACAAGGTGCTACTTTGAAGCACAAGTGTGGAAAAAGAGATAGTAACATTGCCCCTTTTTTATTTTCTTTTTTTTGGGCCTTTTTTTTTCTTTTTGGCCTTTCTCTTTTTTTAGGCAATGCTCTAATAATGATGATCATCACACTTCTATTGATTACAACATAAGGATTACAACTCGAAACTAGAACAAGATATGACTCTATATGAGTGCCTCCGGTGGTGTACCGGGATGGTGCAATGAATCAAGAGTGACATGTATGAAAAATAATGCATGGTGGCTTTGCCACAAATACGATGTCAACTACATGATCATGCAATGGCAATATGACAAAAGTAAAGTATGTCATGATGATGATGAACGGAACGGTGGAAAGTTGCATGGCAATATATCTCGGAATGGCTATGGAAATGCCATAATAGGTAGGTATGGTGGCTGTTTTGAGGAAGATATAAGGAGGTTTATGTGTGATAGAGCGTATCGTATCACGGGTTTGGATGCACCGTGAAGTTTTCACCAACTCTCAAGGTGAGAAAGGGCAATGCACGGCATCAAGAGGCTAGCAAAGGCGGAAAGGTAAAAGTGTGTATAATCCATGGACTCAACATTAGTCAAAAGAACTCATATACTTATTGCAAAAATTTAGAAGTCATAAAAAATCAATTACTACGCGCATGCTCCTAGGGGGATAGATTGGTAGGAAAATACCATCACTCATCCCCGACCGCCACTCATAAGGATGCACAAGCCAGGTACACTTCATGTTTCAAATTTGTTACACAACTTTAACCATACGTGCATGCTACGGGATTTGCTAACTTCAACACAAGCATTATTTAAATTCATAATCACCCAACTAGCATGACTTTAATATCACTACCTCCATATCTCAAAACAATTATCAAGTATCAAACTTCTCTTAGTATTCAACATACTCATAAGAAAGTTTCACATATCTTGAATACCAAGTATATTAGGATTTTAAGCAAATTACCATGCTATTTAAGACTCTCAAAATAATATAAGTGAAGCATGAGAGTTCATCTATTTCTTCAAAATAAAACTACCACCATGCTCTAAAAGATATAAGTGAAGCACTTGAGCAAACAACAAACTACTCCGAAAGATATAAGTGAAGATCAATGAGTAGCCAATAATTATGCAACTATATGAAGACTCTCTAACATTTAAGAATTTCAGATCTTGATACTTTATTCAAACAGCAAGCAAAGCTAAAGAAAATAAAATGACATTGCAAGGATAGCACAACTCATGTGAAGAAGCAAAAACTTAGGCTCAACCGATACTAACTGATAGTTGTTGAAGAAGAAAGGTGGGATGCCTACCGGGGCATCCCCAAGCTTAGATGCTTGAGACTTCTTGAAATTTTATCTTGGGGTGCCTTGGGCATCCCCAAGCTTGAACCTTTGTGTCTCCTTAATTCCTCTCATATCATGGTTTCTCTTTTTATCAAAAGCTTCATTCACAACAAACTCAACAAGAACTCGTGAGATAGGTTAGTATAAACCAATGCAAAACCTTATCATTTTCTACTGTAAAAAATCAATAAGATTATTATTCAAAATTGCATACTAAATGCCTCTGCATAATTAATACTCCTATCCTCAAATATAACCATTAAACAAGCAAACATATGCAAACAATGCAAACATAACAGCAATCTGCCAAAACAGTACAGTCTGTAAAGAATGCAAGAGTATCAATACTTCCCTAACTCCAAAAATTATGAAATAAAATTCCCACTGTAATAAATTTATCAGAGCTCAATATGAAAAAAGATTCAACATTATACCACTCTATGACTTTTCTAGGGAATTTTTGCAACAGCGGTAAACTTTCTGTTTCCAAACAGCAACATGTATACTTGCAAAATAAGCATGGCAAAGGCTATCATTGACATTTTTATTGAAACTAGAGATGAAAAACACTATTATAAATAATAGAAAGCAAATTCTAACAAGATAAAATGACGCTCCAAGCAAAACACATATCATGTGGTGAATAAAAATATAGCTCCAAGTAAAGTTACCGATGAACGAAGACGAAAGAGGGGATGCCTTCCGGGGCATCCCCAAGATTAGGCTCTTGGTTATCCTTGAATATTACCTTGGCATGCCTTGGGCATCCCCAAGCTTAGGCTCTTGCCACTCCTTATTCCATAGTCCATCGAATCTTTACCCAAAACTTGAAAACTTCACAACACAAAACTTAACAGAAAACTCGTGAGCTCCGTTAGCGAAAGAAAACAAAAGACTACTTTAAGCTACTGTAATGAACTCATTCTTTATTTATATTGGTGTTAAACCTAATATATTCCAAATTCTCTATGGATCATAAAATATTTTACTAGCCATAGATTCATCAAAATAAGCAAACAACACACGCAAAACAGAATCTGTCAAAAACAGAACAGTCTGTAGTAATCTGTAACTAACGCAAACTTCTGGAACTCAAAAAATTCTACCAAACATAGAAGACCTAGACAATTTGTTTATTGATCAGCAGCAATTAGAATCATTATTTAATCACATTCTGGTGATTTTTAACAATTCGGGCACTGAGTGCAAAGTTTCTGGAAATTACAGCAAGATCAAATAACTATTATCCAAGAAGATCCAATAGGTTTAACTTGGCACAAACACTAATTAAAAGATAACACCACATCTAAACAGAGGCTAGATGGATTATTTATTCCTAAACAGAACCAAAAATTAAGAAACTAAAATAAAATTGGGTTGCCTCCCAACAAGCGCTATCGTTTAACGCCCCTAGCTAGGCATTATGATTACAATGATGCTCACATAAAAGATAAGAATTGAAACATAAAGAGAGCATCATGAAGAATATGACTAGCACATTTAAGTCTAACCCACTTCTTATGCATAGGGATTTTGTGAACAAACAACTTATGGGAACAAGAATCATCTTGCATAGGAAGGTAAAACAAGCATAACTTCAAAACTTTAAGCAGATAGAGAGGAAACTTGATATTATTGCAATATGTAGAAGCATATGATCCTCTCTCATAATAATTTTCAGTAGCATCATGAATGAATTCAACAATATAACCAGCACCTAAAGCATTCTTTTCATGATTTACTTGCATAGAAATTTTATTACTCTCCACATAAGCAAAATTCTTCTCATGAATAGTGGTGGGAGCAAACTCAACAAAATAACTATCATGTGATTGAAAATTAAGATCAAGATGACAAGTTTCATGGTTATCATTATTAATTAAAGCATACGTTTCATCACAATAATCATCATAAGTAGCAACTTCGTTCTCATCATAATCGATTGAAACCTCTCCCAAGATAGTGGAATCACTAAATAAAGTTGACACTCTTCCAAATCCACTTTCGTATTCATCACAATAAAATTCAACATCCTCCAAAATAGTGGTATCACTGCTTCCTAAAGTTGACACTCTTCCAAACCCACTTTAATCAATATAATCATCATAGGTAGGAGGCATGCTATCATCATAACAACTTTGCATATCAAAACTTGAGAGGCTAAAAATATCATCATTATTAAACATAGCATCCCCAAGCTTGGGCCAAAAATTAATTGCAGCAAATATATTCTCAAATATTTCATCCTCATCAAACATAACTTCCCCAATCTTGGGCCTTTTCATATCATAAGCATAATCACTCTCATCATTAATAGTATGGATAACACCAATAGTAAAGCAATTATCATCATCACAATGAGTAGTAGGAGCAACATCATTTGGGAGGGATACCTTTCTACCTTTGTTGCTTCTTCTTTTCTTTTTCTTCTTCACATTATGTGTAGGTTCAATCTTCTTTTTGGAGCTCCTTATTAATGAGAATGGTTGAATAGAAGGCTCCTCTTCGTTACCTGATTCATCATAAGAAACAATAGGAGGATATTGGGAAGTCTCTTCCCTTTCATTAGTATTCTCTTCATCTTATATTTGTTTTATTTTCTATGTAATTGGCAATATAAGGGTTTTCAATGCAATTCACCGCACAATACATATAAATATTTTCTAGATCAAAATCAAAAAATTTATCAAGACTAAATTTTGGAATACCCTCAGTTATATGTTTCATTTCTTCATAACCCAAAAGAAGGCTAAGTTCTTTATGATGCTCAAGGGTAATCAAATTATCACAATATTTGGACACGACTTGATCATGAAACAAATATCATTGGAGCTTTAAATGACCATGTTCATTGCAAAGTTCACAAGGGGCACGAAATATATTTAATCTTTCAGCGCAATCATCTAGACTTTATTGCAACAATTTAGTTCTAAGTACTTATGCCTCTTGCAATATATATCTTCTCTATTTGGTGTGTTCATGCAAACATGCACTCCACAAAAGTTGACATCCTCATAAGATATATTTTCATCATGACTAGAGCAATCATCATTAGTACTATGGATATTCAAGGAGTTCATACTAACAACATCGCAATCATGCTCATCATTCACATATTTAGTGCCAAATATTTTAATGCATTCTTCTTCTAACACTTTGGCACAATTTTCCTTTCCATCATACTCGGAAAGATATTAAAAAGATGAAGCGTATGAGACAAACTCAATTCCATTTTTTTGTAATTTCCTTTTATAAACTAAACTAGTGATAAAACAAGAAACAAAAAGATTCGATTGCGAGATCTAAAGATATACCTTCACTTACCTAGCCTCCCCGGCAACGGCGCCAGAAAAGGGCTTGATGTCTACTACACAACCTTCTTCTTGTAGACATTGTTGGGCCTCAAAGTGCAGAGGTTTGTACGACAGTAGCAAATTTCCCTCAAGTGGATGACCTAAGATTTATCAATCCGTGGGAGGCGTCGGATGAAGATGGTCTCTCTCAAGCAACCCTGCAACCAAATAACAAAGAGTCTCTTGTGTCCCCAACACACCCAATACAATGGTAAATTGTATAGGTGCACTAGTTCGGCGAAGAGATGGTCATACAAGTGCAATATGGATGGTAGATATAGGTATTTGTAATCTGAAATAATAAAAACAGCAAGGTAACAAGTGATAAACGTGAGCGTAAACGGTATTGCAATGATAGGAAACAAGGCCTAGGGTTCATACTTTCACTAGTGCAAGTTCTCTCAACAATAATAACATAGATAGATCATATAACAATCCGTCAACATGCAACAAAGAGTCACTCCAAAGCCACTAATAGCGGAGAACAAACGTAGAGATTATGGTAGGGTACGAAACCACCTCAAAGTTATTCTTTCCAATCAATCCGGTGGGCTATTCCTATAAGTGTCACAAACAGCCCTAGAGTTCATACTAGAATAACACCTTAAGACACAAATCAACCAAAACCCTAATGTCACCTAGATACTCCATTGTTACCTCAAGTATCCGTGGGCATGATTATACGATATGTATCACACAATCTCAGATTTATCCAACCAACATAAAAGTACTTCAAAGAGTGCCCCAAAGTTTCTACCGGAGAATCAAGAACGTGTGCCAACCCCTATGCCTAGGTTCATGGGCGGAACCCGCAAGTTGGTCACCAAAACATACATCAAGTGGCACATGATATCCCATTGTCACCACAGATAAGCACGGCAGGACATACATCAAGTGTTCTCATAAAAGACTCAATCCGATAAGATAACTTCAAAGGGGAAACTCAATTCATCACAAGAGAGTAGTGGGGGAGAAGAAACATAAGATCCAACTATAATAGCAAAGCTCGGGATACATCAAGATCGTGCCATAGAGGGAACACGAGAGAGAGAGATCAAACACATAGCTACTAGTACATACCCTCAGCCCCGAGGGTGAACTACTCCCTCCTCGTCATGGATAGCACCGGGATGATGAAGATGGCCACCGGTGATGGGTTCCCCCTCCGTAGGTGCCGAACAGGCTCCGAGAGGTTTTTGGTGGCTACAGAGGCTTGCGGCGGCGGAACACCCGATCTATCTTATGTTCTGGAAGTTTTAGGATACGTGGGTATATATGGGTGCAGGGAGTACGTCGGTGGAGCTACGGGGGCCCCACGAGGCAGGGGGGCGCCCTAGGGGGGTGGGCGCGCTCCCCACCCTCGTGAGCACCTCCCGTATCTTCTGACGTGGAGTCCAAGTCCATCAGGTGGGTTTCCTTCCAAAAATAACTTCTCTAGTTGATTTCGTTCCGTTTTGACTCCGTCTGATATTCCTTTTCCTCGAAACACTGAAATAGGCATAAAACAGCAAATCTGGGCTGGGTCTCCGGTTAATAGGTTAGTCCCAAAAATAATATAAAAGTGGATAATAAAGCCGAATATTGCCTAAAACAATAGATAATATAGCATGGAGCAATCAAAAATTATGATACATTGGAGACGTATCAACATCCCACACAGTCGCTCGAAGGAAAACGTTTCCGTTCACAGGTACATCACACACAATTTTTCCCGTTAAATTGCTTGCGTTATTGAATATATCACACACGGTCCGTGGAATAAATTGTGTGTCAAAGGTTGTCCATCACACACAGTTTTCATGTGGTAAACATTTGCGCAAGGTGGCCTAACGCAAACAGTTTTCAAGAGAAAGTCGTGTGTGATTGTTCATTGATCCAACACGGTTTATTCCTAGAAACTGTGTGCGTTGCCTGCGGTCATCGCCCATGGTATTTTTTCAACAACCATTTGCAATAGCAAAACCCAATTAGCAGGCTAATTCGCCACTAGCAGGCTAATTATCCGACAATTCATAATCCATTTATTAATCTAATTGACAATTCATATTAAGCACACAATATATTTCATTTTCATAATTGAAATACATCAGAGTACAGCATCATATAGCTTCAGCACTCAGCTACCCCATTACACAACTACAGCAGGACCAAGTTTCGCATGCAACATCTATAACCTTTCGAAATTAGCATCATAGACGGTACATAGACAGATGTAAAGCACTGGAAAACTGCTGAAGCAGAAGGCGAATATTGAGCCCTCATTGATGTTGAAGGTCTTTGTAACTTTAGGCCAGTGCTTGTGGATGATTGACCGTCCATCCTTCGTCCTCTTCAGAAACACTTCAATATTGAACCGTGGGTGTTGGGGATATTACTATTGGGCGTAAACCGGCCAGGAGAGGTCGGGTTAACTTCATTAGTAGCTCATTATACTTGAAGCCCATGAAGACAAATGGAGACGCTATGTAGAGGCCCAGGGCCCAGAACCGGTTTAAGGCATGTAGCTATAAACCGGCATTGATATGTAACTTGCATTGTAAGGTAGAAAGAACGGAGACCGAGCCGGACACGTTTATGAACCGGCCTCGGGACTCTGTAAACCGACGGGCGTTTACCCATGTATATAAGGGGACGACCTCGCGGCGGTTAAGGAGAACAGACAACACCTCGAGACTCAGGCAAAGCGTGTTCACTCCCTGGTCATCGAAACCCCATCAATTCCATCACAACTAGACGTAGGCTTTTACCTTCATCGTAAGGGGCCGAACTAGTATAAAACTCTCTTGCGTCCCCTGTCCGCTTTAACCCCTTTAAGCTAACCCGTAGTGATGGCTCCACGACTAAGTCCTTTCATGAGGACATCCGCCGTCACAAAACCACGACAATTGGCGCCCACCGTGGGGCTATCGCACGATGGTTTCAAGTTCTTGGTGGGAAACTTTCAAGGACTCAAGGGCTATGCTGTGGGCCAGATGACCAAGAGTCATCGCGGCAAGCTCTACATCGACGATGCAGGCTGGGGCCCCGAGGCCGGCTCAATCGAGTACGGGTACCGGGTCCCCTTTGGTGGCATACACGTTTTCATCGGCAAGATCGGCGGACCGGGCCCTGAGCCGAACATCTGCACCGACCTCGTCGAAACGGCTCAGCGTGCGAGATCTGCCCGGGTCAAGCATGTCATGAAGCGTGCCTTCATGGGAGTCATCCATGGAGGGGAGTACGAGGACAAATCGGAATCTAGTGGTGAGATCGTCGTTTATTCCGGCGACGAGTCATCAACCGGAGAGACCGAATCGTTATATCAGCTACAAGATGGCCGGATTGGGGGCTGTTTCGATGGCGACAGTATTCCGGACCCCTCTGATCTGCCCAACCGGGTTGGAATCTTCATGGCCGGTACACAGCCGGCGCTCCACTCTTCGACGCAGCAGCAATGATTTCCGGATCAGCAACGACGACGGCAGCCGGAACAGGAGGCCCTGTGCGACCGTTGGCTCAGGTTTTATCTGATTTATTTGACGTGTTGGCAACGCTGATGGCGGAGGCTAACCCGGCGGATCAGGATGCACACAATGCGGAAATTACAAAGGTAAAGGATCAAATTACTCAGGCCAAAGCCGATCTGGCAGCTGATGATACCAGGATGGCCGCGGATCGGGCCGCTTTGGATGCACAGGCTTACCGGCTTATGCTGGATCAGAATGGGTCACACGAAGTCCTGAAGAGGAGACACCGTTCTCGCCTGCCTCTGGTTTATGATGCTAGGAACCTCTTTAACACCCCAGGAGCAGGGACCAGCAATCCGCCGGTGGTGAACCGGGCAGAGGTACCTGAGGCAGGGGCGTCGGTTCAGCCACATTTGATGGATCCGCCTCGACAGAACAACATTGTGACGCAGCCCGTCCCAACACCACCGGGTCATTATTCTACTCCAATGGACAATCTTGTTGCTGCCGCTTCACGACTGGAGGCTATCCCAATTGAAGGCGATTCTCCAGCGGCGGTTGAGACGCGTCGGGTTAAGGAGCTTCTTCGGACAGCCTCGGTTCAATAGGAGGCTTATTCACACAGTCGTGATCGAATTCATTCCAGCCCCCGTTCAAGCCGGAGTTACAGCAGGTGTATGGATGAACCGGCCGTATCAAGCAATGCACGGAATCGTGAACCGCCCCGTGGCAACAACCCGGCAGGGGGCGCTGGTATGCTTAGGAGGTAGTGGACCGGGCTCGAGCACGCAGGGAGGCCGAGTTAGCGGCGCAACATGAAGCCCGTCAGCTTACTCCGGTTCGGCCAACCACGTCAGTAGAGCCAGGAGTCACGTCTAGTTCTTTGGGGGTATCGTGTCTCGTACCAGCGTTGCGCAATGTGCGCCTGCCCAAGGATTTCAAAGGCCCGTGCAAGGTGCCGAATTACACTGCCGATTTATCCCCTGAGACATGGGTTGAAAGTTATGAGATGGCCATGGAGATGCTGGATGTGGATAATGCGGCATGTGCAAAGTATTTTACCATGATGTTGGAAGGGACGGCCCGTACTTGGCTAAGGAGTTTACATGCGAATTCTATCAGGTCATGAGCTGAGTTGAGAACCCGGTTTATCCATAATTTTAAGGATACATGTAAGCAGCCTATGTTAATTGTGGACTTAGCTGCCTGTGTCCAGGAGGAAGGAGAGTCAACAACTCGATGGGTGTGCCGGGTTTCGGAAATTTTGCATTCATCGGACCGCATCAATGCTGATACCGCAGTTCTGACCTTGGAAGGCAATTGCCGGTTTGAGCCTCTGAAATTGAAGCTGGGACGTCTGAAACGCCATTGCAATAACATGGGAACCCTCATGGCCCCTTTAGTGAAGTATGCTGACTCTGATAGTACCAAGGATCCCAAGTCTGATGATGATAAGACAGGGAAGGGAAAAAGGAGTGGCAATGCCAAGGGGCGACACCACAATCCGGCGGGTCATGGAAACGGTGGCAAACGTAAAGCGGATCACAGCTTGGACTTTGTGGCTAATACCAACGCGCAGGACAAGGGCCAGCGACGTAAGGGTAAGCCGCCCCAGCGCGGTAGAGCACCTAGCCCTAACCCGGACCGCCTGTCTTACCTGTTGAACCAGTCGTGCCCAAAGCATGGGACGAAGGAGATGTTGTCCACGCATCTCTGGAAAGATTGTTACATCATGCAAGAGTTCAAGAATTCTAATTCCTTCCGGTATGATAATGGACCGGGTGGCGGTTCGGGCCACGGTTCTCATGGGACGGGTTATGGTGGAGGAAATTCCGGTTCAGGTTTCCATGGCAATCAGGGTGGACATAAACAACCAAGGCAATCAGGGCAACCAAGGTAGCTACAATAATCAGGGCAATCAGCAGCAGCAGCAGCAGTCGGGTTACCATAGCAACCCAAAGCAGTTAAATAGTGGGCAATACCATGTCTTCACCACTAGCTTGGATAAGCATGACCAGAAGCTTCATAAGAGGGCAGTGAACTCTGTTGAACCGGCGGTGCCCCGTTATTTACGTTGGTCTGAGCAGCCAATCATATGGAGTAGAGAAGATCATCCACCCCGGGTTGACAATCCGGGTCATCTGGCATTGGTGGTGGCACCTCAGGTGGGAGGTTATAAGTTCACCAAGGTACTCATGGATGGAGGGAGCAGTATCAATATCCTTTATTATTAAACTTTCCGTCGCATGGGGTTAACAGATAAAAATCTTAAACCGTCCAATACGGTGTTTCATGGTGTAGTACCTGGTAAATCGGCTTATCCGGTTGGTAAGATAGCTCTGGAGGTCTCTTTTGGTGATGAGCATGACTCGAGATCTGAGACTTTGACCTTTGAAGTGGTGAAAATCAAGAGTCCGTGTCATGCCCTGTTTGGACGGCTGGCTTATGCTAAATTTATGGCACGACCTTGCTATGTTTATCTGCAGCTCAAGATGCCGGGTCATGAGGGAACTATAACCATCCATGGGAGCCGCAAGATTGCTCTGGAGTGTGAAGAAGGCGATGCGGCTTATGCTGAGTCGGTTTGTGCCATAGAAGAGCTAAAGTTTTACAAAGATAATGTTGATCCGGCAGATATGACTTCATTGAAGAAGCCAACTACAGAACATGATCCGGCCCTGAAATTTAAATCGGCTGATGAGACTAAGCTTGTTGACTTCATACCTTGCGATTCGTCCAAGCAGTTCAGCATCAGCGCTAACTTGGATCCAAAATAGGAAAGCGTGCTCATCAAGTTCATCCGTGAGAACCGGGACGTGTTTGCGTGGAAGCCTTCTGACATGCCAGGTGTACCGAGAGAACTCGCTGAGCACACCCTTAATGTTGATCCTAATTATAAACCGGTCAAGCAGTTTCTCCGCCGGTTCAATGAAGAAAGACGCAAGGCTATTGGAGAAGAAGTGGCCAGGCTCTTGGCGGCTGGATTCATCGTTGAAGTATTTCATCCTGAATGGTTGGCCAATCCGGTGCTGGTCCTTAAGAAGAATGGAACTTAGCGTATGTGTGTGGACTACACAGATCTCAACAAAGCTTGTCCAGCAGATCCTTTTGCCCTCCCCCGTATTGATCAAATTATTGACGCTACGGCGGGTTGTGAGCATTTGAGCTTTTTGGATGCATATTCTGGTTATCATCAGATCAAAATGGCAGTTAAGGACCAGGAGAAGACAGCCTTCATAACTCCCTTTGGAGCCTTCTGTTATGTGTCCATGCCCTTTGGGCTCAAGAGTGCCCAGGCGACTTATCAACGGTGTGTGCAGAATTGTCTTCATAAACAAATCGGCCGTAATGTTCATGCCAATGTGGATGATATTATGGTCAAATCAAGGAAGAAGGAAACGTTGATTGATGACTTGAAGGAAACCTTTGATAACCTGCGGGTTTACAAGATGATGCTTAATCCGGCCAAGTGCATTTTTGGTGTACCGGCAGGCAAGCTCTTGAGATTTTTGGTGTCTAACAGAGGCAATTGAAGCTAATCCGGAAAAGATCATGGCCATCACCTCTTTAGCTAAACCAATGTGTATCAATGATGTTCAACGCTTGGCAGGCCGGATTGCCGCGTTGAGCCGGTTTATCAGCCGCCTCGGCGAGAAGGCCATTCCTTTGTATCAGATGCTGAAGAAGACGGATAACTTCGTCTGGAGCTCTACTGCAGATGAAGCGTTTGAGGACTTAAAGCAGCAGCTGGCTAACCTGCCTGTTCTTGCTGCTCCGGTTGACAAAGAGCCATTGTTGCTATATGTGGCGGCTAATGCTCGAGCAGTCAGTGTGGCTATTGTGGTGGAACGCAAGGAGGCAGGAAAGGAGTATCTGGTTCAGCGTCCGGTTTATTATATCAGCGAGGTACTTATTGAGTCCAAGCAGAGGTACCCACACTGGCAGAAGCTGGTATATGGGGTTTTCATGGCAAGCCGAAAGCTCAAGCAATATTTCCAAGGTCATCCCATCACGGTGGTCAGCTCTGCTCCTTTGGGAGATACAATCCAGAACAGGGAAGCAACTGGCCGGATTGCCAAGTGGGCTATCGAGCTTGGGCCTCACGGGTTAAAATACATACCTCGAACGGCGATCAAATCTCAAGCACTTGTGGATTTCATCAACGATTGGACAAAACTACAAGCGCCTGAAGAGAAGCCGGATCACACTTATTGGACTATTCATTTTGATGGGTCCAGGCAATTGGAGGGCTCGGGGGCTGGAGTCGTATTAACTTCCCCATGAGGTGATAAGTTTTGTTATGTTCTCCATTTAATGTTCCCTTGCACTAACAATGCAGCTGAGTATGAGGCTTTACTCCATGGTCTTCGGATGGCTAAGGAGATGAACCTAAGCCGAGTTAAGTTCTTCGGTGACTCAGACCTGGTAGCTCAACAGGTGTCTGGCACTTGAGATTCCAAGGACCCACTCATGGCAGCATATCGTCGTGAGGTAGATATTGTTGCAGGTCACTTTAAAGGTTATCAGGTGGATCATGTGGACCGGCGGAAGAACAAAGCGGCGGACGCTTTAAGCCGCCTGGGTTCTCAACGTAAACCGGTTCCGCCTAATGTCTTCTTGGATGTTCTGCATAACCCGTCCATCAAACTCCCTGGAGAAGAGGATTTGTCTATTCCTGATCCGGAAGCTCAGTTGGTCGCGGCTCTTCATGTTATCCCGGATTGGACGGTTCCTTATCTGGCATATATGAACCGGGGCGAGTTACGAGAGGATGAGACTCTATCCAGGCAGATAATCCGGCGGTCCAAGTCCATGACCATTATCAATGGGGAGTTGCATCATTGCAGTGTGACAGGAGCGTTTCAACGTTGTGTGTCTCCTGAAGAAGGCTGTGAAATTTTGCTTGAGATCCACGAAGGAGACTGTGGTCACCACGCCGGTTCAAAATCTTTGGTGGCCAAGGCGTTTCGTCACGGTTTCTATTGGTTGACAGCTCATGCTGATGCCGAGGACTTGGTCAAAAGATGTGATGGCTGTCAGAAATTCTCAAGGCGTGCTCATGTACCGGCTCAAGAATTGAGGATGATTCCAATCGCACGGCCGTTTGCGACTTGGGGGCTGGATATGGTTGGGCCTTTCAAGCGGTCCAAGGACAAGAAGACCCACCTTTTGGTGGCGGTTGACAAGTTCACAAAGTGGGTGGAGGCAGAGCCAGTCAGCAAGTGTGATGCGGCCACGGCGGTTCAATTCATCAAAAAGGTGATCTTCCGGTTTGGTTTTCCACACAGCATTATAACAGACAATGGTACCAATCTATCAAAGGGTGCCATGAAGGAGTTCTGTCAACGTGAGCACATCCGGCTTGACGTGTCATCAATGGCTCATCCACAGTCCAATGGTCAAGCGGAGAGGGCCAATCAAGAGATTTTGAGAGGCATCAAACCCCGGCTTGTGGTTCCTTTGCAACGGACGCCGGGTTGTTGGGTTGAGGAGCTACCGTCTGTGTTATGGAGCATCAACACCACACCCAACAGATCGACAGGATACACGCCATTCTTCATGGTTTATGGAGCGGAGGCGGTTCTTCCCAGTGATACCGTCATGACTCACCTCGTGTAGCGGCATATGTTCAAGCTGACAACGAGAAGGCACGACAGGAAGCTCTTGACCTGTTAGATGAGGAACGTGACATAGCGGCAGCCCGCTCGGCAATTTATCAGCAAGATCTGCGTCGTTATCATAGCCGCCGGGTTAGAACCAGAACCTTTCAAGAAGGAGATTTGGTGCTTCGACTCATCCTGGATCAGACGGATATGCACAAGTTATCCCCCCCTTGGGAAGGACCTTTTGTGGTCAGCAAGAATCTGCATAACGGGTCGTACTACTTAATCGATGTTTGAGAGCGTAAAGACTCACGTAAATCGGAGGAGGAGACCAACCGACCGTGGAATATTGCTCATCTTCGGCCCTACTATACTTGAGCTATAGGCTCTGCTTATGTACATATTATGACAATGTATATCTTATGATCAATACAATAAACCGGAACCTCAGCTAAAGCGGGGTATCCGTTGTTTTTTGCCATCATGTGTGGTTACATGGAGCTTCTGTTTCTAAAGCGGTGTCCGGTTTACCCCTTGATTTAGCTTTTTCAAAGCATTACATCACATCACTTGGGGGCTTGGTCGTATCCGAACCATAGCTACACCTCTTGATCGGCGCAATGCCATAATATCACTTGGGGGCTTGGTCGTATCCGGACCATAGCTACACCTCTAGATCGGCTCAAATGCCAAAACCGGGGCCAAAGAGAGTGTTGTTAGAAAACAGCAACTCAAACATAGGCACCCACTGAGCACTGCTCAAAAATTTACTTGGGGATTCTTTGCTATCGCAATGAACTTAGAATCAATGCTTGTAATTGGGCTATCAAGCCATGGCTTGGAATCCTGGTGTATACACCTAAAACCCCGGGTTAACCTGCCTCTTTAAGTAAGTCACGCCGCCCAGGTAAACCTAGTATGACACTTCGAACTTTGACAAGTTACTCTAAAATACAGACCCTGAACTTGTCATGTTAAAACGATGATTGGTTAAGGATTGCGGACCATCTTAAAAGGCTTTGCTAAAATGGTTTAACTTAGTGGCCTGGCAGCCCATGAAAAGCCTCGAATTTGGGGCCTGGCAGCCCGTGAAAAGCCTCGACTACAACGGTTTTATTTACCTTTGATTGAGTTTTGCTCTCTTTTTTATAAGATTTATGATGTTTATTAAACCGGTGTTATCAACCCGGTTAGACTGCCAATTACAAATTGACAGTACACGATCAACTCATAATCCGGAGACCATCAGCCCGGTTTGGTTTTGAATCGAAAGCCCAGTATGGAGTAAATCGGTTTTTTTCATAACCCGGAATGGTTTTACTATAAACCGGCCTTATATAAACAGGAGTCATTTTTCCTCCAAGAGTTGGGTTATAACCCTCACTACAAGGTTGGTCAGCCAACATCATGCCTAAAAATTATAGGTATTATATATTTCCATATTTGGTTATATTTCACAACCTAGGTTGTAATCCTTGGTCATACATATATGGGTATCATGACCCGCCCAGCGGTAAACCGCCAGGGCGCTTTAAGCTTCTTATCTGCAGGAACAGCTTGAACAAATAGATGCGGATATCATACCTTAAGCATGTCGAATTACGCAAGCATCAATTGCAGATAAATATGCACGAGGGCATACCAGACCAAGTGTTTTAAATGGCCTATTACAAGGCGTTCCAGTGCCCAAAAGGGTAATTGTTTCATCAAATACATGTCGCAGCATGTACAAGACTAAACCGGCCTCTGGTTCATGATTGGTCACCAGCGTGGCCTGACGATTGCGGATCATCTCGCGCCGGTTCAGCTTCTTCTTCTCTACCCAGTGGCTGGAAATCAACAGTTGCCCAGTCGATCCCAGTTAGGGCTTGTAATACAGCTTCATCACTTATCAGCATGGACGGTTCAATGTCAGGGGCATAAGTGTGCTTACGGATTGGCGGGATAAGATTCTGAGCTTCGGGGATTGGTGCAGCAACCGGTTTGTTCTTGTCATCATAGCTTGCTTGATAGTATGACAGGTCCGCTTCTTCAACCAGTTGACAAGCCAATGGGCGCACCTCCCGGTTTATGATCCGGAGATCATCTTCACCAAATTATGTCTCGTCTTCCTTCAAACTGGGATAACCTTGGGCCGCTTCAATTGGATCAAAGTCAGGTACCCATGCCTTTGCCCGGGTCAGTGCAGCCAAAGCGCCCGTTCTAGCAGCAGACTTTTTCAGTTCGTCAACCCAGGCAGGAAGCATGGATAACCTTTCTAAGGTATCCTTAATCAAGGTGGGAGGAGGATTGTTGTGAGAAGCAGTATATATGATCCGCTGCGCGCCGGTATACAGCTGCTCTATCATGGTATAGGCTGATTTTAACTTCTTCCGAACATCAGAACCCAAGTGGCCAATACGAGTTCCTGTATCATTGCAAGGATTAGTAAACCGGCAGCTACATGAAAGGATATGGTCAAATCGGGAGTCAAGGATGCTTACAAAACAAAGCCGCGGTCATGGCATGAACCTGCCGCTTTACGCTGGTCAGTTCATCAACCACCGGCTTAAGAGCGGCTTCTGCTTTCTCAGCTCTTTTGATCAAATCGGATTTTTCACTTTCCCAATCCGTCCGTTCCTTGTTGAAGCCTTCTTTCAGTTTTTCCATAGCGCCTAGAGCACTGGTCAACTCTTCCTTCACCTTGGAGGTTTCAGCTTGTTGCAATTTAAGGTTCTCCTGGAGATCAGCGGTTTGGCTCTCTTTCTTGTTCAGCTCAGCCTACAAAGAGATAGTCATATGGTGAGGTGCCAGTACATACTTGAACTACCAAGCACATAACAAGTTATGCCCTTGGTACTTGGGGGCTAATGCATATTTGCTCTTCATCATACAATTTCTACAAGTCCCAAGCATAATACAAGTATTCAACTTGGCACTTGGGGGCTAATGGATATTTGCTCAACAAGTGCTGATACGGGAGTTTCTTATACAAAGTCCAGGTTCATCTTTCTAAAGTTAAACCGGCACTTGGGGGCTACTTCCGTGAAGTTCATATGCAAAGCATAAAAGTTTTACTAAGTCCTGGTTTAGATTGATATCTTAAACCGTCACTTGGGGGCTACTGGAGTTGATAACCTGTAGTTAAAAAAATAATAAGGGGGCAACACTTATGAAATTACCTCATATCGTTCCTTCATCATATTCACCAAACCGGCTTCATAGTCACGGCTGGTATATAGACAGTTAAGATAGCCGGAATGAAGATCCTGAGCATTCAGATGAGCGTAAGCGGACAGATCGGCATTCCATTTGCCTTTGCCAATTGCAGAAAATTTCTCTTTGGCGGTATGCCTTGACAAAGCGACAGGATTTCCTGGGTCTGTATGGCCACTGCCAGTAATCAAAACGTCATCATCCTTCTCCTCAGCAGCTCGTACTGGAGTTGCCGGTTTCTCAGCATTTTTTGATGGACTGACCGGATTGTCAGTCCGGATGGGGCTTGTTGGCTGGTCGGCATGGCCGGTGGCATCAATTTCTGCCTGCTCAGCAACGAAGTCTTGAGCTTGAGGCGGTGGATCATTCAACATATCATCAATGTTGGCCTCTTCGGGATCTGTAGTTTTCTCCGGTTCAACAGCTGTGTCTTCCTCTGTTGGTTTATCCAGACGAGCCTTTTTGCTGGGTCTGGGCTTGGCCCTGAGAAAAATAAAAAGAAGGATCAGTACAACATATATTAAGTAAAATGTCAAGGATATAAGTAAGAGTATGGCTCACCCAAGCACTGTTTTAAGCGATGGAAGTTTTGTGGCAGACGACTCGCTAGAGGATGAATGAGAAGTGCCCTGATAATTTGAGTTAGATGGATTAAGAGGTTGACGAAAACAACCCGCTTTGGGGCGCGAAATGTCAAGGGAATAAGAGATCTCTGATCGGCGTCTCCGAACCGGACTGTTCAGTAAACCGGCGGAGGTAACTACCTGACCGCTATGCCGGGTTGTGCGGCGAGCCTCGTGCTGTTGTGTCTTCACAAGAAAATTTGGATCCAAATAAGCAAGAGGATGAGAAAATTTAACTTTTCGTTTTGCTCGACGGATTTTTAGTGATAGCAAAGGGTTTGAATCGGAGGAAAGAACGATTACCTCTATAGCATCGGTGTGACTGACTTCAGCGTCGTCCTGACAATAATCATCATCAATAAGGCGTATGAAAAATGAACCAAGTGAGTCAAGTTCTACCTCTAAATCTGGGTTACCCACATCATTGTCAGCAGGTGGATCGGAAGATGCAGTGGTCCTCTTCCTATTGGCAGGTTTCTTCACAACTTTGGTTTTTTGACGGGTTGGCTTCACCGGTTTGTCTTGCGGGGGTTTCTTGTTCCAGAACGGATCATCGCCCTGTCAAGAAAATAATCACACTTTCAGGGAATATTGGGACAGAAGCAATTCAAGATTAACAAGTTATATGATTCTTACAGCTGGCGGTTTGTTGGTGGTGCAGAAAGGGAGTAGTCCGGTTTGGGCACAGACATCCTCCGGTTCATTCAGCATCTTTTTTACAACTTCAGTGACTTCGTCATCTGTAAGCTGAATATCAATGTGCCGCTGAGCGTCCTTCAAGTTCCCAGTATACTCACACATCAAACCGGGGCGCCGGCTTAAGGGCAAAACGCTCCAGCTTATCCAGCAGCGCGCAAGATCAACTCCTGTCAAACCATTTGCCATAAAGGCCCTAAGCTTTGATAGTTGAGGAGCATATTTTGCCCTTTCTTTGGCGGTCAGTCTTTGAGGAAGAGGATGTGTGCTGCTCAAACGTTTAGGACGGTAACCCGGCAAGGGGTTTTCGTCAGCTAGATACGTGTCCTTGCAATAAAACCAGGTCTGGTTCCATTCTTTGCGGTGACTGTGGAGACTGGGATGAAGAAAGGTGACTTCTTTTCTCTTCTGAATCGCCATTCCACCCAATTCTGTGTTGGGTCCATTTTCGAATTTTGTGCGACGGTTTAGGTGAAAAAAATCCCTGAATAGTTCTACTATGGGTTCCTCTTGAAGGTAAACCTCACAAAAAACTTGGAAGTGGCAGATATTGGTCACCGAGTTAGGACCGATGTCTTGTGGGCGCAGTTGAAAGCTGGCCAGTACGTCCCGGAAATTTTTTGAACCGGGAGGGTTGAAACCCCGGCCTAAGTGATCAGCAAATACAACAACCTCTCTGTCCTTGGGTGTAGGAGGACATTCTGGGCCAGGGACCCTCCATTGAATAATATCTTTCTGGGTCAAAGCGCCCGTTTTGACAAGGTTGTCTGACTGTTCCTCTATTACTCGAGAAGGGACCCAGTTGCATTCATACACTTGCTTGGCCATGGCAATGAATGATCTACAACATGCTAATTACCGGTTTAAGAATAACAGTGGACAACTATGCGGCGGTACAAGGATATAAGCATGTTGTTAAACCAGAGTTGGTAATCCAAAACCGGAATTTACTAAATAAAGGTTATAAGTTGAAGTACATTGGCGGTTCAACAAGGGGACTAATGGTATATACCAGGTCATCGTTCTTTCAAAGTTAAACCGCCTAGTCTGACATTGAAGATGCAAATCTACAGATGTGTAAGCGAAGGACAAACAGGTTTCACAAATTGGCATTATACTTTTGGATCTGCCATATATCAGAAAAGGGAAATATATTCAGACCTAAGAAGTAGTACCGAAGTAGTGGATGAAGGTTCAGATGGGATCTTCTATTTTAACAAGGTGCATTAGATGGAAAAGAAGAGCTACGGCTATCATTGAACAAGATGAACATCAAGGTTTGGATCAAAAGGTTACTATGCAAGCAATGAACACCGACAAACACCGAAGAACACTGAAACCCTAGAACAGATCTATTGCAGAAGAGCAGAGAGCTTACCAGTGCTAATGAAGGAGCAGAGAAGCACCCCAATGCTCTGAAGCGTTCAGGGTGATGCAGCGGCCAGAGTCGAAGCAGAGGTGACGGTCGACGGTGGCGGCGGAGCTCCAGAGGTTGAGCAGCGTGAGGAAGACGATGACGCGAAGAGGCACGAAGGGGAAAAGTGAAAATGACCCCTCGGCCCTATTTATAAAGGCAAGGGATAAGTGTCAGGCGCGAAAAACGAGGAGCCAGAAATTTGGAAATAAGGCGGAGTTGTTGCCTCGATTGTCGGAGGCCCATTAATGAAGATGGGTTTACACAGTTTTTAATAACAGATGACGTCATGACGGTTTACCATGGTCTGGGAAGATGACATCACGGCGGTTTACAAATTTTTTTGGAGATGTTGAAGACGAAGTTTTCTTGAGGACTGACATGAACCCGTTCAAATCAGTCTGGGGCCTAATGTTAGGGATATTACTAGTGGGCCTAAACCGGCCAGGAGAGGCCGGGTTAACTTCATCAGTAGCTCATTATACTTGAAGCCCATGAAGACAGACGGAGATGCTATGTAGAGGCGCAGGGCCCAGAACCGGTATAAGGCCTGTAGCTGTAAACCGACATTGATATGTAACTTGCATTGTAAGGTAGAAAGAACGGAGACCGAGCCGGACACGTTTATGAACCGGCCTCGGGACTCTGTAAACCGACGGGCGTTAACCCATGTATATAAGGGGACGACCCGGCAGCGGTTGAGGAGAACAGACAACACCTCGAGACTCAGGAAAAGCGTATTCGCTCCCTGGTCATCGAAACCCCATCAATTCCATCACAACTAGACGTAGGCTTTTACCTTCATCGTAAGGGGCCGAACTAGTATAAAACTCTCTTGCGTCCCTTGTCCACTTTAACCCCTTTAAGCTAACCCGTAGGGATGGCTCCACGACTAAGTCCTTTCACGAGGACATCTGCCGTGACAAAACCATGACAATGGGTGTTGTATGAATACCTTCCTTGCCTCCTAACCATACAGGTGGTTTGAGAGGTAATCATCAGTGAACTGCTTTGGAAAGGCCTGAAAACAAGGATGTGCATAAATATCTTCTCTATATTGGAAATGGGGCAAAGGAATTAAAAAGGCAAGGTATAATAGTTAGTACCATCCTGTAGTGAACTGATGTCTTCTTCATTGTGCAGACAAAGATCTTGTTGTTTTTTCTCACTAATTTCTTTATCCTAACAATCTTTCTGAGTTTCTTGACTTGATTGATATTCATGGACAACTCATTTCCCCATATGCAAAAAGGGTCGAACAGTGGGTCAAAACCTCTGACAGCAGGACCTACATGTGCAAGACCAAATTGTTAAAAACCTAAATATTAGAATGGTTCCTGCAATTGCACAATAATGTGCTATTAGACAACGGACCATACACGTGCTAACCTCGATTGTAAACCTCAGTGCTTCCCATTGTTTCCCTGCAACACATATAAGGTAGTTAGTCGTCAGGTTAAGTAAGGGTTCGCATGCTATCAGTAAAATATGTTGATGAAAATAATCACATTGTAGATTCATCGATTAATTCAAGCCATGTGGAAAACCCATTTACCCAAACCAAGCATGATTAAGAACTAGGAAATATAGCACTTGTATATGTTTCTCATGTATTAAGTGCAGCCAAATTTGATTTATTCCTCACATGCACAACAATACAAAATTCTACCCACGACAGTTGGACATCGCATTACAGAATTGAACCAAGCAGTTAACTAAAAACCACAACAAATGAACCAAACATTAAATGAGCACCACATTGCACAATATAACATTGAACCAAGCAGTTAACTAAACACCACAAAAAATGAACCAAACATTAACTGAGCACCACATTGCACAATATAACATACTCCTAATAGAAGATCAGATAGTTAACCAAACAGTTAACTACGGCCAATTGTAGCAATTGTCTTTGTTTCTCATGTATTTACTACAGCCAAATTCAATTTATTCCTCACATGGTATACAATAACAGAATGCACCCACAATTTTGTAAAGATAAATTCGATTTATTTCTCACATGGAAGACAATACAAAATTGCAGCCTGAAGAATTGAACATCACATTTGCAGAATTGAACCAAACAGTTAACTGAAGACGACAACTAATTAACAAAACAGTTAATAAGTGAGCACCACACTGCACGACATATAGAACATATACACTAGAGCAAAAGATTGCATGGTAAAATTAGATAGCACAATTCACTAGAATTTGTGAAGGAAAGGCAGGAGCAGCACACGCAACGGGTAAACCGAGCATGCTTAACCGGCGTAGCTAGAAAATGGCAAGGTGCTACTTCAAGATCTGGGGGTCGGCATGAAAGGCAGCCATCGCGACCTCATCCACACACGCGGCCGCGATTTGCTTCTCCGCTGCCAAATGCTCCTTAAGGTCCTGACTATACTGCGTGCACCATGGATTAGGCTGGCGCTTATTTGGTGGAGGGGTTGGTGATTTGGGTGGAAGGTGTCGCGCTCGCGCTGGCGGTAGGGGCATGTGGGGTGTGGAAGGAGGAGGAGGATGGGGGTCGGGTGTGGATTACCTGCCTGGATAGGCGAGGTCGAGGAGCGTGAAGGAGGGTCGCTGGCGAGGAGGCGGCGGTGCTGCAAGCAAGGAGTGAAGGTTTCAACTTGGAAAGGAAGGCGGAAAGAGGGGAAATGTGGCTTTTGGTAAGGGGGAGGGACGGGGAGGTAGATATTTCTGCAGAAGCCGAAAATTTGGAATCGCTTTAGCCAAAAAACTTGCGCGCAAAGTGTCATCAGACATGGTCCCTTATTCAGAACTGTGTACGGTATGTGAACATCACAAACGATTCAGATAGCTTAACCCGTGTGTGTTGAGTTTGAACGTCAAAAACTTTGGTTCGAATTTCCCTGGTTACAGTGGTCATCCACGTCGTTGCATAATTTGGGTACACAAAGGAGACTAACTTCTTAATCGAGCAACTTCAACAATTAAACAGAGCTAGCTGACCAAAACATTACTCTAACAAATTAAAGACCGGTGCTCTTAATTAAAAAAAACAAAGAGTACAACTACGGCTGGTGCTCGTCGATCTCCGCCGCCGCCTCCATGTCCAGCTCACGCCCGACGGTCTCCTGGGGAAGGGGCTCCATGCCATCAATTGCACCATATTCGGCAAGCATCTTGCCATCCGCGTCCGTCATATCTTTGGAAAAGGCCGCCACGATCTGGGCATGGCGGACGCCATGTGGGCTCTCGCGGGCTCCGTCGTGGCAAGGTATGCTGCGCAGGAACAGACAGCTGCTCGAACTCTCTCTACGATTGCCAGCTCTTCGGTCGTGGGTTGCCGACCGTTGTTGGAGAAGCTTCGTTCGATTTGTGCGGTGACCGCCACGACCTGGGTGTGGACGGCCTCGACATGGTAGTGGGTGGACTCCAGCAGGGTTAAGGCCACCGTTGTGGAACGGACAGCTGTTGTGCCGCTCTCGCCAGTTGCTATCCCCGAGGCAGATGTTGCTGCCGCCACCTTAGAAGCAACAGCAGCCGTTTGGGCTGCCTTGGCCGCCCGGACGCAGACTGCGGTCGCCCTCACGAAGCTTGTTAGCACGCCCTGGCGGCTGCGGCCGCGGTCTCGCCAGAGTGGGCCGCCGAAGTTGCCCTCACAACGTGGGTCCACATCCCCATCTTTGACCGGCGACGAATGAACAGTTAAATGATATTTTGGGAGTGAGCTAGCTAGTGTGCTTGACACGCCGTCTGTGGACTGTAGCTGACGCACCTTCTCTCGCAAGGAATGGGCGTACTATACATCGATGGTGCTCCAAGATATTTTGTGCTGCATCTCACACGGTTGGTGATAATAAACTGTGTGCAATCTACTTGATTTATCACCTTGATCATTTGAATTACGTAATGGGGTCACAGCTATAAAGGATGGTGTTAGAATTGTTAGAACTTTTATCAACAATAGGTGTGTCGTCAAAAAATTGGAATTATTCAGGGTTCGTTTGTACATTTTTATACAATAACTGGGTTTTCCAGGCATTTTATGTGCATAATTCAAATTTGAACTACATGCACATGCTCCAGTGCATATAAACTTATTGAAAAATCAAATATGTTCTTGGTTGCATGCTTAGGTCCAATGCAAGAAATGGGAATGAATTTAAAACACCCTGCCACCGTCACTCAGCCGCAAACATTGAGATACCTGGTTTTTAAATTCTAGTAAATCCAAAACTCGTCTAAAATCCATGAAACTTGGCATGCTATCATGTAGCGGCATCAACATGCCGTGGTAAAATTTTTTTCCCATTTGGGGCAAGTTTGGGTATATGCTTCTCACAAACCGGAGCTTCTCACAACAAGCATGATGGTTTTCGGTAGGGAACGTCCCACCTTTGGGACGAAACGATATCCATTGCCTCTTATTGCTTCCAAATTTTTTTTCTCGTGTTAACATAGAACAACAGAAGTGTTGTGTGATTTTTTCTGATTTTTTGGGGTTCGTTTGGACATTTTTATGCATTAACTGAGTTCTCAATGCATTTATGTGCATAATTCAAATTTGAACTACATGCACATTCTCCAGTGCATATAAATTGGTTGAAAAAACAAATCTGTGTCCTTGCATGCTTAGGTCCCATGCAACAAATGGGCATGGATTTTGAACACCAGGGCACCGTTGGTTGCCGGCAAAACATTGAGATGCCTGGTTTTTTAATTCTAGTAAATCCAAAACTCGTCTGAAATTCATGAAACTTGGCATGCTATCATGGAGCGGCATCAACATGTTGTGGTACAAATTTTGTACCATTTGGGGCAGCTTTGGGTATATGCTTCTCACAAACCGGAGCTTCTCACAAAAAGCATGACGGTTTTCGGTAGGGAACGTCCCACTTTGGAACGAAAAGATATCCATTGCCTCTTATTGCTTCCAATTTTTTTTCTCGTGTCAACATAGAACAACAGGAGTGTTGGGTGATTTTTTGTGTTTTTTCGGGGTTCGTTTGGACATTTTTATGCATTAACTGAGTTTTCAATGCATTTCTGTGCATAATTCAAATTTGAACTACGTGCACATGCTCCAGTGCATATAAATTGGTTGAAAAAACAAATTTGTGTCCTTGGGTGCATGCTTAGGTCCCATGCAAGAAATGGGCATGGATTTCGAACACCAGGGCACCGTTGGTTGCCGGCAAAACATTGAGATGCCTGGTTTTTAAATTCTAGTAAATCCAAAACTCATCTGAAATTCATGAAACTTGGCATGCTATCATGGAGCGGCATCAACATGTTGTGGTACAAATTTTGTCCCATTTGGGGCAGCTTTGGGTATATGCTTCTCACAAATCTGAGCTTCTCAACACAAGCATGATGGTTTTCGGTAGGGAACGCCCCACCTTTGGGACGAAACGATATCCATTGCCTCTTATTGCTTCCAATTTTTTTCTCGTGTCAACATAGAACAACAGGAGTGTTGTGTGATTTTTTGTGATTTTTCGGGGTTCGTTTGGACATTTTTATGCATTAACTGAGTTTTCAATGCATTTCTGTGCATAATTCAAATTTGAACTACATGCACATGCTCCAGTGCATATAAATTGGTTGAAAAAACAAATATGTGTCCTTGGGTGCAGGCTTAGGTCCCATGCAAGAAATGGGCATGAATTTTGAACACCAGGGCACCGTTGGTTGCCGACAAAACATTGAAATGCCTGGTTTTTAAACTCTAGTAAATCCAAAACTCATCTGAAATTCATGAAACTTGGCATGCTATCATGGAGCGGCATCAACATGTCGTGGTACAAATTTTGTCCCATTTGGGGCAGGTTTGGGTATATGCTTCTCACAAACCGAGCTTCTCACAACAAGCGGGATGGTTTTCGGTAGGGAACGTCCCACCTTTGGGGACGAAACGATATCCATTGCCTCTTATTACTTTCAAAAAAATTCGTGTGTCAACGTTGAACAACTGGAGTGTTGTGTGAATTTTTGTGATTTTTCGGGGTTCGTTTGGACATTTTTATGCACTATTTGAGTTTTCAATGCATTTATGTGCATAATTCAAATTTGAACTACATGCACAAGCTCTAGTGCATATAAATTGGTTGAAAAAACAAATATGTGTCCTTGGGTGCATGCTTAGGTCCCATGCAAGAAATGGGAATGAATTTCAAACACCATGGCACCGTTGATTGTTGGCAAAACATTGAGATGCCTGGTTTTTAAATTCTAGTAAATCCAAAATTCATCTGAAGTTCATGAAACTTGGCATGCTATCATGGAGCGGCATCAACATGTCGTGGTACAAATTTTGTCCCATTTGGGGCAGCTTTAGGTATATGCTTCTCACAACAAGCATGATGGTTTTCAGTAGGGAACTCCCCACCTTTGGGGACGAAACGATATCCATTGCCTCTTATTGCTTTCAATTTTTTTTCTCGTGTCAACATAGAACAACAGGAGTGTTGTGTGAATTTTTGTGATTTTTCAGGGTTCATTTGGACATTTTTATGCATTATATGAGTTTTCAATGCATTTATGTGCATAATTCAAATTTGAACTACATGCACATGCTCCAGTCCATATAAATTGGTTGAAAAATCAAATATGTGTCCTTGGGTGCACGCTTAGGTCCCATGCAAGAAATGGGCATGAATTTCAAACACCAGGGCACCGTTGATTGCCGGCAAAACATTGAGATGTCTGGTTTTTAAATTCTAGTAAATCCAAAATTCGGTTAACCATTCACGTGACGCCACGTGTCTTGGTTTTAATGGCTGTAGGAGGTGCCGTGCGGACAGCTGCTTGACATTGACTGAACGGGAGGCGTGCGAGCGCCGTCCGGTGCACAGGCTAACCGAGAGGTGTTCAAGCTGTCCTCGAGTGCGCAGGCTCACCGGGAAGCGTGCGAGCTGTACGCTGCGTAGGCTCACTGGGAAGCGAGCCCATTGACTTCTAGGGCCGCCTGCCTTGATCGCATCCTCTCCATTAATGGCACCCAAGCCGCAGTTTAATTCGCTTTTTAAATATAAAACACTCATCGCAAACGTTTTAGTTAGAACACACTACTGCAGGATGCTGCTAACGCGACACTACGATCAGAGAACCTTCGAGAAACTTTGTGCGATGCAATAATCGCGAGCGGTGGTGTATGAAAACCGTCAAAAAAGGTGAAAACGTTTGCGATGGAGGATGCATCAAACACGGTTTGGATTTTAGTTGCGTGTGGGATGAAGGGCATATGGTTCAATTCAATTAACTGTTTGCGGTGAGGAGGAACAAAAGAAATGGGCAGCCAGATGAAGGCGTGTCCGATACATAGCATACGGTTCACTCGGATGAATTGTTTGTGATTAGGCAACACAAAAGAAAGGGCAGCCAGATGAAGGTGTGTGTGATATACAGCATACGGTTCACTTGGATGAACTATTTGTGATTAGGCAACACAAAAGAAACGGTCAGCCAGATCAAGGTGTGTGCGATATACGGCATGCGGTTCACTCGTATGAACTGTTTGCGTTGACACAAGAGAGCATAAATGGTTCAACTTAACAAGACGTGTGTGTTGTGTGATGGGCTTGCAGGCGGTTCACTCGGCCCTTGTCGTCAGTGTGCGACCTCTGTGGCAACCATTCGCTCCCCATGTGCCTCTTCGTGTACCGTGGCAACCGTCCACCGACTTTTCGCCTTTCCCTCTCGATTTGGAACTGATGTCGCACGCTAGCTCTTCCTCCCTCCTCCACTTGCCTTCACCCTTCCTTCTGCCATTGTTTGATTGTCTTCTCCATGGAGGGAACAAGCCGGAAATGACCCTGTTATTCTTGCCCCGATCTGAATGATGATGCGGTGGAGGAACTCATTGATCGGTGCGACGTCATCACCTCGGCTAGCATGGCATGTTCGTACAAGACCATTCTCGACTCAACTAATAACATCATTACAAGGAACCCAAGGGTCCAGGATCGGTTTGATCTCCCCTATCTTCTTCGCCGTGACCCTGCTGACTGGCGTGGGGACGAGAGAAGCCTCGCATTGTTTAAGTAGATGCCGCTTGATAATGATACATATGATGTTAAGATGCCATCGCTTGAGGGCAAGGCTTGGGCAGGCGCAAATGGAGATTGGGTTGTTTATATTGGGTACGACTGTGAGTGGGAACTTGTGAATGTGTACACTCGTCACCGGGTTCCACTTCCAAAAATCTCAGACGACTGCCCAGAGGTTGAGTACACCGGTATTCTACGTGAGTTCAAATACGATCATGCTGATTATCGTCTATGGAAGATAGCAATTTGTCGAGTTCCCAACCGCTCTTGGGATTACATGAACTATGAAGTTGTTGCTATCTTCGACAAGCTTGTTGCCATCCTTACTTCCACGCCTCGATGGATATTGCTCAAAAATTAATTTCTGTACACGGATGAGTACTGTGATGCAATTCAATACGAGGGTCTTGTGTTTGCTGCCACCACTCGTGGCACTGTTTTTGCATGGAATCCTGATGCTTTCGATTTGTTTGTCTTCCACCGCAATTATAATTGTTTCATCCACATGCATGCTGGTTAGCTAGTTTCCCTTTACTAATTAACCTTCTTGTGTTTCCAAGGTCCTATGAACATTCCACCACCTATACTTGAAAAAATTTGTAACCAAGGGGGAGATGACGATGCTGATGATCACGAGCATGAGGACGAGCATGACCCATATACTCAGTAGCGGCTGGCAACTTATTCCGATGGATCACCTCTTCTTGTCTGTATACAAGGCACTGCTAATGTTACTAAGGAAGTAGGTGTTGTCTCACATGGTCGCACTCTCCGGACCTATTCCAACATCCGTTGCAGGGTATTCGAGATGGATACTAGTGTACTAGTGCCAACACCTTCTCCCTGGTTCAGTATTCAAAGTCTTGGAGAAAACTCGCTCTACCTTGGACAAAACTATCCAATGACGGTGGAAGGCGATTCAGCTGCTGTTGACACAACGTTACTACCATTTATGAGAAGCAATTGTATCTATACCTCAGACATTACTATGCTTCCCTACGGTCCCAATATGGGTCCTGACATAGGCCGCTTCATCCTCGATGATCAATCCTGCGTTGGTCTCGAGATTGACAGTAGCTGGCCCTTCCCAGAGAATCACTTCTGGTTCAAAGCAAGCGTTTCCAACGCTAACGAGTGGTTGAGCTGAAGTTCATTTCATCGCTTTGTTATTTGTTGTGTGAGAAAAACTTTACTAGAATGTTTTGTTGGAAATAATCTATAATCCAACATGTATCCTCGTTGTTGTTGTGGGTTGATGACTTGTTGTATGTAATCAATGGTACATTTGCATATGCATCCATCAACCCATGCCTGCTAGTGGTGTCCATATGAACAGTGCTAGTGATTTTAGTTGCAAAAATTAGATAGTGCTAGTGATTTGTAGCTGCATATTTTGACAAATCGCGGTGTTACAAGGTTGACAAATGGCAATGTTACCAGATAAACAAATGTCAATCTTTCCAGTTTGAGAAATGGCAACATACCCAAAATGACAGATATGCAAATCTTGCCCAATCGTTTGTATGTGGTTGCACATGGGTCATGCAAAACAACTGTTTGCGTTGAAGGGATGCAGAAATCATGCTCGGCACATTTTCCCTTAGCTACCTGGGGAAGCTGTCGGTTTGCATACGGGTGTTCTAACTAAAACGTTTGCGATTAGTGTTTTATATTTAAAAACCGTTGATGTTTTTTTCAAGGGACAATTGCATTTTTACACCTAGTTGGTTCCTACCCACGGGTTTTGCCCTTACTTTTTGAGCTTTCTCAGTTTTGCCCTTACTTTTTCCGTCGAGGTCCCTCGAATGCCCTTTGACCATTTGACCAAAACTTTGAAAATTCATAACTAATTCATATGAACTCAGAAAAATGCAAATAAGATATTAAAATGTTCAGATAAACATTACCTTGATGTGCATATCATTTGCATTCAGGACAAAAGCACCCTTTAAACTACCTGAGCTAATTAATGTTATTAACATTATTAAAAATAAAAAGGTATAAACAATATTTTTTTCATGAATAAAAATTACATGCAAATGTAGGTGATGTTTTCGAACATCCACGATATCTTATTTGCATTTTCTTAGTTTGCATCAACTTGTTATGAAGTTTCCAAATAATGGTCAAAGTCATTAGAGCATTCTTAATAAGATGATTCAACTCAGAAAATGCAAATAAGATATTCGATGTTCGAAAACATCACCTACATTTGCATGTAATTTTTATTCATGAAAAAATATTGTTTATACCTTTTTATTTTTAATGATGTTAACAACATTAATTACCTCAGGGAGTTTAAAGGGTGCTTTTTTCCTGAATGCAAAAGATATGCACATAAAGGTAATGTTTATCTGAACATTTTGATATCTTATTTTCATTTTTCTGAGTTCATATGAATTAGTTATGAATTTTCAAAGTTTTGGTCAAACAGTCAAAGGGCATTCGAGGGACCACGACGGAAAAAGTAACGGAAAAACTGAGCAAGCTCGAAAAGTAAGGGCAAAACCCGTGGGTAGGAACCAACTAGGGGTAAAAATGCAATTGTCCCTTTTTTCAAAAGAAAATCGTTTGATAAGTCTATACATTAAGAGATAAAAACGCAAGTTCATTCAAACCATATCTTTCATTCAGTCACACTGCAAATTTATATACATATGATCGAGAATTTGAGATACGGTATTAAACCCCAAAAAACTATTTCCGGTGGCGGTGGAGGCGGCGTGCCGCGTGGTCGTTGACGTTGTCGTCCTTCGGGACGCCGTTGTTGAAGACTTCAAGGCAACACAAAATGTTCTTCACTTGTAAATCAAACATCATGTCATCGCGCGATCGACGGGCGGGGCACGGGAGGACGGCAACTGGCACCGCTGAGAGGTAGTGGTCGACGGCAGCGTCCCATGCCGCTGAGGGGGGCGCACAGGCACGGGCACGGGCGCGGCGGGTGCGGCCAAACACACGGGGACCGGCGCCGCGGTGGGTGGAGGGGCGCGCACGGGCGCGACGAATGCAACCAAACGCACGGGGGCCGGCGGCACGGTGGGTGGAGGGGCGCGCATGGGCACGGGCGCTGGCGCTGGCATGTACACGAGCTCGCGCGGGTCCGCGGAGACCTCGCTGACGCCCGCGGCTTCCAGCTCTGCGATAGTGCTCGGCGACCAGCCCGTCAATGCTACGGGGATGGTCGTTGGCGCGGGCATGTGGATGGGAGTTGGGCCGGGAGCGGGGGCAGCAACCGTCACGGCCAGCTCGTTCTGGGCCATGTCCATGAGGCCCCATTCCTCCTTATTTTCTATCTCCGCCGGCTCGGAGTCGACTTCACCAAACTCGAAGAGTAGTGGCAGATGATCATTCTGTGCCATGGCGGTTGAGGTCTCCGGGGGGGAGGGAATGGGAGGCGACGAGAAGGCCGCCCAGATAAACAGCGGCTCGGGCACCATTAATGGAGAGGAAGGCGGGCGGCCATGGAAGTCAAAGGGCTCGCTTCCCAAGGAACATGCGTAGCGTAAAGCTCACACACTTCCCGATGATCCTGCGCATTGGAGGACAGCTTGCACGCCTTTCGGTCAGCCTGCGCACCGGACTGCACTCGCACGCCTCCCGTTCAGTCAAGGTCAAGCAGCTATCCGCACGGCACCTCCTACAGCCATTAAAATCAAGACATGTGGCGTCACGTGAATGGTTAACAGAACGCACACATTTTTGAATTATACAAACGTTTGAGATATTACGTGGCAGCTATTTTTCAAAATGCCTTTGTTGGCTTTCATTATTCGGGTGCGCCTTCTCTCAAAATGGACACGAAAAATACCACATCATGTCGGGCGTCATTCCATGATAGAATGCCAAGTTTCATGAATTTCAGACGAGTTTTGGATTTACTAGAATTTAAAACCAGGCATCTCAATGTTTTGTCGGCAATCAACGGTGCCTCGGTGTTTGAAATTCATTCCCATTTATTGCTTGGGACCTAAGCATGCACCCAAGGACACAGATTTGATTTTTCAACCAATTTATATGCATCGGAGCATGTGCATGTAGTTCAAATTTGAATTATGCACATAAATGCATTGAAAACTCACTTAATGCACAAAAATGTCCAAAAGAACCCCAAAAATCAAAAAAATTGACACAACACTCTTGTTGTTCTATGTTCACACGAGAAAATTTTTGGAAGCAATAACAGGCAGTGGATATCGTTTCGTCCCCAAAGGTGGGACGTTCCCTACCGAAACCATGATGCTTGGTGTGAGAAGCTCTGATTTGTGAGAAGCATATACCCAAACCTGCCCCAAACGGGACAAAAAATTTACCACGACATGTTGATGCCGCTCCATGAAAGCATGCCAACTTTCATGAATTTCAGACGAGTTTTGGATTTACTAGAATTAAAAAACAAGGTATCTCAATGTTTTGTCGGCAATCAACGGTGCCATGGTGTTTGAAATTCATTCCCATTTCTTGTATGGGACCAAAGCATGCACCCAAGGACACGGATTTGATTTTTCAACCAATTTATATGCACTAGAGCATGTGCATGTAGTTCAAATTTGAATTATGCACATAAATGCATTGAAAAGTCAGTTAATGCATAAAATGTCTAAACGAACCCCGAAAAATCCCAAAAATTGACACAACACTCCTGTTGTTCTATGTTGACACGAGAAATTTTTTGAAAGCAATAAGAGGCAATGTGTCGTGGTTTTGTCACGGCAGATGTCCTCATGAAAGGACTTAGTCGTGGAGCCATCGCTACGGGTTAGCTTGAAGGGGTTAAAGCGGACACAAGGACGCAAGAGAGTTTATACTAGTTCGGCCCCTTCGATGAAGGTAAATGCCTACGTCTAGTTGTGATGGAATTGATTGGGTTTGGATTACTAGGGAGCAAACAAGCTTTGCCTAAGTCTCGAGTTATTGTCTGTTCTTCTTGAACCGCCGCCGGGTCGTCCCCTTATCTACATGGGTGGCGCCCGTCGGTTTACAGAGTCCCGACGCTGGTTTACAGAGTCCTAACTTACAATACAAGTTATATACTGACGCCGGTTTACGGCTACAGGCCTTGAACCGGCTATGGGCCTTGAGCCCTCATCTGCCTACTTGGGCTTTAACATACTCAACTACTGACGAAGTTAACCCGACCTGTCCTGGCCGGTTTACACCCAGTGGTAATATCCCCCACATTAGGCCCCAGATTGATTTGAACAGGTTCATGTCAATCCTTAGCAAAAAACTTCATCTTCAGCATCTTTGTGTAGTCTGGTGAACCGCCATGATGTCATCTTCTCTGGTCGTTGTAAACCGGCGTGATGTCACCTGTCATAAAAATCTATCCACAATGCCTTTCTTGTTTAATGGATCTGCGACAATCGAGGCTAGAGCTCCATTTCCAAACTCGCGGCTCCTTGATTTTCGCGCCTGACACCATTCCCTTGCTTTATAAATAAGACCGAAGGGTCATTTCTTTTTCCCCTTCGTGCCCTTCTGCTTCGTCTTCCTCGCGTCGCCCAGCTTCGGAGCTCCGCCGCCGCCGTCGACTTCTCCACCAACCTTGGCCGCTGCATCACCCTGAATATACCAGAGCATCGCGGAGATCTTCCATTTCTTCCTCAGCTCTGGTAAGTCTTCTATCTTTTTATTATAGATCTGTTCTAGGGTTTCCATGTTCTTCAGCGTTCATCGCTTGCTTCTTGTTCATATGATAAATCTTAGGCAAGTCTGTAAATATTTGTTCTCCATAGCGGTAGTTTTTATCATCCGTCGTCACTTGCGCATCTCAAACCCATAGATCTCCCTGTATCCTTGCTCATTGATTCGGTACTATTCCCTTTTGGACCTTGAATATTTATCTCTTTTTTGAACATGTTCCAGATCCAAAACTGTGATGTAATTTTGTGAAACCTGTTTTCGCACACCTACCCATCTGCAATCTTGACTCTTCAAGGTTTTAGACCAGGCGGTTTAACTTTGTAGAAAAATTGACAACTCGGTATATACCATTAGTCCCCTTGTTGAACCGCCAGGATTCCCTAGCTAAGTATTGCCACGTTGCAGAACTCCAGTTTATAAGTAATTGCTTCCGGTTTAACAATGAATGCATCAATATATACCCGTCCAACATATTCTTGAACCGGTATTATTGCTTTACTGACGGTCCCAATACCGAGTTAGGTGGTATGGCGATTCAAAAGAGGAAAGAAGTCACTTACCCTCACGCCAAACTGCACAGCCATCCCAAAGAGTGGAATTCAACATGGTTTCTTTGCAAAGATACCTGCCGATGATGGAAAATCCCTTGCCGGGTTATTGTCCGGAGCGGCTAAGCAACACACATCCCTTCCCTCAGAGACTGACTGCCAAGGAGAGAAGCAAATATGCTCCTCAATTATCCAAGCTCATGGCCTTCATGGCTAACGGGTTGACAGGAGTTGACCTTGCTCGCTACTGGATATCTTGGAGTATTTTGCCCTTAAGCCTGCGCTCCGGTTTGATGTGCAAATACACAGGAGACGTAAAAGACCCTCTACGTCATATTGAGATCCAGCTGACAGATGACGAAGTTACTGAGGCTGCTAACAAGATATTAAATGAACCGGAAGCTGCTTGCGCTCAAACCGGCCTGCCTCCCTTTTCTGCCATTAACAAACCGCCAGCCGTAAGACTCACATCTTATGCTTTCATGAAATCTGACTATGTTTAAGCACCCTTGGTTGTCATTAACATCTTTCAAACAGGGCGATGATCCGTTTTGGAGCAAGAAGCCTCCACAAGAGAAACCGGAGAAAACAACCCGGCCCAAAACCAGAGTTGTGAAGAAACCGTATCTGAAAAGAACCATCTGATCCTCCGATCCACCGGTGGCGATGATGTGGGTAATCCGGACCTTGAGGTAGAGCTCACTTGGTTTATTTTTCACACGGCTTATTGATAATGATTATTGCCAAGATGACGCTGAAGTCATTCATGCTGATGTTGTAGAGGTAATAACTCTTTCTTCCGATTCAAACCCTTTGCCTTCACAAAAAACCCGTCAGGCAAACCGGAAAGTTAAATTTTCTCATCCTCTTGCTTATTTGCTCCGAAACTTTCTTATGAAGACACAACAGCATGAAGCTCGCCGCACAACCCGACACAGCGGCCAGGTAGTTACCTCCGCCGGTTTACCGAACAGTCTGGTTCGGAAACGCCGTTCAGAGGTCTCTAACTGTTTCATCAATGCTTATCCTAAAGTGGGTTATTTTCGTCAACCTCTTAATCCATCTAACTCCGATTATCAGGGCACTTCTCATTCTTCTTCCGGCGAGTCGTCAGCCACCCAGCTCCCACCACTCAAAACGGTGCTTGGGTGAGCCATATTCCTTATAATGTTGTTTGATATATCACTTTCAATATTCACTGGACTGATCCGTCTTTTTTCCTTTCAGGGCCAAGCCTAGGCCAAGCAAGAAAGCTCGTTTGGACAAAGCGACAGAAGAAAACGACACTCCTGAACCGGACAAAATACCAGATCCCGAAGAACACATCCACGACGATGTGCTGAACGACCCACCATCGCAAGATCATGATATTCCTGCTGAAGAGGCACATGTTGATACCACAGCCCTTTGAATCAGCCCACAAGTCCTATCCAGACTGACAAATCAACGAGCCCATCAAAGCATACTGATAAACCGGCGACCCCAGTGCGGACCGGTGAAGCCAAAGATGATGGTGTTATTATTACTGGCGTTGGTCGTTCCAAGCCAGGCAATCCTGTCGCTTTATCTAAGCACACTGCCAAAGATGAATTTGCTGCATTTGGCAAATGCAAATGGAATGCCGATTTAGCCACTTATGCCGCTCTGAACACCCAAGATCTTTATTCCGGCTATCTGAATCGGCTATATACTAGCCGTGATTATGAAGCCGGTCTAGTAAATATGATGAAAGACAAATATGAGGTAAATTCCATATGACTCTCTGCTTGTATATTTCAATCTGTCAACTCCAATAGCCCCCAAGTGACGGTTTTAAGATATCAACTTAAATTGAGACTTTCCAACATGAACCTTAACGCATCTATACTTTGGGAAAGTAGCCCCCAAGGGTCGGTTCAACATAATGTAGTTTAACCGGGACTTTATACCATAAGAATTCCAGTGTCACTCAAGGACAGAGCAAATAGGCATTAGCCCCCAAGTGCCAAGTTGAATACTTGTATTGGTCTTGGGACTTTATATAGAAATTGTAGGATGAAAAGCAAATATGCATTAGCACCCAAGTACCAAGGGCATGACTTGTTATGTGGTTGGTACTTCAACTCTGCACCGTAATCTTTATCAAATGATTATCTGTATGTAGGCTGATCTGAGCAAGAAAGAAAGTCAAATCGCCGATCTGCAAGAAAATCAAGTCCGACAAGCTGAAACCTCCAATGCAAAAAATGAATTAACCAGCGCTTTAAGCGTCATGGAAAAACTTAAGGAGAGTTTCAACAAGGAGCGGGCAGATTGGGCCACTGAAAAAGCCGCATTAACTCAACGAGCAGAGAAAGCCGAGGCTGCACTCAAACCGGTGGTGGATGAATTGACCAGTGTAAAACGGCAAGTGCATGCCATGACCGCTGCTGTCTTTGGTAAGCCTTCTTGATTTTTGATGCAATGAGGCCTTCTCATGTAACTACCGGTTTTACTAACCCTTTGAATGATACAGGGACACGTATTGGTCACTTGGGATCAGATGTGTGGAAGAAATTGAAAGCCGCCTATACATTGATAGAACAACTGTATACTGGTGCGCAACGAATCATTTGTACTGCTTCTCACCACAACCCGGCACCCACCTTGATCCAGGACACTATTAAAAGGTTGTCGATGCTTCCTGCCCAGGTTCAAGATTTAAAGAAATCTGCTACTAGAACCGGTGCTATAAACGCCTTAATCCGGGAAAAAGCATGGCTGCTGGATTTTGATCCTGTTGAAGCGGCCCAGGGCTTCCCAAGCTTGAAGGAAGACGGGACAGAGTTCAGCGAAGAGGATCTCCGAGCTATAAACCGGGAAGTGCGCCCTCTGGCTTGTCAATTGGTTAAAGAGGCAGATTTTTCTCACTATCAAGCTCAATATGATGGTCAAAACAAACGAGTGGCTGCACCAATTCCTGAAGCAGAGAACCTTATACCTCCAATCCGTAAGCATGCGTACGCTCCTGGCATTGAACCGTCGTTGCTGATCCATGATGAAGCTGTCTTTCAAGCATTAACGGGAATCGACTAGACAACTGTTGATTTCCAGCCGCTGGGTAGGGAAGCAGAGGTTGAAGCAGCGCAAGATGACCCGCAACCATCAGGCCAAGCTGGTGACCAAGCATGAACCGGAAGTCGGTTTAATTACTGCTCCTTTATGTTACGCGGAAAACAATTATCTTATCTGGGCACCATGTTGCCTTGTAATAGACTAGCTGCCACACTTGGTTTTGATAAGCCTTCGTGCATACTTATTGCAACTTATGCTGCCGTTGAATCATCAATCTTAAACTGTTGTCTGTAGCAAAAAGCTTAAAACGCCGCCATGGTTGTACCACCAGGCGGGTCATAATATCGAAGATAATATCTTAGATTTAAACATATGATCAAATACAGAGATATATAATACCTGCCATCGTAGGGCATGAAGTTGGCTGGGCCAATCTTGAAAGCGGAGTTGTAAGAAACCCACTACCGGAGGAGAAAACAGCTCTGTAGTATATGAGGTCGGTTTACCAAGTAAACCGTTCCGGTTCTGAAGAACACGGTGTTACTCCATAATAGGATGTTAACAAAAAAATCAAACCGGGCAAAGAGTCTCCGGATTAAGAATAGACCGTGTTCTGTCAACTGACAGTCAAACCGGTTTAATAACTGTTGGTTTAAAAACACAACAAGAGAAATATGCAAAAAGAGAAACGAATTTCAAGCAAAGACAAAGATAGAATTATTTGTAAAAAGTGGCTGTTGAGCCGATCAAGTGGCATTACCATGGTCAGACACGACCAAGCCCCCGATAGGTGTAGCTATGGTTCAAGTCAGCCAGGTCCCCAAATGATGCAGTGGCATTACGCCGATCAAGAGGTGTAGCGATGGTTCGGGTTCGACCAAAGCCACCAAGTGATTCTGTGGCCTTAGGCCAATCAAGAGGCGTGACTGGTTCAGATGTGACCAAGTCCCCAAGTGATTATGTGGCTTTCGCATATCAAAAGGTGTTGCATTGGTTCGGACACGACCAAGCCCCCAAGTGATATGATATAAATCTTGTTGAAAAAGCTAACTCAAGGGGTAAACCGGAGGCCGCTTTAAGATAAAAACTCCGTGTAACCACACATGATGTAAAAATAACAGAGACCCCGCTTTAGCTAAGGCTCCGGTTTATTGTATTGATCATAATATATACATTGTCATAATATGTACACAAGTAGAGCCTATGGCTCAAGTATAGTAAGGCCGAAGATGAGCTATGTTCCATGGCCTGTTGGTCTCCTCCTCTGATGTACATGAGTCCTTATGCTCTCGAATATCGATCAGATAGTATGACCCGTTGTGCAGATTCTTGCTGACCACGAAAGGTCCCTCCCAAGGTGGGGATAGCTTGTGCATATCAGTCTGGTCTTGGATGAGCCGGAGCACCAAATCTCCTTCTTGAAAGGTTCTGGTTCTAACTCGGCGACTGTGATAGCGACGAAGATCCTGCTGGTAAATCGTCGAACGGGCAGCTGCGATGTCACACTCCTCGTCCAATAGGTCCAAAGAGTCTTGCCGTGCTACCTCGTTGTCCGCTTCAACATAAGCTGCTACACGAGGTGAATCATGACGGATATCACTGGGGAGAACCGCCTCCGCTCCTTAGACCATGAAGAACGGTGTGTATCCTATCGATCTGTTGGGCGTAGTATTGATGCTCCATAATACAGATGGTAACTCCTCAACCCAACAATCCGGCGTCCGCTGCAAAGGAACCAGAAGCCGGGGTTTGATGCCTCATAAGATCTCTTGGTTAGCCCTCTCTGCTTGGCAATTGGAATGTGGGTGAGCCACTAATGAAACGTCAAGCCGGATGTGCTCACGTTCACAGAACTCCTTCATAGTACCCTTGGACAGGTTGGTACCATTATCAGTAATGATGTTGTGTGGAAAGCCAAACCAGAAAATCACCTTTTTGATGAATTGAACCACCATGGCTGCATCACACTTGCTAACGGGCTCCACTTCCACCCACTTCGTAAACTTGTCAACCGCCACCAAAAGGTGGGTCTTCTTGTCCTTGGACCTTTTGAAAGGCCCAACCATATCAAGCCCCCAAGTCGCAAACGGCCAAGTAATTGGAATCATCCTCAATTCTTGAGCCGGCACATGAGCGCGTCTTGAGAACTTCTAACAGCTATCACATCGCCTAACCAGGTCCTCCGCATCAGGATGAGCAGTCAACCAATAGAAGCCGTGACGAAACGCCTTAGCCACCAAAGACTTTGAACCGGCATGGTGACCACAATCCCCTTCGTGGATTTCGCGCAAGATTTCATAGCCTTCCTCAGGAGACACACAACGTTGAAATGCCCCTGACACACTGCAATGATGCAACTCGCCATTGACAATAGTCATGGACTTGGATCGCCGGATTATCTGCCTGGCCAGAGTCTCATCCTCTAGTAACTCGCCCCAGTTCATGTACGCAAGATAAGGAACCGTCCAATCCGGAATGACATGAAGAGCCGCCACCAATTGAGCCTCTGGATCATGAATAGCCAAATCCTCTTCACCAGGGAGCTCGACGGACGGGTTATGCAGAACATCCAAGAAGACATTAGGCGGGACCGGTTTACGTTGAGAGCCCAGCCGGCTTAAAGCGTCCGCCGCTTCGTTCTTCCGTCTGTCCGCGTGATCCACCTGATATCCTTTGAAGTGACCTACGACAATATCTACCTCACGACGATATGCTGCCATGAGTGGATCCTTATAATCCCAAGTGCCAGATACTTGTTGGGCCACCAGGTCCGAGTCACCGAAGCACTTAACTCGGCTGAGATTCATCTCCTTAGCCATCTGGAGACCATGGAGTAAAGCTTCATACTCAGCTGCATTGTTAGTATAAGGGAACATTAAGCGGAGAATGTAACAGAACTTATCACCTCATGGGGAAGTTAACATGACTCCAGCCCCCGAGCCCTCCAATTGCCTGGACCCATCAAAATGAATAGTCCAATAGGTGTGATCCGGCTTTTCTTCAGGTGCTTGTAGTTCCATCCAATCATTGATGAAATCTACAAGTGCTTGAGATTTGACCGCCGTCCGAGGCACGTATTTCAATCCGTGCGGCCCAAGCTCTATAGCCCACTTGGCAATCCGGCCATTTGCATCCCTGTTCTGAATTATATCTCCCAAAGGAGCAGAGCTGACCACTGTGATGGGATGTCCCTGGAAGTATTGTTTAAGCTTCCGGCTTGCTATGAAAACTCCATACACCAGCTTCTGCCAATGCGGGTACCTTTGCTTGGACTCAATAAGCACCTCGCTGATATAGTAAACCGGACGTTGAACCAGATATTCCTTGCCCGCCTCTTTGCGCTCCACCACAATAGCTATGCTGACTGCACGAGCATTAGCTGCCACATATAGCAGCAATGGTTCCTTGTCAATCGGAGTAGCAAGAACAGGTGGATTGGCTAGCTGCCTCTTTAAATCCTCAAACGCTTTATCAGCAGCCGAACTCCAGACGAATTGATCTTTTTTCTTTAGCATCTGATACAAAGGGATCGCCTTCTCACCGAGGCGGCTGATAAACCGGCTCAACGCGGCAATCCGGCCTGCCAAGCGTTGAACGTCATTGATACACTTCGGTTTAGCCAGGGAGGTGATAGCTGTGATCTTCTCCGGATTAGCCTCAATTCCCCTGTTGGATACCAGAAAACCCAATAACTTGCCTGCCGGTACACCAAAAACACACTTGGCCGGGTTGAGCATCATCTTGTATGTCCGCAGGTTATCAAAGGTTTCCTTCAAATCATCAATTAGAGTCTCCTTCTCCCTTGACTTAACCACAATATCATTCACATAGGCATGTACATTACGGTCGATCTGCTTATGAAGGCAATTCTGTACACATCGTTGATAAGTCGCCTGGGCCCTCTTGAGCCCAAAGGGCATAGATACATAGCAGAAGGCTCCAAAGGGAGTTATGAATGTCATCTTCTCCTGGTCCTTAACTGCCATCTTGATCTGATGATAACCAGAATATGCATCCAGAAAACTCAAACGCTCACAACCCGCAGTAGCATCAATAATCTGATCGATGCGGGGGAGGGCAAAAGGATCTACTGGACAAGCCTTGTTAAGGTCTGTGTAATGTAATCCACACACATGCGCCAGGTACCGTTTTTCTTAAGGACAAGCATCGGATTAGCCAGCCATTCAGGATGAAAAACTTCAACAATAAAGCCAGCCGCTAAGAGCCTGGCCACCTCCTCTCCAATAGCTTTGCGCCTTTCTTCGTTAAACCGGCGGAGAAAATGTTACACCGGTTTGTACTTAGGATCGACATTAAGAGTGTGCTCAGCGAGTTCCCTCAGTACACCTGGCATGTCAGAAGGCTTCCATGCAAAAATGTCCCGATTCTCACGGATGAACTCGATGAGCGCGCTTCCCTATTTTGGATCCAAGTTGGTACTGATACTGAACTGCTTGGACAAATCGCCGGGTACGAAGTCAACAAGTTTAGTCTCAGCTGCCGATTTGAACTTTAGGGCCGGATCATGCTCTGTAGTTGGCTTCTTCAATGGAGTCATGTCCGCCGGATCAACATTATCCTTGTAGTATTTCAACTCTTCCGTGGCATAAACCGACTCTGCATAGGCCGCATCACCTTCTTCACACTCCAAAGCAATCTTGCGACTTCCGTGAACAGTTATTGTTCCCTTGTGACCCGGCATCTTGAGCTGCAAGTAAATATAACAGGGTCGTGCCATAAATTTGGCATAAGCCGGTCGCCCAAATAGGGCGTGATATGGGCTCCGGATCTTCACCACCTCAAAAGTCAATGTTTCTGACCTGGAATCATGATCGTCTCCAAAGGCCACTTCCAGAGCTATCTTGCCAACAGGATACACTGACTTACCAGGTACCACACCATGGAATACCGTATTGGACGGTTTAAGATTCTTATCTGTTAGCCCCATACGGCGGAAGGTCTCATAGTATAGGATATTAATACTGCTCCCTCCATCCATGAGCACCTTGGTGAATTTATAACCTCCCACCTGAGGTGCCACCACCAATGCTAGTGACCGGATTGTCAACCCGGGAGGTGATCCTCTGCTCCATATGATTGGTTGTTCAGACCAGCGTAAATAACGAGGCACGGCCGGTTCAACAGAATTTACCGCTCGCTTGTGAAGCTTCCGGTCTCGCTTATCCAAGCTAGTGGTGAATACATGATATTGCCCGCTATTCAACTGCTTTGGATTGCTCGATAACTGATCGCCTGCTTGCTGCTGGTTGTAACCACCACAGCTATTCGATTATTTTGATTGTTATGTCCACCCCGATCACCATTGAAGCTCGAACGGAATTTCCTCCACTGTGACCCGGCCCATGGAATCCGGATCCTGAGCCACCACCTGATCCGTGATCATATGGGAAAGCATTAGAATTCTTGAACTCCTGCATAATGTAACAATCCTTCCAAAGGTGGTCGGTGGCATCTCCTTCGTCCGTGCTTTGGACAGGGCTGGTTTAATGAGATAGGTCAGCGGTCCGGGTTAGGATTTGGAGCTCCACCGCGATTCGACGGTTTACCCTTTCGTCGCTGGCCCTTGTCCTGCGCGTTAGTATTAGCCGCGAAGTCCACGCTGTTATCCGCTTTACGCTTGCCACCGTTTCCATGACCTGCCGTGTTGTGTTACTGCCCTTTGGAGTTGCTGCTCTTCTTTCCCTTCCCTGTCTTGTCATCATCAGACTCGGGATCCTTGGTACTATCAGAATCAGCATACTTCACTAACGCAGTCATGAGGGTCCCCATATCGTTACAATGGCGCTTCATCCGTCCCAATTTCAACTTCAGAGGCTTAAACCATCATGCTTGTTGTGAGAAGCCCTGGTTTATGAGAAGCATATACCCGAACCTGCCCCAAATGGGACAAATTCTTTAACACGGCATGTTGATGCCGCTCCATGATAGCATGCCAAGTTTCATGAATTTCAGACGAGTTTTGGATTTACTAGAATTTAAAAACCAGGCATCTCAATGCTTTGCCGGCAATGAAGAGTGCCCTGGTGTTTGAATTTCATTCCCATCTCTTGCATGGGACCTAGAAATTCACCCAAGGACACATATTAGAATTTTCAATCAACCTTAGTGCATTGGAGCATGTACTTGTAGTTCAAATTTGAATTATGCACATAAAATGCCTAGAAAACCGAGTTAATGCATAAAAATGTCCAAATGAACCCCGAAAAATTACAAAAAATGACACAACACTCCTGTTTTTCTATGTTGACACTAGAAAATATTTGAAAGCAATAAGAGGCAATGGATATCGTTTCGTCCCCAAAGGTGGGACGTTCCCTATCGAAACCATCATGCTTGTTGTGAGAAGCTCTAGTTTGTGAGAAGCTTATACCCGAACCTGCCCCAAACGGGACAAATTTTTCACCATGGCATGTCGATGCCGCTCCATGATAGAATGCCAAGTTTCATGAATTTCACACGAGTTCTGGGTTTACTAGAATTTAAAAACCAGGCATCTCAATGTTTTGCCGGCAATCAACGGTGCCCTGGTGTTTGAATTTCATTCCCATCTCTTGCATGGGTCCAAGAAATTCACCCAAGGACACCCATGTGATTTTTCAACCAACTTTAGTGCATTGGAGCATGTGCTTGTAGTTCAAATTTGAATTATGCACATAAAATTCCTAGGAAACCCAGTTAATGTTTAAAAAGGCCAAACGAACACCGAAAAATTCCAAGATTGAACACAACACTCCTATTGTTCTATGTTGACACTAGAAATTTTTTGAAAGCAATAAGAGGCAACAGATATCGTCCCATCACCAAAGGTGGTACTTTCCCTATCGAAACTATCATCCTTGTTGTGAGAAGCTTATACCCGAACCTGCCCCAAATGGGACAAAATTTTCACCACGGCATGTTGATGCCACTCCATGATAGCATGCCAAGTTTCATGAATTTCAGACGAATTTTAGATTTACTACAATTTAAAAACCAGGCATCTCAACGTTTTTCCGGCAATCACCAGTGCCATGGTGTTTGAATTTCATTCCCATCTCTTGCATGGGACCTAGAAATTGACCCAACGACACACATGTGATTTTTCAACCAACTTTGGTGCATTGGAGCATGTGCTTGTAGTTCAAATTTGAATTATGCACATAAAATGCCTAGAAAACCCAGTTAATGTATAAAAAAGGCCAAACGAACCCCGGAAAATTCCAAGATTGAACACAACACTCATGTTGTTCTATGTTGACACTAGAAATTTTTTGAAAGCAATAAGAGGCAACGGATATCGTCCCGTCACCAAAGGTGGTACTTTCCCTATCGAAACCATCATGCTTGTTGTGAGAAGCTTATACCCGAACCTGCCCCAAATGGGACAAAATTTTCACCACGGCATGTTGATGCCGCTCCATGATAGCATGCCAAGTTTCATGAATTTCAGTCGAGTTTTGGATTTACTACAATTTGAAAACCAGGCATCTCAACGTTTTGCCGGCAATCAACAATGCCATGGTGTTTGAATTTCATTACCATCTCTTGCATGGGAACTAGAAATTGACCCAAAGACACACATGTGATTTTTCAACCAACTTTGGTGCATTGGAGCATGTGCTTGTAGTACAAATTTGAATTATGCACATAAAATGCCTAGGAAACCCAGTTACTGTACAAAAAAGGCCAAACGAACCCCAAAAAATTCCAAGATTGAACACAACACTCTTGTTGTTCTATGTTGATGTAGGACCTTGAAGTATGTCTAGAGGGGGGTGATTAGACTACTTGACCAATAAAAACTTAACCTTTTCCCAATTTTAGAGTTTGGTAGATTTTAGCTATTTTAGGACAAGTCAAGCAATCATCACACAATTCAAGCAAGCATGCAAAGAGTGTATAGGCAGCGGAAATTAAAGCATGCAACTTGCAACAATGTAAGGGGAAGGGTTTGGAGGATTCAAACGCAATTGGAGACACGGATGTTTTTGGCGTGGTTCCGATAGGTGGTGCTATCGTACATCCACGTTGATGGAGACTTCAACCCACGAAGGGTAACGGCTGCGCGAGTCCACGGAGGGCTCCACCCACGAAGGGTCCACGAAGAAGCAACCTTGTCTATCCCACCATGGCCGTCGCCCACGATGGACTTGCCTCACTAGCGGTAGATCTTTCATGAAGTAGGCGATCTCCTTGCCCGTACAAACTCCTTGGTTCAACTCCACAATCTTGTCGGAGGCTCCCAAGTGTCACCTAGCCAATCTAGGAGACACCACTCTCCAAGAAGTAACAAATGGTGTGTTGATGATGAACTCCTTGCTCTTGTGCTTCAAATGATAGTCTCCCCAACACTCAACTTTCTCTCATAGGATTTGGATCTAGTGGAAAGAGGGTTTGAGTGGAAAGCAACTTGGGGAAGGCTAGAGATCAAGATTCATATGGTAGGAATGGAATATCTTGGCCTCAACACATGAGTAGGTGGTTCTCTCTCAGAAATGGTAAGTTGGAAGTGTAGGTTCGTTCTGATGGCTCTCTCCACGAATGAAGAGGAGGTGGAGGGGTACATATAGCCTCCACACAAAATCTAACCGTTACACACAATTTACCAAACTCGGTGGGACCGAATCGTTAAACTCGATCGGACCGATTTAGTAAACCTAGTGACCGTTAGTGATTTTCGGTGGGACTGACATGCATCTCTGTGAGGCCGATTCGGTTAGGGTTAGGGCATAACGTAATCTCGGTGAGACCGATTACACAAACTCGGTGTGACCGATTTGGTAATAAGCTTTCCAGAGAGTTGGTCGGGTAAACTCGGTGGGACCAATTTGCTCTTTTGGTGAGACCGAAATGTTACAAAAAGGAAACAGAGAGTTTACATTGCAATCTCGGTGGGACTGATTGCTCACTTCGGTTAGACCGAAACGTTACGAAGCGAAACAAAGATATTGCAACCCCATCTTGGTGAGACCGAGATCCCTATCGGTAAGACCGATTTGGTTAGGGTTTGTGGCAGTGGCTATGACTTTTGGAATCGGTGGCGCCGGATAGAAAGAATCGGTGTGACCGATTTTGGCTTTAGGTTTAGGTCATTTGTGTATGTGGGAAAGTAGTTGAGGGTTTTGGAGCATATCACTAAGCACATGAAGGAAGAGGCTCATTAAGAAACACCTCATCCCTTCTTGATAGTATTGGCTTTTCCTATAGACTCAATGCGATCTTGGAGCACTAAAATGTAAAATGAAGAGTCTTGAGCCAATCCTTTGTCCTTAGTATTTTGAGGGATCCACTTTCATCATCCATGTCATGCCATTCATTGAGCTTTCCTGAAACAATAGTCTTGGAATAGCATTAGCTCAATGAGCTATATGTTGTTATGAATTACCAAAACCACCTAGGGATAGTTGCACTTTCAATCTCCCCCTTTTTGGTAATTGATGACAACAGATAGATCAAAGCTTTGACAAATGATAATAAAATTTAAATAACATCATCGCTTTGAGAAGTATGTGATAAGCAAGAGCTCCCCCTAAATTTGTGCATAGTTTTAGATTTGCTTTGTACTGCAAATGCACAATGAATTAGGCTCATGGGTTACTCTTCCATGTCACATACATCTTGGTGGAGCGCTCAAAATAATAAACAATGAATAATGCACTCATCACCAAGCATAGTGAGTGATCACATAAGATAGATAGGATAATATCAAGCATGCATAAGTGTAGCTTATGATCGAACACATGATCATCAATGTCTCACAAGCATAGTATCTCAATCAAAAGCAAACAAAGATTGAAAAACCACCAAATAAAGCAAGAGAGAACAAAAGCAACACTCTCTCTCTCGAAGCCTATGATCTATACATTTTTCTCCCCCTTTGGCAACAAGTTACCAAAAAGTTCATAGAAAATGCATAGTGCTAGATCGAATCTCAGGCTTGATCTTCTGGTGGTGGTGTCCGGATAATGCCGAGGACGAAAGTTTCAGTTGAAGTAGATGGAGCTGGAGCTGATGTAGATGCTGGAGCTGGTGGCACTGAGGCTGTAGGGGCAGTGGCTGGTGCTAAAGTTGTTGCTCTAGTGTCTGTCACTGGCACTGCATGTGACCTCTGGGCTCTGGGCACTCTGGCAAACACATTGGTGGTAGTCTTTCCCTTCCTCTCATGCATGTCATCTTGTAGTTCCTCCACTGCAGACTGAATCTCAGTTACTTTCACATCTAAGTTATAGAACTTTTGTTCTATGATTCTCTCCAAGCTCTCCTGATTTTGAGTGAGGGTGGCCAATCCCTTCTCAATCCTCAGGGCTGATGCTATTAAGTATCCGAGCTGCTCCTGCTTGTTCTTCAAGAAATACTCAGATGCCTCCTCTTAAGTTGGCATCTTGGCAGCCTTCTCCCTCTTTGCCTTCTCCTTCTTCTCCTGAGCTTGAACTGATTGTGGATCATCTTCATTCATGACAACCTCATTGTCCTCAAAGTCTGGATAAAGTGGTAAGTGTTCCTTATCCAACTGATATTTTCCTGTGCCCATTTTTGAGTTTACCAATTCTTGAATCTGAGGTGCATATCCATAGCTCCTCTTCCGATCTGCTGCAGTCCTCTTGATTGTTTCAATGATCAGGCTCATGACTTTGAACTTCTGTGGCACATCAAACACATGCATCATGTTGATGGCATGCCCTCTGATCATGTTATGGTCACAGACTTGGGCAACAAAGTGTGCCTCGTAATCCAATTTATGGTTGGCAACCCCGACAATGTAAAGTGAACTGATCCAAACTTGTGAGTTCCTAATGCCTTGTCTGGAATTTCCTTGTACATGTGAGCCATTGAATTGTGACCCATCTTCTTCTTTGCATAAATGTCTAGGTCATCCTCATTTTCCTCTGGGGCATTTATCAGCTTTGCCCATTCTTCAACAGTTGGTGGTACCTTGTACCTTGGACATCCAAACAATTCTTCCATCTGGGTAAAATGTCTTTGTGGAGTAGAACCGCATGATAAGTTCATCATTCCAATTTGTGAGCTTTTGCCCAACAAAATCTGCAACTCCACAAGCAACAAAGCTATCTTTCACTCTAGGATAGTTCTCTTCATTCTCCTTGATGAAATTCCAGTCAACCCACCTCATGTCACAGACTATGGGCTTCTTGTCCAACAGAATTGTTTCATAGAAGTCCTATTGTTCCTTTGTATGGAACCTGTAGTCAACAGCAGTTCTTCTTCTTGAAGCATATGGATCTGCCATCCTCCATATCCTCAATCCTGAGTCCTTCCTGATTCTCATGTCCTCGGCCACAGGATGGGCATCATTGTGGTCTGGTATCTTTGGCTTGAGCTTCCTCAGAACTTGTCCTTCTTCATCTTCCTCATCGGTATCCTCGTGCTTTGGGCCTTGTTCTTCTCAAAGAATGGAATACTCTGGTATTCCTCTTTGGTGCAGACTTGGCCTTGGGGGCAGCTTTGGGTGCTTCCTTGGGCTTAGATGTGGCAGCCCCTGATCTAATAGCATCACCCATAAGCTTTGGTGCCTTTGGAGCTGGTGCAGCAATTTCATCTTCCTCTTCCATCATGGAAGGCTTCCCAATAACTCTGGCTGTGGTCTTCTTGACCCTTTCCTTCTTCTTCTTGCTTTCATCAGCTGGCTCTTTGGGATCAGGATTTTGAAGCAGTTGAGTTGATGCTCTGGCCGTGGGCATAGGTTGCCTTCTTGCAGGCCTTTTAGTCTTCATGTCTGGCTTTATATCCTTTGTTGATCCATATTCCTTCTTGAGCAGACCTTTCTTGGAAGTAGCCTCATCTTCCTCAGCTTTGTAATCCTCATCTTCTGAGTCAGAGGTTCTTTTCCTCCTTTGCCTAGTTGCAGCCTTAGGCAGGATGCTAGGAGTACTTCTGCTCCCTTCATCTGAAGTTGAGGGACTAGTGCCCTCACTCAAGTCCATCTGCTCTTCCGACCTGTTCGGCGGGCATCACTTTGATCGACATCTTGCAAAAGCTGATTGCTGACCTCGTGAAGAGTTATAGATGAGATAGAAAAGATGAGCATCACAAAATGCAGAGGTTTTGCAAAGAATGACTCAAAATTTCAGTCTTAGTTTTCCACAGAAAGCATTTCGGATCCACCGATTTTCAAACTCGGTGATACCGAAGCAGTTTTGGAACCTAAACTGATGATCTCGGTTGGACCGAGTTTCAGTTCGGTGGTACCGAGACTGCTAGGGTTTCACAGAGTCCCCAAATCGGTTGCACCGATTAGTAATTCTCGGTCAGACCGAGAGTCACTAGTGCAATGGCATAAGCCAAATCGGTGAGACCGAGTTTTTCAACTCGGTGGGTCCGAGATGGTTTCGTGAAACCTAAACCTAAAAATTTGAATCACATCTAATCTATGAACTACTTTGGCTGGATAGAAGAGTTTCAATCGTGGCAAGAATCAATATGAAAACAATGTGCCGTGAATCGACGTGGATAGCACAAAGATTAAGTCCATACCCTAACTTGGCGGTGGACTTTTGCAACGGCGGCAACGGCGGGACGAAATCCGTTGGCGGCGGAGACCAGCGACGAGGAGGCTCTTGGCGACGAGGAGACAATCCGGAGACCACGATGGCAGAGCGAGCTGTTGCTGGCGAAGGGTTTGGAGAAATTTCCAAAATATTGCCCGTGGCTATATATAGCTCGACTTCGTCGGTGTGACCGAGTGGAACAACTCGGTGGCACCGAGATGCATAACTATGTTCGATTCTGACAAATCGGTGAGACCGAAAAGTTCAAATCGGTTGCACCGAGATTGAAAACTCAGATCAACTTGGTGATCTCGGTAGGACCGAAATGGAAGGATCGGTCAGACCGAGAATCACTAAGAGGTTTTGGAAGTTTAAGTCTATGACGAATCAGGGACTCCGAGTGCTCCTCACACAGAGTGGTTCGAATCTGACTTGATCAAATTTTGTGATGTAGCATGAATAGAGTTTGAGACGAGAAAAGCATAGATAGCTAAAGAAGGTTCTTAGGCATTCTTGTCCATCCACTTGGCACAAAGAAAAGAATCCAATCAAACAAAACAACAAGTGGATGTCCTTGAATGAGTAAAATATGCACCAACATGCTCACACAATAAGATGGCAATTGAAATATGTGGCAAAACATGCACAACCAATTTTAGCAACTATCAAGCAATTGGCGACGACTAGGTCATCTATATATGAGTATATTGACTTAGGAGTCAAATGAGAACATTTGATCATAGGTCATACTCATCGATTAAGCTCAAGTGGGGTTACCACTTTTACATAATGCATTAATGTGTTCACACCATTAGAGTTGCTTTGACTCAATTCTTAGAGTTAAGCTCCCGCTAGATGTGAGATCCCCCCTTAGAGGGATGAACTAACCTTGGGTTTTGTCGATGATGACTTCATGTAGGTTGAGGGAGTCCTGGATTAGGGGGTGTCCGGATAGCCGGACTACCATCATCAGCCGAACTATCATTGGCCGGACTATCATCATCGACCGGACTCCAAGACTATGAAGATACAAGATTGAAGACTTCGTCCCGTGTCCGGATGGGACTTTCCTTGGCGTGGAAGGCAAGCTTGGCGATACTGATATGTAGATCTCCTACCATTGTAACCGACTCTATGTAACCCTAGCCCTCTCCGGTGTCTATATAAACCGGATGGCTCTAGTCCGTAGGACACAACATCAACAACCCTTACAATCATACCATAGGCTAGCTTCTAGGGTTTAGCCTCCTTGATCTCGTGGTAGATCCACTCTTGTAAACATCCACAATATCAATATCAATCGAGCAGGACGTAGGGTTTTACCTCCATCAAGAGGGCCCGAACACAGGTAAAACATCGTGTCCCTTGTCTCTTGTTACCATCCGCCTAGACGCACAGATTCGCGACCCCCTACCGAGATCCGCGGTTTTGACACCGACATTGGTGCTTTCATTGAGAGTTCCTCGTATGTCGCCACCGATAGGCTTGATGGCCTCTTCAATCAACAACAACGCAGTCTGGGTGGGACTTTTCTCCCGGACAGATCTTCAGATTCAGCGGCGCCAGATCGCGGGCCAACTCGCAGCCATCTGGAGCAGATCGAAGCTCGCCCTGGCCGTCGGTCAGGTTTGAAGCCTAAACTTCACGGCCGATATCCGTGGGGACTTGATCTTCGATGGATCTGAGCCACAGCCCGAAGCGTGCTGCTGCTGTCACGATGGGCATGACCTAACTCGTCGTCGGACAGCACCTTGAGAGCCGACACGAATCCGCCCGACCCATAGTCCGGAGCCGATCGCTCGTATCGAGGACGGATGGCTGGACACCGCCTCGGGAGCGGCAACTTCTACGGCGATGGAGCCGAACACTTACCTTGTCCCGCATAAAGCTCATGACTCCGAGGTGCCGGACTCTCTGCCGGACTCCGAACCTCCTGCGCCCCTGCCAGTCGAATCCGATTGGGCGCCAATCATGGAATTCACCGCTGCGGACATCTTTCAGCACTCGCCCTTCGGCGATATCATAAATTCACTGAAGCATCTCTCGCTATCCGGAGAGCCCTGGCCGAACTACGGCCAGGACGGTTGGGACGCAGATGACGAAGAAATTCAGAGCCCACCCACCACCCACTTCGTAGCCACCGTCGACGATTTAACCAACGTGATTTCGACTATGACCAAGACATCGACGGTATGGACGACAATGCCGGAGACTACCAAGAACCAGTGCCTACAGGACACTGGAAGACCACCTCGTCATACGACATATACATGGTGGACACCCCAAAAGATGGGGACGACAAAGAAGCAGCGGAGGCCGATTCCTTAAAGAAACAGCCCAAGCGCCGACGTCAGCGGCGCCGCTCTAAATCCCGCCACGGCAAGAATGGAGATTCCGGCACAGGAGATAATAACACCCCAGAAAGTGCCGAAGACAACTCCCTCCAGCACGATCCAGCGCAGGAGGAGGCAGAAGCAAGCCCTCACGAGAGGGCGGCAGACGAAGAGGTCGAGGATGACAATTACTTACCTCCCTCCGGAGACGAGGCAAGCCTCGACGACGACGAATTCGTCGTGCCTGAGGATCCCGTCGAACAAGAGCGTTTCAGACGCAGGCTAATGGCCACGGCAAATAGCCTAAAGAAAAAGCAGCAACAGCTTCAAGCTGATCAAGACCTACTGGCCGACAGATGGACCGAGGTCCTCGCGGCCGAAGAGTATGAACTCGAACGCCCCTCCAAAAGTTACCCAAAACGCAAGTTGCTCCCCCGATTAGAGGAGGCGTACAAACCTGCATCACCAGCGCACAATACGGCAGACCGGCCACCTCGTGGCCGCGACAGAGAGGCGTGCAAGCCCTCCACCAAAACCATACCCCGGCATCGCTCAAAAAGCATGAAGCCACGGGGGAACGCGCCGGACTTGCGGGATATATTGGAGGACAAGGCAAGACAATCCAGATCTATCTATGGATCACGCGGCGCCCAAGACCCACGACGAACACCGCCGGCGCGGACACGACTACTCCGCCGGGCGAACAGAGCGGAATAACGCTCTCTCGAGCTACGTCGCGATATTGCTCAATCTGAGGCGCCGCGACACCCACTATGCTTCACCGACGAAGTAATGGATCATCAAATCCTCAAGGGTTTAAACCCGTTAATATCGAATCCTACGATGGCACAACAGACCCCGCGGTTTGGATTGAGGATTATCTTCTCCATATACACATGGCCCATGGCGACGATCTTCACGCCATCAAATATCTCCGCTCAAGCTTAAAGGACCAGCCCGGCATTGGCTTAACAGCCTGCCCGCAGAGTCAATTGATCTTTGGGAAGACACGGAAGCCGCATTCCTCGACAACTTCTGTGGCACGTATGTGCGACCCAGACGCAGATGACCTATGCCACATAATCCAGCAGCCGACGAATCGGCCGGGCAATTTCGACACGGTTCTTAACAAAGAAAAATCAAATCGTCGATCGTCCGGATCAGAGGCCCTCACCGCCTTCAAACATAACATCCGCGACGAGTGGCTGGCCCGGCACCTAGGGACGGAGAAGCGAAATCCATGGCAGCCCTCACATCACTCATGACCCGCTTCGTGAGGGTGAGGATAGCTGGCTAGCTCGCGATAACAACCTCGGCAAAAACTCGCAGTCCGGATACCAAGGACCGCAATGGCAGGTTGCGTCGAAACAAAATAAACGCCGATTAACGGCGACAAAGCAATGAGGATACGGCGGTCAACGCCGGATTCGAGGCTCCAAGCCCGATCAACGGAAGAAGCCATTTAAAAGAACCACTCCGGGCCCGCCCAATTTGGACCGAATACTCGACCGCCTCTGCCGATACATCGAACCCCGAAAAGCCAGCTAACCACACCAACAGAGATTGTTGGGTATTCAAGCAGCGAGCAAATTAATCGCCGAAAACAGTGACAAGGGCTACACAGCGATGACGAGGAAGAGACCCGCCGCCGAACAACAGAGGACAAAAGGATTCCCCCTCAAGTTGGACGGTAAACATGATATACGCAACGATATTCCCAAGAGGGAGCGGAGCGTGCACTAAGGACGATATCGCGATGGAGCAGTCGCCCCAAAATTCAACCCATGATCCTCTTGCCCGATCACTTTCGATCGAAGAGACCATCCGACCAGTATCCGCCATGGAGGATTCGCGCATTGGTTTTAGACCCAATCGTCGATGGATTTCACCTCACGAGTCCTGAAGGGCGGCGGCAGAGCCTGAACCTGCTTTATCGGGATACGGTCGCAAGATGGGCATAGACCCTTCAAGGATTAAACCTACAAAGACAACCTTCAAAGGTGTCATACCGGTGTCGAGGCCAATTATACAGGCTCGATTACACTCGAAGTGGTCTTCGGATCCCCGGATAATTTCCGAAGCGAGGAGTTAATCTTCGACATAGTCCCGTTCCGCATCGGCTATCACGCTCTGCTCGCACGAACCGCGTTCGCAAAATTCAATGCGGTGCCGCATTATGCATACCTTAAGCTCAAGATGTCAGGCCCTCATGGAGTCATCACGGTCAATGGAAACACGGAACGCTCCCTCCGAACGGAGGAACATACAGCGGCGCTTCATGGCGAAATCTGAGCAGCCTTTTACGGCAATTCTCGAGTCCGGCCGTTAAGCGACCGGACACGACCAAACGCCGAGCAACATCAACCAAGACCACACAGCACGTTCCGAGCATCGCGTAGCAATGCGGCCTCAACCCCAGCCCTCGCAAAATTGTAAGACAAACTCTCCGCGTACATAATTACGCCTTGGAGATACCATGGGCATAGGGGGAAAGGCACAACCAAACAGACCCAGAGTGCGGTTCGACCACACCAGGGGCTCCCAAGTGTGTCGCTCTTTTTTGTTTTATTTTTCTCTTTTTTATACAGAACTCTGTCCGGCGGCGAACCTGCCGAACTCATGATGCAACCGCCAGGGAAGGACAAAGGCCGTGACTAACACTCAGGTGGTCTCCATCACGAGCATTAAATTTGTTAAATACAAACATTCCGCAGCCGTGACTAACATTCAGGGGCTACTGAGGGAGTCCTGAATTAGGGGGTGTCCGGATAGCCGGACTACCATCATCAGCCGAACTATCATTGGCCGGACTATCATCATCGATCGGACTCCAAGACTATGAAGATACAGGATTGAAGACTTCGTCCCGTGTCCGGATGGGACTTTCCTTGGCGTGGAAGGCAAGCTTGGCGATACGGATATGTAAATCTCCTACCATTGTAACCGACTCTATGTAACCCTAGCCCTCTCTGGTGTCTATATAAACCGGATGGCTCTAGTCCGTAGGACACAACATCAACAACGCTTACAATCATACCATAGGCTAGCTGCTAGGGTTTAGCCTCCTTGATCTCGTGGTAGATCCACTCTTGTAAACATCCACAATATCAATATCAATCGATCAGGACATAGGGTTTTACCTCCATCAAGAGGGCCCGAACCTGGGTAAAACATCGTGTCCCTTGTCTCCTGTTACCATCCGCCTAGACGCACAGTTCGGGACCCCCTACCCGAGATCCGCCGGTTTTGACACCGACATAGGTGTTGAAGATGTAGATACTCAATGTTGATGTAGATCAATTGGAGCAATCCTTTGGAGTGAGTTGCACTTTCAACTTGCCTACATGGGTTAGTTCCACAAGGAACAAACAAGAATATCCATAGACATAGAGTGATGCACACACAAGATGATGTCCATGAAAACATTAGGTTACCTTGTCCCTTGCCTTACCAACATGAGGGTTTGTGACTCCTTGAACTAGTGCAAGATGTGAAAGTTGATTGCACTTGTTCTTGCCAAAATGATATGAGTGAAGAATGTTGGCGGAGTCACCCTCAAGAACTCTCTAGTTCTTCTTCTTGGGATCCACATCATCTTGATGGGAATCCTTGGAGTTGTAGTTGTACTTGATGAAGTAGGACTTGGCGTAGTCTTGGGGACCCACTTGAGCGAGGCTTTAGGTGCTTCTTCAAATGCATCAATCTCTTCTTGAAGCTTGTCCTTGCCTTTGTTCTTGTGGTCTTGTGGTGGAAGATCATCATGAGCTTGTGTCCCTTGAAGGAAGTAGGATCATACTTCTCTTGTTGAGGAACAAACTTTTCTTGGGGTATTGATCTTCTTCCCACTCAACTCCATTGGCATTGAACTTTCGTTCAAAACCAACACCTTGATTCTTCCGTGCCTTCCTTGCTTGCGTACAATTTCCTCGAATTGCTTACTCCCGCAAGGCTCTTGTAAACACCTTTCTCTATAATTCCTTCAATAAACTATTTTCTTGCTCAAGTGTAACTTGGCTAAGAGAATCATTAGTGGAATCAAGAGAACTACTAGAAGCAACAACATTGGATTTGACATTATTATTGTTACTACTAGAGGAAGTATCTTTCTTGTACTTGTTACTAGACTTGACTTGAGGCATGTAAGTAGATAAGAGTAAACGCTTGGCAATGTAAGAAGAACTTTTCTTGCGGGATCATCATTGATTGCCTTTAAGAACTCATGCTCTTGCTCAAGATTGAGCTTTTCAAAGCGTAACTTCTCATGAGCCCTTAAAAGTTCTCGATGATCTTGAAGATAGTTTCATGAGCCAACTTAAGAGTGTTTAGTTCTTTAGTTAGAAGCTCAATTTTCTCCTTATCATTGTCATTCGTTTGATTAGCATGATTAATTGACGTTTCATCATAGTATTCATCACTAGAGTTGTCAACAAGTAAATCATCATCCACAAGCAAGTCATCTTCATCACTATTAAAATCAACATACTGGGATGTGTTACCTTTGGACCTTTGGTCATGAAGCATCTTCCAACACCTTCATTTGGTGAGTCAAATATGTCGAGGAGTTGGTTGACACAAGTGCTAGACCGGCAACACCTTCATCTTGAGTATATTCGAGTCGGAGTGATAGCTTCTCTCGGAGTGATTGTCGGAGTCGGGCCGAAACCCATTCACCAACATGAGCTTGATGTCTTCGTTTTGTGTAGCTCCTTGATGACTTGTCCTTTCTTTCCGAATCCTTACTTCTCGTGAGGGTCTTCGTTCATAACGATCATCTCTACTCCTCCTCTCTCTTGGTGGTGATTCTTCTCTTTTGCTCCTTCTTCTTGGAGAATCTTCTCTTCTTTTGTAGGGTGTCGTACACTCATTGGAGTAGTGTCCGGGTCTCCCACAATTGTAGCAATTGCGCTCTCGACTAGAAGATCTCTTGTCATTGTAAGACCTTGACTTGAAGCTTCTTTCTTTGCTTCTACTTTTGTAGAATTTGTTGAAGTTCTTCACCATTAAGCTCAATTCTTCATTGAAGGTTGGTTTCTCACTTGATGATGTGAGGACTTCACTTGAGGCTTTGTAAGCACCACTTGACTTGTTGTGAAGTTCCTCCTTATCCTTGAGTGACATATCATGAGCAACAATCCTTCCAATGACTTCCGTTGGCTTGAGATCTTTGTAGTTTGGCATCATTTGGATCAATGTGCACACGGTATCATACTTTCCATCCAATGCTCTTAGGATTTTCTTGATGATGAATTTGTCGGTCATCTCTTCACTCCCTAAGCCGGCAATCTCATTTGTGATAAGAGCAAGCCTAGAGTACATTTCAGCGACACCTTCACCACCCTTCATTTTGAACTTATCAAGCTGACTTTGGAGCACATCCAACTTGGATTCCTTGACGGACTCGGTACCTTCATGCATATCAATCAAAGTATCCCAAATTTCCTTTGCATTCTCAAGACGGCTGATTTTGTTGAATTCTTCGGGGCACAATCCGTTGAAGATGATGTCACATGCTTGAGCGTTGTATTGCAGCATCTTCAATTCTTCCGCATTAGCTTCACGGTTCGGTTATCTCCCATCGAAGAATTCACCTTGAAAGCCAATACAAATAATTGCCCAAACGGCGGGGTTATGTCCAAGAATATGCATTTTCATCTTATGCTTCCAACTAGCAAAATTAGTACCATCAAAGTAAGGACCTCTACAGTGATAATTTCCCTCGCTAGACGCCATACTGTCCTAGGATGTGAAACCAAGGCTATGACCACCAAAAGCTATGGAAATCAAAGCAAATGGAGACCAACGCTCTGATACCACTTGTAGGACCTTGAAGTATGTCTAGAGGGGGGTGATTAGACTACTTGACCAATAAAAACTTAACCTTTTCCCAATTTTAGAGTTTGGTAGATTTTAGCTATTTTAGGACAAGTCAAGCAATCATCACACAATTCAAGCAAGCATGCAAAGAGTGTATAGGCAGCGGAAATTAAAGCATGCAACTTGCAAGAATGTAAGGGGAAGGGTTTGGAGGATTCAAACGCAATTGGAGACATGGATGTTTTTGGCGTGGTTCCGATAGGTGGTGCTATCGTACATCCACGTTGATGGAGACTTCAACCCACGAAGGGTAACGGCTGCGCGAGTCCATGGAGGGCTCCACCCACGAAGGGTCCACAAAGAAGCAACCTTGTCTATCCCACCATGGTCGTCGCCCACGAAGGACTTGCCTCACTAGCGGTAGATCTTTCACGAAGTAGGAGATCTCCTTGCCCTTACAAACTCCTTGGTTCAACTCCACAATCTTGTCGGAGGCTCCCAAGTGACACCTAGCCAATCTAGGAGACACCACTCTCCAAGAAGTAACAAATGGTGTGTTGATGATTAACTCCTTGCTCTTGTGCTTCAAATGATAGTCTCCCCAACACTCAACTTTCTCTCATAGGATTTGGATCTGGTGGAAAGAGGGTTTGAGTGGAAAGCAACTTGGGGAAGGCTAGAGATCAAGATTCATATGGTAGGAATGGAATATCTTGGCCTCAACACATGAGTAGGTGGTTCTCTCTCAGAAATGGTAAGTTGGAAGTGTAGGTTCATTCTGATGGCTCTCTCCACGAATGAAGAGGAGGTGGAGGGGTATATATAGCCTCCACACAAAATCTAACCGTTACACACAATTTACCAAACTCGGTGGGACCGAATCGTTAAACTCGGTCGGACCGATTTAGTAAACCTAGTGACCGTTAGTGATTTTCTGTGGGACTGACATGCATCTCTGTGAGGCCGATTCGGTTAGGGTTAGGGCATAACGTAATCTCGGTGAGACCGATTACACAAACTCGATGAGACCAATTTGGTAATAAGCTTTCCAGAGAGTTGGTCAGCTAAACTCGGTGGGTCCGATTTGCACTTTTCGGTGAGACCGAAATGTTACAAAAAGGAAACAGAGAGTTTACATTGCAATCTCGGTGGGACGGATCGCTCACTTCGGTTAGACCGAAACGTTACAAAGGGAAACAGAGAGATTGCAACCCCATCTCGGTGAGACCGAGATCCCTATCGGTAAGACCGATTTGCTTAGGGTTTGTGGCAGTGGCTATGACCTTTGGAATCGGTGGCGCCGGATAGAAAGAATCGGTGTGACCAATTTTGGCTTTAGGTTTAGGTCATTTGTGGATGTGGGAAAGTAGTTGAGGGTTTTGGAGCATATCACTAAGCACATGAAGCAAGAGGCTCATTAAGCAACACCTCATCCCTTCTTGATAGTATTGGCTTTTCCTATAGACTCAATGTGATCTTGGATCACTAAAATGTAAAATGAAGAGTCTGGAGCCAATCCTTTGTCCTTAGTATTTTGAGGGATCCACTTTCATCATCCATGCCATGCCATTCATTGAGCTTTCCTGAAACAATAGTCTTGGAATAGCATTAGCTCAATGAGCTATATGTTGTTATGAATTACCAAAACCACCTAGGGATAGTTGGACTTTTAGTTGACACTAGAAAAATTTTGAAAGCAATAAGAGGCAACGGATATTGTCTCGTCCCCAAAGGTGGTACGTTCCCTATTGAAAACATCATGCTTGTTGTGAGAAGCTCTGATTTGTGAGAAGCTTATACCCAAACCTGCCCCAAATGGGACAAAAATTTCACCACGGCATGTTGATGCCGCTCCATGATAGCATGCCAAGTTTCATGAATTTCAGATGAGTTTTGGATTTACTAGAATTGAAAAACCAGGCATCTCAACGTTTTGCCGGCAATCAACAGTGCCCTGGAGTTTGAAATTCATTCCCATCTGTTGCATGGGACCTAGAAATTCACCCAAGGACACACATGTGATTTTTCAACCAACTTTGGTGCATTGGAGCATGTGCTTGTAGTTCAAATTTGAATTATGCACATAAATTGCCTAGAAAACCCATTTAATGTATACAAAAGGCCAAACGAACCCCGAAAAATTCCAAGATTGAACACAAAACTCATGTTGTTCTATGTTGACACTAGAAATTTTTTGAAAGCAATAAGAGGCAACAGATATCGTCTCATCCCCAAATGTGGTACATTCCCTATCGAAACCATCAAGCTTGTTGTGAGTAGCTCTGGTTTGTAAGAAGCTCATACCCAAACCTGGCCCAAATGGGACAAAATCTTCACCACGGCATGTTGATGCCACTCCATGATAGCATGCCAAGTTTCATGAATTTCAGACGAGTTTTGGATTTACTAGAATTTAAAACCAGGTGTCTCAATGTTTTGCGGCAATCAACAAATGCCCCTGGTGTTTGAAATTCATTCCCATCTCTTGCATGGGACCTAGAAATTCACCCAAGGACACACATGTGATTTTTCAACCAACTTTAGTGCATTGGAGCATGTGCTTGTAGTTAAAATTTGAATTATGTACATAAAATGCCTAGAAAACCCAGTTAATGTATAAAAAAGGCCAAATGATCCCCGAAAAATTCATTGTCATTTCTTCCATGGGACCTAAGCATGTACTGAAGGACACAGATTTGATTTTTCAATCAATTTGTATGCACCATTTTGTAATTCAAATCAAGTAGATCCCACACAGTTTATTCTCACCAACCGTGTGAGATGTAGTACAAAATATCTTGGAGCACCGTCGGTGTATAGTACGCCTATGGCTTACATGAGAAGGTGCGTCGGCTACTGTCCACAGCCGGCGTGTCAAGCACACTAGCTCGCTCCCCCAAAACTCCCGGCTCTGCATCCCTCTCTGCTTCAGTCCTTGATTCAAATTTCCAGTAGCCCCGGCATTTTACTCCCGCCTTTGCATCCCTCGCAATCTCAAAAATATCTGGTCGCCCTTGATCCAAATTTTTAGTAGCCCCGCCTTGTTACTCCCGCCTCATAAAATTTTCAGTTGCCGCAGTATTTCCTCAAACACAACCTCCGCTCACACAGACACACACAACCCTCGAAACCATTGGTAGGTCGCCGCCATCGCCGGCGCCTCCATCCTCAACCTCTGCCTGTGTACCAGCTAGCTCGAGTAGCCAATGGCCAAAAAGAGGTTTATCGCGGCCTTCTCAACCGACACCAGCAAGGTGGCCGCCGAGGTGTCCCCGTTGTCCTCCGCGGGCCCGATCCGCCATCGCCGGTCCCCCAATCCGCCCGCCGCCGCGTCCCTACGCCGGTTCGAGGACTTCCTCGTCCTCCCCCGGATCCGGCAGCCGACGAAGTCCTACCTCAGGGTCTGGCAGCGGCGGTGGGGACGTGGGTCGCCGAGATTACAGATCGACAGACCCACACCCGCCGATGGCTCGGTGGCTTCCACACGGCCAAGCTCGCGGCCTTGGAGTACGACCGCTGGCAGGTCCGCTACCATAGCGCAGCGGCTAGGCTCAATTTCCCCTTCGGCACACGTCAGGTCCTCCTTGTTTCGCCAGAACCAGGGGTGGTGAGCTCGGCTATGGAGCGGGAGGACCGCGAGGCATGGGAGCATCACGAGGCCAAGGCCGCCGACGAGGCCTACATGAAAGAGCTCCGCCAGCAGCACCCGGAGCCCCTGGAGGCGGAGCGGGCGATCTTTGCTGGTGTGGAGGGTGGCGAGGTTATCGCGCTCTCCTCCGATGACGAGGTCGAAGGCAAAGAGAACGGCAGCGCGGAGGGCGGCGAGGTTATCGCGCTCTCCTCTGATGACGAGGTCGAAGGCGGCGGCGACGGCGGCGCAGAGGGCGTCGAGGTGGGGGCCCAGAACGAGGAGATCAACATCGACGAGTGGAGGAGTGCCTTCCCCAACGACCCCAACGACGGTACTGGCCCGGACTCGGCCCGCGGCACACCGTACATGACGAGGAAGGATTGGCTTGACCTCTACTTCGACTGAAGGTAGTTTAGCTTAGTTTAAATTTATGTTTTATGTTCGGTTATGCAAAACTATCTATATTTATGTTTGAATGCATGCTACTTTCGGTTGAACCTGCTTTGAACTTGATCAAATTGAAGTTTACAACCTTAAGTTTAGGGGATCGACTAGAAAAGGCCAAAAATTGCTGGAGTATGTATATAGCCACTAAGGGTTTTAGTCCTTTAACTTTTCAAGGATCGCCTAGAGATGTCCTTATGACTTGTTTATTTCAGTTCTTCACAATGTGATGCTCTATATGTGCAACTATTTGCTGTGCAGTTCAATTTCATCAATAACAGTTTCAACAATTCCACTATGAATTACGATATTTGGTTGCTGTTAAGGATATTGTGGTTAACTTGCCTTTTCGTATTTCAATTTTTGTTTAGCAACATGCATTGTTCTGAATGACTAAATATGCAATCCCAGGCTACATAGCAACAAGGAAGAGTGTTACCTTAATGTTCTGATGATGTCTAGATATACATGTAATAAAATCTTATATAATGGGATGGATGGAATGTTGTACTACATCATTTCTCAATTGTTGTTTAGCTTCTAATATTAACTTGGTGCTTTTAGGTACATATATCATTGCATGTACACTGCTTCTTATATAATGGGATGGATGGAATGTTGTACTACATCATTGCTTCCACACTTCGACCCTTTCTGCGCATGGGGCAATGAGATATTCATGAACCAGCATCAAGTGAGGAAACTGATAAAGATTGTTACTAAAATGGGTCAAAAGATGTCAATTGAACTATTTGTTTACACTTTATGCAAGACAACAGTGAACTGCGGGATGGTAAGTAAGAACCCTATAGCCTTCTTTTTATTGCCCGTAATGAGTTGTGTTAGATGACAATATCTGAATCTTTTTTCTTTTGCAGTGGATCCCGAAGCAGTTTACTCAAGATTACCTCTCAAACTACATGATTGGCGGCCATCACAAGGGGTTGGACTAGAGTCCTGCATGCCTTCTGCATCCAGGAGAGCACAATAGGGCCATTCCGCTTCACCTTGTTCAACAACTGGAATGTCTGTCACCTCTTTCTTTACCATCTGTAATAGTACAAGTATAGAACCCTTGTACATCATTCTTTATTTGGTGCTTCTGTTATTTTTTTAACATATGTACCTGTGAATCGAATAATGCATTGGTTGTTTGAACCTGATGGATACGAATAAAGCTATAGCCTACTTTCAAGTTTAAATTAGGTACAATTTAAATAGCAGCAATTAAATTAGGGCGAAATTACGTTGTGCAGGTCATTACGGCACACATGGTTGGTAAAACACAAACGTCTGCAATATACACCATAATCCGAGACGGTTCACAGAGAGGAAACGTGTGCAAGCATGCACATAGTTGCCGTTTGCAAAGCGTGTGTGATGTCAGACACTCTCACATACAGTGCGGCAAACTAAATGTGTGTGATTGCCTACCTATCGTACACGGTTTATAATCATGAACTATTTGTGATGTGCCATGCATGGTAAATCTCCCGTGCCTGGAATCTGCGTGGAAAGCTCCCGTGCCTAGAATCTGCCTGGTTTTAGGTAGAACCACAAAACTCCGACTGCGATGGCAATGCGAGCACAAACGAGTAGCAAGGATGAAGCATTTGGGATATTCGAGATATCAGAAATGGTTATATAGAGACAACTGTATGCATCAAGGCTCCCTATCCCCGAAGGTTTTTGGGTCGTGTGGGAAGGACCCCCCCCCCTATCGCCCACACTCACTTGGTGACGGTTCCAAATGCCGTCGTGGAAAGGGGTAAAAAACCGTTTGTTTAGGACCGACGCGCACCAGTGACACCCGTATGCATACCGATAGCTATCCCAGGAAGCCAAGAGAAAATGTGCCTAGCAGGATTTGTGCAGCTCTTGATCGCAAACGATTTAGATAGAACACCCGTATGCAAATTGAGAGCAGCGCAGGATTTGTGCATCCCTTCAACGCAAACGGTTGTTCTGGATGACCCGTGTGCAACCACGTACAAAAAATTTGGTAAGATTTGCATCTGTCATATTGGGTATGTTGCCATTTGTCAAACTAGAATGATTTACATTTGTTGATCTAGTAACGTTGCCATTTGTCAATCCTTGTAACACTGCGATTTGTCAAAATATGCAGCTAGAAATCATTAGCACTATGTAATTTTTGCAACTAAAATTCAGTAATTAAGCATAGATTTCATTCATAGATTAAGCAGTCGTTCTTAATTTATACAAACAGTTCAACTCGACAGCTGAACCGACCAAACTTCTCCCCAATTGTTGCCAACCACGTACTGAAATAGCTAGTTCAACTATATATACTAGCTAATTTTAAGTACGTTGTACAATTCGACCACACATCTATTGTCAGATGAACTGAACAAAATAGCCCCTAAATACTACTACTACCATAGAGGGGCTTTGTGCTACTTCCGGCATCCTCTCCTCTGCCGAGCGTGCTCAGTAAGAGGCAGAGGAGGAGGAGGAGCCTACCGACGAGCTGGATAAATGCAATATGGTGCCTGCCGCTGCTGCACGTTCAGCAACGCTCGCCCGCTCGAACGCCCACTGCCGCTCCAGACGATCCCTCTCGAAGCGGCTGGACTACTCGTAGATCTCCTGATTCCTTGCCTCAGCGTCGGTGTGTGCTGCGGTCACGGCTGCGGTAAGGCTCTTTGCGTGCTCGACGAGGCGCTCCTCCTCCTCTTGCAGGAACTCGATGTAGCGCGCAAGGTCGCTGACGCACGTGCGGGCCTCCACCTCCGCCTCCCTCCTTCGGGCGGCAGTGGTGGAGCAGGTGATGATCTCGGCGGTTGACGGTGGGCTGGCGGCCACGGCGGCCGACGATGGGGTGGCGGCCACGACCACAGCCTCCCACCTTCGGGCCGCGGTGGCGGAGCGGGTGATGGCCATAGTGGCCGGCAGTGGGGTGGCGACCACGACGGCCACCTCCCGCCTTAGGGCCGCGGCGGCGGAGCAGGAGATGGTGCTGGCTTTCGACGGTGGTGTGGCGGCAACGGCGGCCCGCAACAACTGCCGACAAGTAGCGGCGGAAGAGCGTGTGGTGGGTGTTCCGCGCACACCCAACAGGGACGCCACGTGCACTACACTATGCCGGGGACTGCGCCGCCGCCACGGTGTAGCCTCCCAGGTGGAGCTGTCCTCTGATGACGGCGGAGTGGCTGAGCGACGACGACGGACTGGTGCCATTGGCGATTGTGGGAGAAGCAGACAAGATAAGCTACAGGGAGGGAGGGGAAAATGCGACGCAGGACTCGCCGGCCGTGAGGGTTTTTATAGCAGGCTAGTAAGCATTGGGATTTTGGGGGATTTCACCGAGTGGGACGGGAAGCTTGCACGGGAACATGCGAGGTTGCGTGGGAACGGTCTCACCGACGATTCATTGGCGCCACCGTTTGGCCAAAAGAACACCCCCACGCGCTGCGCAAGCTTGCGTTGTAAGCCGTCTATGGCAGCGGGGTGACAAGACGTGCGAGAGGAGGACGAGAGGACACGTACACATAGAGTTAATAAAAAAACGTTTGTGATTTAATTACCTACTATACCCCGTCCTGGTTTATAAGTAGGATTTAACTAATAAAATACGAATGCATGTCGCCATAGATTATATCGTTGGAGTCGTATTTAATCTCCGACATCGCTCGCACAGTTCGTCTTATTTGCCACGTATCACTGTGACGTCCTCTGCTCGCGTCCCTCGGCAAGCTCTGCTCGCCGTTAGGCGCCGCGGCGTGCTGTACTAACCGTTAGGCGCCACGACGCGCTCTGTCGCGTCCGTTGGTGCGCTCGGCTTGTGGATAGCTTTTCCTTGAGGCGACCGCGCAGCGCTCTGCTCGCGTCCCTTCACGCGCGCTCTGCCAGAGGTTGGGCGTGCGCACGATCACGTCGGGGGGATCATATGCATGCGGTTGCGCCGCGCGCGTTGCCACACAATGCAGTTACGTGCGGCACGATGGAGTTACGCGCTGCAAATTAGAACTGCCATCAGGGCCTGCCGATATTCCTGGCCGTCCGGCTTCCCCTTTAATTCCCGCGGCCATTATAACCTTAGCCTCTTCAACCTTTCGATCGCGCCCCACAACACAACAAGCACACGCACGACGACACATAGAGAGGGGATGTCCGGCGGCATTCCAATGGAGTTCGGCAAGCATAGAGTGGAGACCCACGCGAGGTTGACGGATCACTCGGTGGTGTACACCATCGACCTGGCCATGGTGGACGACTACATCAAGAGCATTGAGCAGTTGCTTGCTGGAGACAAGTACAAGGTGGTCGGCATCGACCTCCAGTACACCGCCGATCGTCCCGGCATAGATCAGAAGGTTGTCGTCGCTGATACGTCCATTTTGCATCATGCTTTTATATTGATCTTTATTGCATTATGGGCTGTTATTACACATTTTGTCACAATACTTATGCCTATTTTCTCTCATTTTACAAGGTTTACATAAGGAGGGAGAATGGCGGCAGCTGGAATTCTGGGCTGGAAAAGGAGCAAATATTAGAGACCTATTCTACACAACTCCAAAAGTCCTGAAACTCCATGGAAGTTATTTTTGGAAATAATAAAAAATACTAAGCGAAAGAAATACGTCAGGGGGGCCTACACCTGTCCATGAGGGTGGGGGCGCGCCCTACCCCTGGGCGCGCCCCCTGCCTCGTGGGCCTCCTGTTGGCCCTCCGGTGTCCATCTTCTGCTATATGAAGTCTTTCGCCCGAAGAAAAATCATAAGCAAGCTTTCGGGACGAGACTCCGCCGCCACGAGGCGGAACCAATCTAGGGCTCTGGCAGAGCTGTTCTGCCGGGGACACTTCCTTCTGGGAGGGGGAAATCATCGCCATCGTCATCACCAACGCTCCTCTCATTGGGAGGGGGCCAATCTCCATCAACATCTTCACCAGCACCATCTCCTCTCAATCCCTAGTTCATCTCTTGTATCCAATTCTTGTCTCTAAGTCTGGGATTGGTACCTGTAGGTTGCTAGTAGTGTTGATTACTCCTTGTAGTTGATGCTAGTTGGTTTATTTGGTGGAAGATCATATGTTCAAATCCTTTATGCATATTAATACTCCTCTGATTATGAACATGAATATGCTTTGTGAGTAGTTACGTTTGTTCCTGAGGACATGGGAGAAGTCTTGCTATTAGTAGTCATGTGAATTTGGTATTCGTTCGATATTTTGATGAGATGTATGTTGTCTCTCCTCTAGTGGTGTTATGTGAACGTCGACTACATGACACTTCACCATTGTTTGGGACTAGAGGAAGGCATTGGGAAGTAATAAGTAGATGATGGGTTGCTAGAGTGACAGAAGCTTAAACCCTAGTTTATGCGTTGCTTTGTAAGGGATTGATTTGGATCCACATGTTTCATGATATGGTCAGGTTTACCTTAATACTTCTTTTGTAGTTGCAGATGCTTGCAATAGGGGTAAATCATAAGTGGGATGCTTGTCCAAGTAAGGACAACACCCAAGCACCGGCCCACCCACATATCAAATTATCAAAGTACCGAACGTGAATCATATGAACGTGATGAAAACTAGCTTGACGATAATTCCCATGTGTCCTAGGGAGCGCTTTTCTCCATATAAGAGTTTGTCTAGGCTTGTCCTTTGCTACAAAAATGATTGGGCCACCTTGATCACTTTATTTACTTTTGTTACTTGTTACCCGTTACAAATTATCTTATCACAAAACTATCCGTTACCTATTATTTCAGTGCTTGCAGAAAACACCTTGCTGAAAACCGCTTATCATTTCCTTCTGCTCCTCGTTGGGTTCGACACTCTTACTTATCAAAAGGACTATGATATATCCCCTATACTTGTGGGTCATCAAGACTCTTTTCTGGCGCCGTTTCCGGGGATTGAAGCGCCTTCGGTAGGTGGAATTTGGTAAGGAAAAATTTATATAGTGTGCTGAAATTTACTGTCACTTGTTACTATGGAAAGTAATCCTCTGAGGGGCTTGTTCGGGGTATCTTCACCCCGACCAGTAGAGCAAAGAGTTGCTCCTCAACCTACTGAACCTACTGAAGATGAAAATGTCTACTTTGAGATTCCTTCGGGTATGTTAGAAAAACTGCTAGCTAATCCTTTTGCAGGAGATGGAACAAAGCATCGTGATGAGCACCTAATATATGTGGATGAAGTTTGTGGATTATTTAAGCTTGCAGGTGTGCCCGATGATGTTATTAAGAAGAAGGTATTCCCTTTATATTTGAAGGGATATGCATTGACATGGTATTGGCTATGTGATGATACGGGATCATGGAACTACAAACGATTGAAATTGGAATCTCATCAGAAATTTTATCCTATGCATCTTGTTCATCGTGATCGTAATTATATATATAATTTTTGGCCTCGCGAAGGAGAAAGCATCGCTCAAGCTTGGGGGAGTCTTAAATCAATGTTATATTCATGCCCCAATCATGAGCTCCCAAGAGAAATAATTATTCAAGGTTTTTATGCTCGGCTTTCTGATAACAATCGCACCATGCTCGATACTTCTTGAGCTGGCTCTTTTATGATGAAGACTATTGAATTCAAATGGGATTTATTGGAAAGGATTAAATGCAACTCTGAAGATTGGGACCTTGACGAAGGTAAGGAGTCAGGTATGACACCTAAGTATGATTGTGTTAAATCTTTTATGGATACCGATGTTTTCCGTAAATTTAGCACTAAATATGGAGTTGACTCTGAGATAGTAGCCTCTTTCTATGAATCTTTTGCTGCTCATATTGATCTCCCTAAGGAGAAGTGGTTTAAATATCATCCTCCCATAGAATTAAAAGTAGCTACACATATTAAAGTTGAAGAAAAGACTATCACTTATAATGATCCTATTGTTCCTACTTCTTATGTTGAGAAACCACCTTTTCTTGTTAGGATAAAGGATCATGCTAAAGCTTCAAATGTGGTTAGTAAAAGCAATATTAGAACTTATACACCTCCTGAGCAAGTTAAAGTTGAACCTAATATTTCTATTGTTAAAGATCTCTTGTCTGATAATATTGATGGGCATGTTATTTATTTTTGCGATGAAACTGTTAGAATTGCTAAACCGTGTGCTAAAGATAAACATAGACCTGTGGTAGGCATGCCTGTTATTTCTGTTAAAATAGAAGATCATTGTTATCATGGCTTATGTGATATGGGTGCTAGTGCTAGTGCAATACCTATTGACTTATACAAAGAAATTAAGCATGATATTGCACCTACTGAGTTAGAAGATATTGATGTCACAATTAAACTTGCCAATAGAGATACTATATCACCAATGGGAATTGTTAGAGATACTGAACTCTTGTGTGGGAAAACTAAATATCCTGCTGATTTTCTTGTTCTTGGTTCCCCACAAGATAGCTTTTGTCCCATTATATTTGGTAGACCCTTCTTGAACACAGTTAATGCTAGGATAGACTGTGAAAAGGATGTTGTTACTATTGGTCTAGGTGATATGTCTCATGAGTTGAACTTTTCTAAATTTCATAGACAACACCGTGAAGAGGAATTGCCTTGTAAAGATGAAATTATTGGTCTTGCTTCTATTGCCGTACCTCCTAGTGATCCTTTAGAACAATATTTCCTAGACCATGAAAATGATATGTTTATGAATGAAAGAAGGGAAACAGATGAAGTATTCTTTAAACAGGAACCCATCCTGAAACACAATTTGTCTGTTGACATCCTAGGGGATCCTCCTCCACCCAAGGGTGATCCCGTGTTTGAGCTTAAACCATTGCCTGGTACTCTTAAATATGCTTATCTTGATGAAAAGAAGATATATCCTGTTATTATTAGTGCTAACCTTTCAGAGCATGAAGAAGAGATATTATTGAAAACTCTGAAGAAGCACCGTGCTGCTATTGGATATACTCTTGATGATCTTAAGGGCATTAGTCCCACTCTATGTCAACATAAAATAAATTTGGAGAAAGATGCCAAACCAGTTCGTGATCATCAACGACGGCTGAATCCTAAGATGAAAGAAGTGGTAATAAAGGAAATACTAAAGCTCCTGGAGGCAGGTATAATTTATCCCGTTGCTGATAGTCAGTGGGTAAGTCCTGTCCATTGTGTCCCTAAGAAGGGAGGTATTACTGTCGTTCCTAATGATAAAGATGAATTGATCCCGCAAAAAATTATTACAGGTTATAGGATGGTAATTGATTTCCGCAAATTAAATAAAGCTACTAAAAAAGATCATTACCCCTTACCTTTTATCGATCAAATGCTAGAAAGATTATCCAAACATACACATTTTTGCTTTCTAGATGGTTATTCTGGTTTCTCTCAAATACATGTGTCAGCGGATGATCAATCAAAGACCACTTTTACTTGCCCTTTTGGTACTTTTTCTTATAGACGTATGCCTTTTGGTTTATGTAATGCACCTGCTACCTTTCAAAGATGCATGATGGCTATATTCTCTGACTTTTGTGAAAAGATTTGTGAGGTTTTCATGGACGATTTCTTCGTTTATGGATCCTCTTTTGATGATAGCTTGAGCAACCTTGATCAAGTTTTGTAGAGATGTGAAGAAATTAATCTTGTCTTGAATTGGGAAAAGTGCCACTTTATGGTTAATGAAGGTATTGTCTTGGGGCATAAAGTTTATGAAAGAGGTATTGAGGTTGATAAAGCCAAGGTTGATCCTATTGAAAAGATGCCATGTCCCAAGGACATCAAAGGTATAAGAAGTTTCCTTGGTCATGCCGGGTTTTATAGGAGGTTCATTAAGGACTTCTCAAAAATATCTCGGCCTCTGACTATTTTATTACAAAAAGATATACCATTTTTCTTTGATGATGATTGTGTAGAAGCATTTGAAAGACTTAAGAAAGCATTGATCTCTGCACCTATTGTTCAGCCACCTGATTGGTATTTACCCTTTGAAATTATGTGTGATGCTAGTGATTATGTTGTAGGTGCTGTTATAGGGCAAAGAGTTGATAAGAAATTAAATGTTATTCAATATGCTAGTAAAACTCTAGACAATGCTCAGAGAAACTATGCTAGTACTGAAAAAGAATTCTTAGCAGTTGTATTTGCTTGTGACAAGTTCAAACCTTATATTGTTGATTCTAAAGTAACTATTCACACTGATCATGCTGCTATTAAATATCTTATGGAAAAGAAAGATGCTAAACCTAGGCTTATTAGATGGGTTCTCTTGCTACAAGAATTTGATTTGCATATCGTTGATAGAAAGGGAGCTGAGAACCCCGTTACAGACAACTTTTCTAGGTTAGAAAATGTTCTTGATGACCCACTACCTATTGATGATAGCTTTCCTGATGAACAATTAAATGTCATAAATGTTTCTCGAACTACTCCATGGTATGCTGATTATGCTAATTATATTGTTGCTAAATTCATACCACCTAGTTTCACATACCAGCAAAAGAAAAAGTTTTTCTATGAGTTGAGGCATTACTTTTGGGATGACCCACATCTTTATAAAGAAGGAGTGGATGGTGTTATTAGACGTTGTGTACCTGAGAATGAACAGGAACAGATCCTACGCAAGTGTCATTTCTCCGAGGCTTATGGGGGACACCACGCTGGAGATAGAACTGCACATAAGGTATTGCAATCCTGTTTTTATTGGCCTACTCTCTTCAAGGATGCCCGTAAGTTTGTTTTGTCTTGTGATGAATGTCAAAGAATTGGTAATATTAGTAGACGTCAAGAAATGCCTATGAATTATTCACTTGTTATTGAACCATTTGATGTTTGGGGCTTTGATTATATGGGACCTTTTCCTGCCTCTAATGGATATACACATATTTTAGTTGTTGTTGATTACATTACTAAGTGGGTAGAAGCTATTCCAACTAGTAGTGCTGATCATAACACTTCTATTAAGATGCTTAAAGAAGTTATTTTTCCGAGGTTTGGAGTCCCTAGATATTTAATGACTGATGGTGGTTCACATTTTATTCATGGTGCTTTTCGTAAAATGCTTGCTAAGTATGATGTTAATCATAGAATTGCATCTCCTTATCACCCACAGTCTAGTGGTCAAGTAGAATTGAGTAATAGAGAGCTAAAATTAATTTTGCAAAAGACTGTTAATAGGTCTAGAAAGAATTGGTCCAAGAAACTTGATGATGCATTATGGGCCTATAGAACTGCGTATAAAAATCCTATGGGTATGTCTCCGTATAAAATGGTTTATGGAAAAGCATGTCACTTACCTCTCGAACTAGAACATAAGGCATATTGGGCCATTAAAGAGCTCAACTATGATTTCAAACTTGCCGGTGAGAAGAGGTTATTTGACATTAGCTCCTTTGATGAATGTAGAACCCAAGCCTATGAAAATGCCAAGTTGTTTAAAGAAAAAGTTCAAAGATGGCATGACAAAAGAATACAAAAGCGTGAGTTTAATGTAGGTGATTATGTATTGCTATACAACTCTCGTTTAAGATTTTTTGCAGGAAAACTTCTCTCTAAATGGGAAGGTCCTTACGTTATCGAGGAGGTCTATCATTTCGGTGCCATAAAAATCAACAACTTCGAAGGCACAAATCCCAAGGTGGTGAACGGTCAAAGAATCAAACAATATATCTCAGGTAATCCTATAAACGTTGGAACCAATGTTATTGAAACCGTAACCCCGGAGGAATACATAAGGGACACTTTCCGGAACGCTTCAGACTCCGAAAAGGAATAGGTATGTGGTACGGTAAGTAAACCGACTCCAAAACTGTTATAAAGGCAATTTTTCTCCATTTTGGAATATTTAGAAAAATAAGAAGCAGTCCGGGAAGGACACGAGGCCTCCACGAGGGTGGAGGGCGCGCCCTACCCCCCTGGGCGTGCCCCCCTGCCTCGTGGGCACCTCGTGTGCTCTCCAGACTCCGTTTTCTTGCACGATACGTATTTTGGTCGGTAAAAATTCATATATAATCTCCCGAAGGTTGTGACTCCTGTATCACGAAAATATCCTCTATTTTGGTTTCGAGCTGTTGCGGTTGCAGATTAGAGCAAGATGTCTTCTCAAGAGTCAGTCGGGGAGAGCCGGGTGTCTCATCTGACACTGAGATCAAGGACAAACAGCGACGCTGACCACTTCGGGCCAGCAACGGAGGAAGAGATGGAGGCTGATTTGAAGAGGATAGACGCCATGGAGGAGGATCAAGAAGTCACTTCTCGCTGCTGAGCTGGATTCACAATGGGAGAACTACACCGCTCAGCTATTCCAAACTCGGTTATCCCATCCAATGTTAGATTTCTTTCTTATGAAAATATGAAGAAGAGTGTCACTTGTTCTCCTGCAGCTATGCAACACCCTTGGTGCAAGGAGCTTTGGCCGTTACAGGAAAGCTTAGTAAGGAGATAATGGATCTCAAGCAGCAACTCAATAAGCTCGAAGAAGAGAATCGTATCCTGAGGAGTATCATCGCCAAGAATATCACACCATCACCTCCGAAGAAGGAAACATAATCACATGGGTATGGGAACTCCCCTTGGCAACTGCCAAGCTTGGGGGAGGTGCCCAGGTATCGTATCACAACCAAATCTCCTATCTTTACTGTTTTTCTTAGTTCGATCCTTTTAGTAGTATCTTGATCTAGTAGAATAGAGTTTTGGTATGATCTAGTTTTGAGTTTTGCTTTATGATCCCTCTATGTAATCGAGTCTGTGAGCTATATAATAAAGATTAGTGTTGAGTCAAGGGCTTGATTATCTTGCTATGATCTTGAGTGAAAAAAAGAAAAAAAGAAAAAGAATAAAAAGAAACAAATAGATCATATTGATCTTATGGAGAGTAATGACTTCACATAGAAAGAGTATGATGATTAAAAATTGTTGAGAGTTGACAAACATAGCTTTGGTCATTGTTGCAATTAATATGAAGTAATAAAGAAAGAGAGGTTTCACATATAGATATACTATCTTGGACATCTTTTATGATTGGGAGCACTCATTAAAATATGACATGCTAAAGAGTTGATGTTGGACAAGGAAGACAACGTAATGGGTTATGTTTTCTTATATCTGAGATAAAGTATATTGTCATGGATCATCCAACATGCTGAGCTTGCCTTTCCCCCTCATGCTAGCCAAATTCTTTGCACCAAGTAGAAATACTACTTGTGCTTCCAAATACCCTTAAACCAGTTTTGTCATGAGAGTCCACCATATCTACATATGGATTGAGTAAGATCCTTCAAGTAAGTTGTCATCGGTGCAAGCAATAAAAATTGCTCTCTAAATATGTATGATTGATTGGTGTGGAGTAAATAAGCTTTATACGATCTTGTGATGTGGAAGAAATAAAAGTGACAGACTGCATAATAAAGGTCCATATCACAAGTGGCAATATAAAGTGACGTTCTTTCGCATTAAGATTTTGTGCATCCAACCCTGAAAGCGCATGGCAACCTCTGCTTCCCTCTGTGAAGGGCCTATCTTTTATTATTACCTTCTACCTTATGCAAGAGTCTTGGTGATCTTCACCTTTCCTTTTTACATTTTATCCTTTGGCAAGCACAGGGTGTTGGAAAGATCTGATATATATATATATATATATATATATATATATATATATATATATATATATATATATATATATATATATATATATATATATATATATATATATATATATATATATATATATATATATATATATATATATATATATATATATATAATTGGATGTAAGTTAGCATGAACTATTATTGTTGACATTACACTTGAGGTAAAAGGTTGGGAGGCGAAACTATAAGCCCCTATCTTTCTCTGTGTCCGGTTAAAACTCCGTAACCACAAGTATTGCGTGAGTGTTAGCAATTATGAAAGACTAAATGATAGTTGAGTATGTGTACTTGCTAGAAAGCTCGGACATAGACTCTTTCTGATGTTATGATAAATTGCAATTGCCTCAATGACTGAGATTATAGTTCATTAGTTCTCAATAAAGTTTCTGATTCGTACTTTGCATTGTGAATATATTATTACTTGAGCATAAGAAATCATATGACAATATTCATTTATGTTGCTGTTATGAGAATAATCATGATGCCCTCATGTCCGTATTTTATTTTATTGACACCTCTGCCTCTAAACATGTGGACATATTTATCGTTATCGGCTTCCGCTTGAGGACAAGCGAGGTCTAAGCTTGGGGGAGTTGATACGTCCATTTTGCATCATGCTTTTATATTGATCTTTATTGCATTATGGGCTGTTATTACACATTTGGTCACAATACTTATGCCTATTTTCTCTCATTTTACAAGGTTTACATAAGGAGGGAGAATGCCAGCAGCTAGAATTCTGGGCTGGAAAAGGAGCAAATATTAGAGACCTATTCTGCACAACTCCAAAAGTCCTGAAACTCCACGAAATTTATTTTTGGAAATAATAAAAAATACTGAGCGGAAGAAATACGTCAGGGGGGGCCTCCACCTGTCCACGAGGGTGGGGGCGCGCCCCCTGCCTCGTGGGCCCCCTGTTGGCCCTCCGGTGCCCATCTTCTGTTATATGAAGTCTTTCGCCCGAAGAAAAATCATAAGCAAGCTTTCGGGACGAGACTCCGCCGCCACGAGGCGGAACCAATCTAGGGCTCGCGAGCTATTCGCTGGGACACTTCCCTCGGGGGGGAAATCATCGCCATCGTCATCACCAACGCACCTCTCATCGGGAGGGGCCAATCTCCATCAACATCTTCACCAGCACCATCTCCTCTCAAACCCTAGTTCATCTCTTGTATCCAATTCTTGTCTCTAAGTCCTGGATTGGTACCTGAGGTTGCTAGTAGTGTTGATTACTCCTTGTAGTTGATGCTAGTTGGTTTATTTGGTGGAAGATCATATGTTCAGATCCTTTATGCATATTAATACTCCTCGATTATGGACATGAATATGCTTTGTGAGTAGTTACGTTTATTCCTGAGGACATGGGAGAAGTCTTGCTATTAGTAGTCATGTGAATTTGGTATTCGTTCGATATTTTGATGAGATGTATGTTGTCTCTCCTCTAGTGGTGTTATGTGAACGTCGACTACATGACACTTCACCATTGTTTGGGCCTAGAGGAAGGCATTGGGAAGTAATAAGTAGATGATGGGTTGCTAGAGTGACAGAAGCTTAAACCCTAGTTTACGCGTTGCTTTGTAAGGGGCTGATTTGGATCCACATGTTTCATGCTATGGTTAGGTTTACCTTAATACTTCTTTTGTAGTTGCGGATGCTTGCAATAGGGGTTAATCATAAGTGGGATGCTTGTCCAAGTAAGGACAACACCCAAGCACCGGTCCACCCACATATCAAATTATCAAAGTACCGAACGCGAATCATATGAACATGATGAAAACTAGCTTGATGATAATTCCCATGTGTCCTCGGGAGCGATTTTATCCATATAAGAGTTTGTCCAGGCTTGTACTTTGCTACAAAAAGGATTGGGCCACCTTGCTGCACTTTATTTACTTTTGTTACTTTTTACCCGTTACAAATTATCTTATCACAAAACTATCCGTTACCTATTATTTCAGTGCTTGCAGAAAATACCTTGCTGAAAACCGCTTATCATTTCCTGCTGCTCCTCGTTGGGTTCGACACTCTTACTTATTGAAAGGACTACGATAGATCCCCTATACTTGTGGGTCATCAGTCACCCAGTTGTGCGTGCGCCATCATGTCCTCATCTACCACTACTGCATGGCCACAGAGCCTTGCGACCATTTCAACAGGTTTGTCAACAGCACTGACTACAAGTTCGCCACGGTGGATACCACCAACGATGTAAAAGCGCTCAGTGTTACGGGCTTGGCCTGCAAGAACCTTGTCGAAATCCATGACCACTACATGGTCTCGTGCAGCACGAAGAAGGACTCCCTGGTCGAACTCGCCTCGGCCATCATCGACCCCTACTATGAAAATATGAAGCAGGATGCCCAGAGAACAAGTCCCGTATCCTGGCACGGGGCCTGGATGCGGCAACTGGATGAACCTTACCTCAGGTTTGCGGCCAAGAGCGTGTACACATGCTACGAGATGCACGGGCGGATCGTTGACATGAGAAAGTGCCTCGTTACCCAAATCGACGAGCCCGGATCGAGCCACAAGTAGAGCAAGCGTCACAAGAAGTAGATGATGATCAGATGATCGTTTATGCTAGTTAATCATGCATGTAATATATAGTTTACTTTATTTGTGTGTGGAAATGTCATGTGTGTAGTAGCCACCTATGTAATTATGCATGTAATAGTTTACTTTGGTGTGTGCAAATGCCATGGTTGTAGTAGCCACCTATGTAAGAGGATGTTTAATTTGGTTATGCAAGCATGTCCTTATAAGTGTGTGTGTGTGTGTGTGTGTGTGTGTGTGTGTGTGTGTGTGTGTGTGTGTGTGTGTGTGTGTGTGTGTGTGTGTGTGTGTGTGTGTGTGTGTGTGTGTGTGTGTTGTTGTTGTTGTTGTTCTGTATGCAATCCCATCGCACAACACACACGTCTTATTAGAAGCAACCGTCTGTGTTCTTATCGGTCTTCAGACACATTTCTGATTACAGACCTGTTTGCCGCGTATCACACACATCTTGTTCAGATTGAACTGTTTCGTTCTCATGTCTCAATGCAAACAGTTCATCCGAGTGAACCGCATGCCGTATATCGCACACACCTTTGATCTGGCTGACCGTTTCTTTTGTGTTGCCTAATCACAAATAGTTCATCCGAGTGAACCGTATGCTGTGTATCGCACACGCCTCCATCTGGCTGCCCGTTTCTTTTGTTCCTCCTCGTCGCAAACAGTTCATTGAACTGAACCGTATGCCCTTCATCGCACACGCAACTAAAACCTGAACCGTGTTTGATGCATCCGTCATCGCAGACGTTTTTTAGACATTTTGACGGTTTTTTCATACAGCGCCGTTTGCGATTATGGCATCGCACATAGTTTGTCGAACGGTCTCTGATCGTAGTGTCGCGTTAGCAGCATCCTACAGTAGTGTTTAGTCATCTTGCCCAAGAGGCATGGTTCGCAATCATCAAGTGATTCATAATCAAGTTTCTCCAAAAGTCCATCAGCATGGAGTTTTTTCATGCGCTTTACAACAATATGACCTAAACGGCAGTGTGAAACGTCTCCAACGTATCTATAATTTATGAAGTATTCATGCTATTATATTATCTGTTTTGGATGTTTATGGGCTTTATTAAACACTTTTATATTACTTTTGGGACTAACCTATTAACCCAGAGCCCAGTGCCAGCTCCTGTTTTTTCCCTTATTTCAGTGTTTCGAAGAAAAGGAATATCAAACGGAGTCGAAACGGAATGAAACCTTCTGGAGAAGTTATTTTTGAAAGTAAAGCAATCTGGGGGACTTGGAGTCCACGTCAAGGAAGCAACAAGGAAGGCACGAGGCAAGGGGGCGCGCCCTCCACCCTCGTGGGCCCCTCGTGGCTCCCCTGACGTACTTCTTCCTCCTATATATATCCATATATCCTAAAAACTTCAGGGAACAGAATAGATCGGGAGTTCCGCGCGCAAGGCTCAGAGCCACCAAAACCAATCGGGACCTGTTCAAGCACCTGCGGAAGGGGAAACCCTCACCGGTGGCCATCTTCATCATCCCGGCGCTCTCGATGACGAGGAGGGAGTATTTCACCCTCGGGGCTGAGGGTATGTACCAGTAGCTATGTGTTTGATCTCTCTCTCTCTCTCTCTCTCTCTCTCTCTCTCTCTCTCTCTCGTGTTCTTGAGGTGATACGATCTTGATGTATCGCGAGCTTTGCTATTGTAGTTGGATCTTATGATGTTTCTCCCCCTCTACTCTCTTGTAATGGATTGAGTTTTCCCTTTGAAGTAATCTTATCGGACTGAGTCTTTAATGATTTGAGAACACTTGATGTATGTCCTGTTGTCCTTATCTGTGGTGACAATGTGATATCACGTGATCCACTTGATGTATGTTTTGGTGATCAACTTGCGGGTTCCGCCCATGAACCTATGCGTAGGGGTTGGCACACGTTTTCGTCTTGACTCTCCGGTAGAAACTTTGGGGCACTCTTTGAAGTACTTTGTGTTGGTTGAATAGATGAATCTGAGATTGTGTGATGCATCTCGTATAATCATACCCACGGATACTTGAGGTGACATTGGAGTATCTAGGTGACATTAGGGTTTTGGTTGATATGTGTCTTAAGGTGTTATTCTAGTACGAACTCATGAATAGATCGATCCGAAAGAATAACTTTGAGGTGGTTTCGTACCCTACCATAATCTCTTCGTTTGTTCTCCGCTATTAGTGACTTTGGAGTGACTCTTTGTTGCATGTTGAGGGATAGTTATATGATCCAATTATGTTATTATTGTTGAGAGAACTTGCACTAGTGAAAGTATGAACCCTAGGCCTTGTTTCCTAGCATTGCAATACCGTTTACGCTCACTTTTACCACTTGTTACCTTGCTGTTTTTATATTTTCAGATTACAAAAACCTATATCTACCATCCATATTGCAATTGTATCACTATCTCTTCGCCGAACTAGTGCACCTATACAATTTACCATTGTATTGGGTGTGTTGGGGACACAAGAGACTCTTTGTTATTTGGTTGCAGGGTTGTTTGATAGAGACCATCTTCATCCTACGCCTCCCACGGATTGATAAACCTTAGGTCATCCACTTGAGGGAAATTTGCTACTGTCCTACAAACCTCTGCACTTGGAGGCCCAACAACATCTACAAGAAGAAGGTTGCGTAGTAGACATCAAGCAGTTTCTGGCGCCGTTGCCGGGGAGGTGAGTGCTTGAAGGTATATCTTTAGATCTTGCAATCGAATCTTTTAGTTTCTTGTTTTATCACTAGTTTAGTCTATAAAATAAAACTACAAAAAAATGGAATTGAGTTTTTCTCATACGCTTCATCTTTTTAATATCTTTCGTGAGTATGATGGAAAGGAAAATTGTGCCAAAGTGTTAGAAGAAGAATGCATTAAAATGTTTGGCACTAAATCTTTGAATGATGAGCATGATTGCAATGTTGTTAGTATGAACTCCTTGAATATCCATGGTACTAACGATGATTGCTCTAGTTATGATGAAAATGTCTCCTATAAACATGTCAATTTTTGTGGAGTGCATTGGGTTTGCAAGTACACACCAAATAGGGAAGATAGATATTGCACGAGGCATAAGCATTTAGAAACTAAATTGTTGCAAGAAAGTTTTGATGTTTGCGCTGAAAAATTCAATATTTTTCGTGATCCTTGTGAACTTTGCAATGAACATGGTCATTTAAATCTCCAATGCAAATTGTTTCATGACCGAATCGTGTCCAAAAATTGTGATAATTTGATTACCCTTGAGCATCATAAAGAGCTTAGTCTTCTTTTGGGGTATGAAGAAATGAAACGTATAACTGAGGGTATTCCAAAATTTAATCTTAATAGATTTCTTGATTTTGATCTAGAGAAGATTTATATGTATTGTGCGGTGAATTGCATTGAAAATCCTTATATTGCCAATTACATAAAGAAGAGAAAACAAATAGAGGATGAAGAGAATACTAATGAAAGGGAAGAGACTTCCCAATATCCTCCTATTATTTCTTATGATGAATCAGGTAACGTGGAGGAGCCTTCTATTCAACCAATATCATTAATAAGGAGCTACAAAAAGAGGATTGAACCCACACATGATGTGGTGAAGAAGAAGTAAGGAAATAAGGAAGAGAGGTAAAAAGATATCTCTCCCGAATAATGTTGCTCCTATTATTGTTGTGCCTCATGAAAATGAATCAAAAATAATTGTGGAAGATGATGCACTGGATGATGATCTCGTTATGCCTATTGCTAGTTGTGATTATTATGATTGGGAAGATAATGATACTTCTTATGATCTTGAAAATCTTTTTGGCACTTGCTTGGAAGAATATGATAATTGCTATACTATCGGTGCTATCCATGCTATTAATGATGAGAGTGATTATGCTTATGATATGAAAAGGCCCAAGCTTGGGGATGCTATGTTTGATGAAGATGATGTTTTTGAGAATATATTTGCTGCAATTAATGTTTGTCCCAAGCTTGGGGATGCTACGTTTAATGAAGATGATATTTTTAGTCTCCCAAGTTTTGATATGCAAATTTATAATGATGATAGCATGCCTTCTACCTATGATGATTATATTGATGAAAGTGGGTTTGGAAGAGTGTCAACTTTAGGAAGTAATGATCCCACTATTTTGGAGGATGTTGAATCTTATTATGATAATTATGAAATTGGATTTGGAGAGGTCATGACTTTATTTAGTGATGATTCCACTATCTTGGAAGAGGTTTCAATCGATTATGATGAGAACAAAGTTGCTACTTATGATGATTATTGTGATGAAACTTGTGCTATAAAAAGTAGTGATGATTATATTTATAAAACTTGTCATGATTATGATTCCCCTTTTTCTTAACATTACTCTTTTAATGTGGAAACAATTTATAGTATTCAAGTCTCTTATGATACTCCCACTATCCCGAATGAGAAGAATTTTTCTTATATGGAGAATAGTAAATTTTCTATGCTTGTAGGTCATGAAAAGAATGCTTTATGTGATGATTATATTGTTGAATTCATTCATGATGCTACTGAAAATTATTATGAGGGCAATAATTTCAAGTTTCCTCTCTATGTGCTTAAAGTTTTGAAGTTATGCTTGTTTTGCCTTCCTATGCTAGTTGGTTATTGTTCCCATAAATTGTTTGCTCACAAAATCCCAATGAATAGTAAGTGGGTTAGACTTAAATGTGCTAGTCATATTCTTCATGATGCTCTCTTTATGTCTCAATTCTTACCTTTTATGTGAGCATCATTGAAATCATCATGCCTAGCTAGGGGCGTTAAACGATAGCGCTTGTTGGGAGGCAACCCAATTTTATTTTAGTTTCTTACTTTTTGGTTCTGTTTAGGAATAAATAATCCATCTAGCTTCTGTTTAGATGTGGTTTTGTGTTTTAGTTAGTGTTTGTTCCAAGTAGAACATTTGGGAAGACTTAGGTGAAGTCTTTATGATCATGCTGTAAAAAACAGAAACTTTAGCGCTCACGAGATTAGTTAAAACTTTTTACTGGAGAGTGCTATTTAGTTGATTCATTTTGCAGATGATTACTAGACAAAGTCCTCAGGTCCACCAATTTATTTTAGAATTTTTGGAGTTCCAGAAGTTTGCGTTTGATACAGATTACTATAGACTGTTCTGTTTTTGAAAGATTCTGTTTTCATTGTGTTGCTTGTTTATTTTGATGAATCTATGGATAGTAAAATAGTTTATAAACCATAGAGAAGTTGGAATACAATAGGTTTAACACCAATTTAAATAAAGAATGAGTTCATTACAGTACCTTGAAGTGGTGTTTTGTTTTCTTTCGCTAACGGAGCTTACGAGTTTTCTGTTAAGTTTTGTGTTGTGAAGTTTTCAAGTTTTGGGTAAAGATTCGATGGACTATGGAATAAGGAGTGGCAAGAGCCTAAGCTTGGGGATGCCCAAGGCACCCCAAGGTAATATTCAAGGATAACCAAGATCCTAAGCTTGGGGATGCCCCGGATGGCATCTCCTCTTTCGTCTTCGTTCATCGGTAACTTTACTTGGAGCTATATTTTTATTCACCACATGATATGTGTTTTGCTTGGAGCGTCATTTTATTTTGTTAGTATTTGCTTGCTGTTATTTATAATAATGTTTTGCATCTCTAGTTTCAATAAAAAATTCAAGGGTATCTTTTACTATGCTTATTTTGCAACTATACATGTTGCTGTTTGAAAAACAGAAAGTTTACCGCTGTTGCAAAAAATCCCTAGAAAAGTCAGAATGTGATAAAATGTTGAAACCTTTTGCATAACTAGGAAAACTGCATGTGCGTTGCAACGGGAGACACACTATCATGGCAGTGAAACCAGCGATTGAAGAAAAATAAAATTGATCATGTGCGTGTTGGTGACATGAAAACGCTAGCATGGTTGCCTAAGACTATACTTAGGATCTGCCTCGGCTGTGTCGTGAAGCCCAACCGTCCAACACCATGCGGCAGCCTCGGTTTGTGTGTGGCTTACAAGCATTGTCGGCCTAGGGGAGCACACAACAATGAAGAGGGCCTCCTTGTCGAGGCCCAGCCGCGTAAGCATTTAGTCTATGGCATCCCCCTTCACCACATCAGGACCTGTGGGCAGCCGAGGGCTCCACGATCTACTCCCTCGGTTCCTAAATATATTTATTTCTAGAGATTTCAATATGAACTACATACGGATGTATGTAGATGTATTTTACGGTATAGATTCACTTATTTTGCTCCGTATGTAGTTTACATTGGAATCTCTAGAAAACACTTATATTCAGAAACGGAGGGAGTAGTAGATAGTAAATGTACTTAAAGAATTTCAACATATCATGACATATGATGCTATTAGCAAAAAATCAGTAAGCCAATGTTGTCACATGTACGCATATGTATATTGCGCTTTTTGCATAATTTCAAATATTCTACATGTCGTTACTGATCACCTCTTTTTTTGCTTTGATTCTACACAGTTCTATAAAAATTAATTTGGTTTCCTATACATAATTTTATAGAGTTCAAATCGAGTAGCACTTTTCTCCCAAATTGCTTTTAATTTTCACATTAATCATAGTTTACAATCAAAATTTAAAATATATTATTACTAAGAAAATTTGAGAGGTAAATAATGCATGTGGAAATACCAATAAATTAAGTGCATCTTCATGCGTGGATTTCTTACATAATTAAAACTGCAGTCCATATATACCTAGATAAAAGAGAATTTAGATCTAACTTGAAGCATTAAGAGAAAAACTTCCCCAAACTCAGATCGGTAAAAAAATTAAATTTAGATCAGGTAAAGCAAAGTTTAATCTATGCGTAAGACATAGCGAAATAAAAGAATAAATAGACCAAGCCCATGCATCTGCTTACCTCGTCAATGACTGCAAGAAACTACTTTTCTCTTGTTTCACTGTGATGGCAGATCATATTCATCTTATTTGTTGCTGCCAAAACTATTATTTTAACTATTTTCCTTGCATGGCTGGTGCATTATGTATATTATTTTAAGACGCAGCGCAATCACAAACATCAGCATGAACAAACTCGCTACAACCTCTCCTGTTTGTTTAAATAGGTCGTGCTTGATCTTGGCGGAGAATAAATTCGCCTGCAATCTGGTCATAATCTTGCTGGGCAAAACATGCACGTGTTCTTGCTTTCCAATTAATCTTCATCATGATTTCCAATTAATCTTCGTCCAATTGATGTCGACGATCTGGACGAAGACGCGGTGGCATCCCCATCGGTTCACGAGAAGGACGACATGAGTCTGCCATGTGGAGAAGAACACTGATGACACAGAGCCGGGCATCCCCGCATAGAGGTAGCCACAGCCGCCGCCGCCATCGACCTGACCTGCCATGAGCCTTCGGATCGGTGGTAAATAGTAGTTGCACCTGGACAGGGCTTTGCGCTTTGCGGCGGCGTCAATCTGAGTTGTATACAAATAGGACCAGATAAAAGGACAAAGACATGGCCACATGCCAACGCAACGTCCTGCCAATTAGCACCAAACAAAAGAAATCAACAACACAACATGCATGGTTAGGAGGTTACGAGGTGGCCGGATGGCAAAATTGATGAACTGCTCGATAATGGTGTCACCGATGTGCAGCTACAGCTCGCAGCCTGAATAACTCTCAAGGCCCAAGCTCCGCCACACAGAATCCCAGCCCGCCCACCCATGAGAAACAATCGGAGCCCAGAACAGCCACTGCAAAAATCTCAGTGAATCCCAGCGAAAACAGTGCCCGCGTCCGATCTAGTGAGACGTCGTCGGAGCTTTGGTGCCCAAGCTGAACCACCCAAAGCTCGTCCTCGGCTCTGCGTCCCTGTCGTTCCTTGATCTGGTCCAAGCTCGGGGTAAGGCGACCGCTGTAAGGCCACGGCGTCCTCGGCATTCCTCGATCTGTCGTGACCTCGGAGCGAGGCGCCGCCTGCAGGGTTGTCGCAGGGTTGTACTTCTCGATCGTGTTCGGATCGGTCTCCTGGTAGTTGTGGGATTATTTAAGAAAACTATTCCTGTATCAGCCAAAAAGCATATCCTAGGTCAGGTGGTCGCTGCCACACAAATTTGGTTGATGGTCGTGAGTTCGAGTCCTTCTGCGGCTAATGATATTTGCCTCTTCTAGCCTGCTAAGTTGGGCCATAGCATAGGCTGCGACCGATGGATGGGCTAAGGCCCGTGAAGCCACAATCGGAAACTTACACATCGACGTGCGGATCCCAAATTAGTACCACCTCATTTATATTGTAATTTTGTCTATACAAATCGTAAAAGCGTATTATGACATGAGAAGAAAGCGTATTGCGACGGTGAACCCACGGAGTCAATCCGTGCTTTATTATTAGGGATAGATAAGATCTGATAAATTTACTACAGTTTTTTGGAGTAAGGGAAGTATGATGAATCTTGCATTGTTTACAGACTGTATTGTTTTGTCAGATTGCTGTTATGTTTGCATTGTTTGCATATGTTTGCTTGTCTAATGATTATATTTGAGGATAGGAGTACTAAATATGCAGAGGCATTTAGTATGCAATGTTAAATAATAATTTTAGTGATTTGTTACAGTATAGTATGATAAGGTTTTTTTTTTGCATTGGTTTATAATAACTTATCTCACGAGTTCTTGTTGAGTTTGGTGTGGATGAAGCTTTCGGGATTTAGGAAACTGTGATATGAGAGGATTAAGGAGACACAAAAGCTCAAGCTTAGGTATGCCCAAGGCACCCCAAGATAATATTTCAAAAAGTCTCAAGCATCTAAGCTTGGGGATGCCCCGTTAGGCATCCCACCTTTCTTCTTCAACAATTATCAGTTAGCATCGATTGAGCCTAAGTTTCTGCTTCTTCACATGATGAGTGCTATCCTTGAAATATCGTTTTATTTTGTTTTGCTTGCTGTTTGAATAAAATACCAAGATCTGAAATTCTTAAATGAGAGAGAGTCTTCACATAGCTACATGATTATTTAACTACTCATTGATCTTCACTTATATTTTTGGAATAGTTTGTCATTTACTCGTGTGCTTCACTTATATCCTATGAGTAAATGGTTGAATGATTTGAATGTAATAAATCTGAAATTATATATATTTTATATGCTTATCCCATGGGAAGTAATGACTTTACATATAAGAAGTAGAGGTGGTAAATTTTTTGAAGGTTAGCAAACATTGTATTGGTCACTTGAACAATTCATGAAAGAATATCGAAGGAAGAGAGATTTCACATATACATATACTATCTTGGACATCTTCTATGATTGTGAGCCCCATTAATTATTTTCAAACCTGAGCAAATTAGTTGAAGTTGGACAAGGAAGACAACATAATGAGTTATGCTTGGGTATATTTGTATAGAAGTTATATTGTTATGGATCCTCTAACATGTGGTGCTTGCTATTTAGAATCCTTTGCTAGCCAAAATATCTGTACTAAGTGGGAATACTGCTTGTGCATCCAAATTCCTTGAACCAAGTTTATTCCATGAGTGTCCACCATATCTACATATATGCGGTATTTACCTGCCATTCCAAGTAAATTTGCATGTGCCAAACTCTAAGCATTCAAATAATAATCTATTTTGTATGCCCGAATCGCTCATGTAGCGACTACGGGTTAGCAGTATCTTCCATGCTAGGTGGGCTATTCTCACGATGTGTGGACTCCGCTCATCATTCACGAGAAAATGGCTGGTAACTGGGATGCCCAGTCCCATGATCAAAAGATCGAAATCAAATCAAAAATAATTGCAAACAAAACTCCCCCAGGTTTGATGTTAGTTGGAGGCACCCGTTGTTTCGGGCAAGCAATGGATTGATGATTGTTGGTGGAGGGGGAGTAAAAATCTTTACCTTTCTGTTTGGGAACCACCTATAATGTATGTAGTATGGAAGATATTGGGAACTCTTGGTCATTATGTTGACAATGAAAGCATACCTCTCAAAATTATTTTCATCTCTGTTTTTGCTTCAAGCTCTGGCACCTCTGCAAATCCCTGCTTCCCTCTGTGAAGGGCCTATCTTTTACTTTTGTGCAAGAGTCAGTAGTATTCCTTCTCATTCCAACCTACTCTTTAGTTGGCAAGCATCATGTGATGGAAAGATCTAGGCATATATGGCGATTCAAATATATTTGAGCATGAATTATTACTGTTGACATTACCCTTGAGGTAAAAGGTTGGGAGGCGAAACATTAAGCCCCTATTCTCTGTGTTCGATGAATACTATTTGTTCTAAAAATATGCTTTGAGTGGTAGCAATCATGGAAGATTAAATGATAGTTGAGTATATGAAGTTTGCTGAATCAAAGCTCTGACATAGACTCTTCCTGAAAATAAGATGAATTGTAATTGTTTGATGCTTAATAACACGGTTTGTTAGTTTTCAAGAAAGTTTATGTTCTATACTTTAAACATGTGAATAGCTTGTTACTTGATCATGTAAAGTTCTATGAGTTGAACTACAGTTATGACATATAATGATGCTAGAAAAGGTGATTGAAATTATCATTGATCAAACTTATGCACCTGCTAGCATTCACACTTCATAAATTCTTTCTTTTATCATTTACCTACTCAAGGACGAGCAGGAACTAAGCTTGGGGATGCTGATACGCCTCCAACGTATCTATAATTTATGAAGTATTCATGCTATTATATTGTCTGTTTTGGATGTTTATGGGCCTTATTAAACACTTTTATATTCCTTTTGGGACTAACCTATTAACCCAGAGCCCAGTGCCAGTTCCTGTTTTTTCCCTTATTTCAGTGTTTCGAAGAAAAGGAATATCAAACGGAGTCGAAACGGAATGAAACCTTCTGGAGAAGTTATTTTTGAAAGGAAAGCAATCCGGGGGACTTGGAGTCCACGTCAAGGAAGCAACAAGGAAGGCACGAGGCAGGGGGTGCGCCCACCCCCCCTGGGCGTGCCCTCCACACTCGTGGGCCCCTCGTGGCTCCCCTGACGTACTTCTTCCTCCTATATATATCCATATACCATAAAACTTCGGGGAACAGAATAGATCGGGAGTTCCGCCGCCGCAAGCCTCTGTAGCTACCAAAACCAATGGGACCTGTTCAAGGCACCTGCCGGAGGGGGAAATCCTCACCGGTGGCCATCTTCATCATCCCGGCGCTCTCCATGACGAGGAGGGAGTAGTTCACCCTCGGGGCTGAGGGTATGTACCAGTAGCTATGTGTTTGATCTCTCTCTCTCTCTCTCTCTCTCTCTCTCTCGTGTTCTTGAGGTGATTCGATCTTGATGTATCGCGAGCTTTTCTATTGTAGTTGGATCTTATGGTGTTTCTCCCCCTCTACTCTCTTGTAAAGGATTGAGTTTTCCCTTTGAAGTAATCTTATCGGATTGAGTCTTTAATGATTTGAGAACACTTGATGTATGTCTTGCCGTGCTTATCTGTGGTGACAATGTGATATCACGTGATCCACTTGATGTATGTTTTGGTGATCAACTTGCGGGTTCCGCCCACGAACCTATGCATAGGGGTTGGCACACATTTTCGTCTTGACTCTCCGCTAGAAACTTTGGGCACTCTTTGAAGTAATTTTTGTTGGTTGAATAGATGAATCTGAGATTGTGTGATGCATATCGTGTAATCATACCCACGAATACTTGAGGTGACATTGGAGTATCTAGGTGACATTAGGGTTTTGGTTGATATGTGTCTTAAGGTGTTATTCTAGTACGAACTCTTGAATAGATCGATCCGAAATAATAACTTTGAGGTGGTTTCGTACCCTACCATAATCTCTTCGTTTGTTCTCCGCTATTAGTGACTTTGGAGTGACTGTTTGTTGCATGTTGAGGGATAGTTATATGATCCAATTATGTTATTATTGTTGAGAGAACTTGCACTAGTGAAAGTATGAACCCTAGGCCTTGTTTCCTAGCATTGCAATACCGTTTACGCTCACTTTTACCACTTGTTACCTTGCTGTTTTTTATATTTTCAGATTACAAAACCTATATCTACCATCCATATTGCACTTGTATCACTATCTCTTCGCTGAACTAGTGCACCTATACAATTTACCATTGTATTGGGTGTGTTGGGGACACAAGAGACTCTTTGTTATTTGGTTGCAGGGTTGTTTAAGAGAGACCATCTTCATCCTACGCCTCCCACTGATTGATAAACCTTAGGTCATCCACTTGAGGGAAATTTGCTACTGTCCTACAAACCTCTACACTTGGAGGCCCAACAACGTCTACAAGAAGAAGGTTGCTTAGTAGACATCACAGTGCCACAAATAAGTTTCAATATCATTATTAACTTGCATCTTTTGGCTTCAATATTATGAATATGTGTATCACTAAAATCGATATTCAACAAAAATAGACCACTCATCAAGGGTGCATGACCATAAAATATAGTACTCATATAAATAGAACAACCATTATTCTCTGATTTAAATGAATAACTGTCTCACATCAAACAAGATCCAGATATAATGTTCATGCTCAACGTTGGCACCAAATAACAATTATTCAGGTCTAAAACTAATCCCGATGGTAGATGTAGAGGTAGCGTGCCGACGGCGATCACATAGACTTTGGAACCATTTCCTAGGCGCATCTTCACCTCGTCCCTAGCAAATCTTCCTTTAATCCATAGCCCCTGTTTCAAGTTGCAAATATGAGCAACAGAACCAGTATCAAATACCCAGGCGCTACTACGAGCATTAGTAAGGTACACATCAATAACATGTATATCAAATATACCTTTCACTTTGCCATCCTTCTTATCCACCAAATACTTGGGGCAGTTCCGCTTCAAGTGACCAGTCCCTTTGAAGTAGAAGCACTCAGTTTCAGGCTTAGGTCCAGACTTGGGCTTCTTCCCTTGAGCAGCAACTTGCTTGCTGTTCTTCTTGAAGTTCCCCTTCTTCCCTTTGCCCTTTTTCTTGAAACTAGTGGTCTTGTTAACCATCAACACTTGATGCTCCTTCTTGATTTCTACCTCCGCAGTCTTTAGCATCGCGAAGAGCTCGGGAATTGTATTTTCCATCCCTTGCATGTTATAGTTCATCACGAAGCCTTTAAAGCTTGGTGGCGGTGATTGAAGAACTCTGTCAATGACACAATCATTAGGAAGATTAACTCCCAGCTGAGTCAAGTGGTTATGGTACCCAGACATTCTGAGTATGTGTTCACTGACAGAACTATTCTCCTCCATTTTGCAGTTGTAGAACTTGTTGGAGACTTCATATCTCTCAACTCGGGCATTTTCTTGAAATATTAACTTCAACACTTGGAACATCTCATATGCTCCATGACGTTCAAAACGTCTTTGAAGTCCCGATTCTAAGCCGTAAAGCATGGCACACTGAACTATCGAGTAGTCATCAGCTTTGCTCTGCCAGACGTTCATAACGTCCGCAGTTGCTCCTGCAGCGGGCCTTGCACCTAGCGATGCTTCCAGTACTTAATTCTTCTATGAAGAAATGAGGATAATCCTCAAGTGAGGACCCAATCCGTGTAATTTCTACCATCATCTTTCAACTTAGCTTTCTCTAGGAACTCATTAAAATTCAAGGGAACGGTAGCACGGGCCATTGATCTACAACAACATAGATATGCAAAAACTATCAGGTACTAAGTTCATGATAAATTAAAGTTCAATTAATCACATTACTAAAGAACTCCCACTTAGATAGACATCCCTCTAGTCAACTAAATGATCACGTGATCCATATCAACTAAACCATGTCCGATCATCATGTGAGATGGAGTAGTTTTCAATGGTGAACATCTCTATGTTGATCATATCTACTATATGATTCACGTTCGACCTTTCAATCTCAGTGTTCTGAGGCCATATCTGCATATGCTAGGCTCGGTAAGTTTAACCCGAGTATTCTGCATGTGCAAAACTGGCTTGCACCCGTTGTATGTGAACGTAGAGCTTATCACACCCGATAATCACGTGGTGTCTCGGCATGACGAACTGTAGCAACGATGCATACTCAGGGAGAACACTTATACCTTGAAATTTAGTGAGGGATCATCTTATAATGCTACCGCTGTACTAAGAAAAATAAGATGCATAAAAGATAAACATCACATGCAATCAAAATATGTGACATGATATGGCCATCATCATCTTGTGCCATTGATCACCATCTCCAAAGCACCGTCATGATCTCCATCGTCACCGGCTTGACACCTTGATCTCCATCGTAGCGTCGTTGTCGTCTCGCCAACTATTGCTATTACGACTATCGCTACCGCTTAGTGATAAAGTAAAGCAATTACATAGCGATTCCATTTCATACAATAAAGCGACAACCATAAGGCTCCTGCCAGTTGCCGATAACTTTTAGAAAACATGATCATCTCATACAACAATTTATATCTCATCACATCTAACCATATCACATCACAACATGCCCTGCAAAAACAAGTTAGACGTCATCTACTTTGTTGTTGCAAGTTTTACGTGGCTGCTACGGGCTTCTAGCAAGAACAGTTCTTACCTACGCATCAAAACCACAACGATTTTTCGTCTAGTGTGTTGTTTTAACCTTCAACAAGGATCAGCCGTAGTCAAACTCGATTCAACTAAAGTTGGAGAAACAGACACCCACCAGCCACCTGTGTGCAAAGCACGTCGGTTGAACCAGTCTCGTGAACGCGGTCATGTGATGTCGGTCCGGGCTGCTTCATCCAACAATACCGAATCAAAGTAAGACGTTGGTGGTAAGCAATATGACTATTATCGCCCACAACTCTTTGTGTTCTACTTACGCATATCATCTACGCATAGACCTGGCTCGGATGCCACTGTTGGGGAACGTAGCATGCAATTTCAAAAAAAATCCTACGATCATGCAAGATCTATCTAGGAGATGCATAGCAACGAGACGGGGAGAGTGTGTCCACGTACCCTCGTAGACCGAAAGCGGAAGCGTTATGTTAATGCGGTTGATGTAGTCGAACGTCTTCACGATCCAACCAATCCAAGTACTGAATGTACGGCACCTCCGTGTTCAGCACACGTTCAACTCGATGACGTCCCTCAAACTCTTGAACCAGTAGAGGGTCGAGGGAGAGTTCCGTCAGCACGACGGCGTGGTGATAGTGATGGTAATGTGATCCGCGTAGGGCTTCACCTAGGCACTACGACGCTATGACCGGAGGAGTAAACTGTGGAGGGGGGCACCGCACACGGCTAAGAGAATTCTTGGTGTGTCTTTGGGGTACCCCCACACCCGTATATAAAGGAGAGGGGGAGGAGGTGGCCGGCCAGGGAGAGGCGCGCCGAGGGGGGGTCCTACTAGGACTCCGCTCCTAGTAGGATTTGCCCCCCTTCCTTCCAACGGAGAGGGGAAAGGGGAACGAGGGGAGAAGGGGAAGGAAAGGGGGTCTGCGCCCCCACCCCTTGTCCAATTTGGATTGGGCAAGGGGGAGGCGCGCGCCTCCTCCCGTGGCCTGCCTCCTCTTCTCCACCATGGCCCATGAGGCCCATTAACTTTCCCGGGGGGGTTCTGGTAACCTCCCGGTACTCCAAAAAATCCCCGATCTTCTTCGGAACCATTCCGGTGTCCATATATAACCTTCCAATATATGAATATTTACCTCTCAACTCTTTCGAGACTCCTCGTCATGTCCGTGATCTCATCTGGGACTCCGAACAAACTTCGGTCACCAAAACACATAACTCATAATACAAATCATCATCGAACGTTAAGCGTGCGGACCCTACGGGTTTGAGAACTATGTAGACATGACCGAGATACATCTCCGGTCAATAACCAATAGCGGAACCTGGATGCTCATATTGGTTCCTACATATTCTACGAAGATCTTTATCAGTCAAACCGCATAACAACATACATCATTCCCTTTGTCATCAGTATGTTACTTGCCCGAGATTCGATCGTCGGTATCATCATACCTAGTTCAATCTCGTTACCGGCAAGTCTCTTTACTCGTTCCGTAATGCATCATCCCACAACTAACTCATTAGTCACATTGCTTGCAAGGCTTATAGTGATGTGCATTACCGAGAGGGCCCAGAGATACCTCTCTGATACACGGAGTGACAAATCCTAATATTGATCTATGCCAACCCAACAAATACCTTCAGAAACATCTGTAGAGCATCTTTATAATCACCCAGTTACATTGTGACATTTGATAGCACACATGGTGTTCCTCCGGTATTCGGGATTGCATAATCTCATAGTCAGAGGAACATGTATAAGTCATGAAGAAAGCGATAGCACTAAAAGTAAACGATCATAATGCTAAGCTAACAGATGGGTCTTGTCCATCACATCATTCTCTAATGATGTGATCCCGTTCATCAAATGACAACACATGCCTATGGCCAGGAAACTTAACCATCTTTGATTAACGAGCTAGTCAAGTAGAGGAATACTAGGGACACTCTGTTTGTCTATGCATTCACACATGTACTAAGTTTCCGGTTAATACAATTCTAGCGTGAATAATAAACATTTATCATGATATAAGGAAATATAAATACAACTTTATTATTGCCTCTAGGGCATATTTCCTTCAGTTATTGGCGGCCTCCGAGATGGGGCTCCCCCAGGCCTAATGAAAACACTATGCTGGAACTGTCGCGGGATTGGTGACCCCACGACAGTCAGAGAACTCTACGATCTCGTGGAGAGGAGTTCGCCGTCGATTCTTTGTTTAGTTGAAACTCAACTGCCGAAGAGTCGTGTTGAAGGTCTTCGTTTTTCTTTAGGTTTTAATTTCAGTTTTGGAGTGGGCAGTTCTCGTGCAGTGGCAATATATGTATCTTTTGGGAAAATTCTCTGGATGTTTCAATAAAAAACTTTTCTCGGTATCATGTGGATGCATGGGTTAAGGAGCCATTGAAGGAACAATGGAGGCTCTCTTGCTTTTATGGTGAAGCAAACAGAAGTCTCCGTTATAAAACGTGGGATATGATGAAGCGATTGAGAGGCGAAAGTACCCTGCCGTGGCTGTGTATTGGTGATTTCAATGAAATTCTCAGGAAAGAAGAGCAAATTGGACCAAATGAGAGAGATAGTGCGCAGATGGAGGCCTTCCGCGAGGCAACTTATGTATGTGCCCTAGCGGACTTGGGCTATAGGGGGCTGGACTGGACTTTGGTAGAAAAAAGTATCTGGTGGTCAGTACTGTCGAGTTCGCCTCGACAGAGCTCTTGCATCGACATGTTGGTCTGCACTATTTCCTTTTGCCAGTTTAGAGCATTTCACAGCTGTCAAGTCGGACCACTCTCCAATTCTTTTGGAAAATGACTTGGTCAATGAGGGTGTTCGAGCAGCTCAGCGGCCCTTCCGGTATGAATGTATGTGGGAATGAGATGGCCGGCTTGGGGTTGTTTTGGAAAATGCTTGGAAAGCCAAGGATAGGGCTCAATCAGTTTCTGACTTTTCTGAGAAGTTGGTTAACTTGGAAACAGAGCTACAGAAGTGGGGACGCTACACATTTGGTTCAGTTCGATCCAAACTCAGACGACTTCGTAAGAGGCTTGAAGATTTGCGAGTAGTACCAATGCGGGTCGGACCAAGTACGGAAGAGAAGGAAGTTGAAGCTCAGATGGTCGAGCTGTGCTACCGAGAGGAGATCATGTGCGTCAAAGGGCCCGTGTACAATGGCTTTCTGAAGGTGACAGTAATACAAAATTTTTCCACAAGAAAGCTAGTGCAAGAAAGGCCAATAATCGCATCTTGGAGCTTCAGAGAGCTGATGGCTCGATGACGTCAGACCCGGACGAAATGGCAGCGATGGCAACAAGCTTCTACGAGAACTTATATGCTTCAGAAAATACCATTGGAATGGAAGAGGTCCTCTCTCATATCCCGGTTAAAGTGGATGACCAAATGAATAGCATGTTGAACGCACTCTATAAGAAGGAAGAGGTGAAGTCTGCACTCTTCCAAATGTTCCCTGCAAAGGCCCCGGGACCCGATGGTTTTCTCACTCACTTTTTTCAGCGACACTCGGAGCTATGTGGTGATGAGGTAACCGATATGGTGCTGCATGTTCTTAGTGGTGATGATTCACCGGAGGAGATAAACAAAACTTTCATCATTCTTATTCCCAAGATTGCTATTCCAAAAAATTTAGCACAGTTCAGACCGATAAGCCTCTGCAATGTGATCTTCAAGATTGCATCAAAGGTATTGGCTAACCAGCTCAAACTCATTCTCCCCGAGATCATCTCAGAGGAACAATCTGCATTCTACCTGGTCGACTAATCACTGACAATTTTATCTCTGCTTATGAGTGCTTACATTATATGAAAACAAGGAAGTTGAAGGGAAACATATTTTGTGCATTAAAACTTGATATGATGAAGGCTTATGACAGGCTTGAATGGCGATACTTGAAGGCGGTGATGTTGAAACTTGGGTTCAGTCCTCGGTTCACTGAAACTATCATGAGGTGTGTGACCTCTGTATCTTTTAAGTCATGTTTAATGGAGGCAAGTTAGAGGAATTTAAGCCAACCCGGGGTTTACGACAAGGTGACCACAATTTGCCCTATCTATTTTTGTTGGCGGCAGAAGGCCTCTCGTCATTGCTAAAATCTTCGGTCCCAAGAGAGAGTATCCATGGAATTCAGGTAGCCTCAGGTGCTCCATGTGTTAATCATCTCCTTTTTGCTGATGACAGTTTGCTCTTTTTCGATGCCACACCAGAGATGGTGACACGGGTCAATGCATTGCTTCAAAGATATTGTGATGCGTCGGGACAATGTATTAATAAAAGACAAGTCGTCAATCTTCTTCATCAAGGGGTGTTCTGAGGACTAGAGAAAGGAAGTTATGCAAGTTTTGGATGTAAAAAATGAACAATTGTCAGAGAAGTACTTAGGGCTCCCTTCGGATGTTGGAAGAGCAAAAGAGGGATCATTCAAGTACCTAAAGGACAGGATATGGAAGCAGGTTCAAGGGTGGATGGAAAAGGCCCTTTCGGTTGGTGGAAAAGAAGTTCTTATAAAATCCATGGCACAAGCGATACCCACATATTCAATGGCGTGCTTCAAGATACTGAGGGGTCTGTGCCAACACATTAACGGCTTGCTTCGGAAGTTCTGGTGGGGATCCAAGAAGGGAGAAAGGAAAACTGCATGGGTCTCGTGGGACGTCATGACGCAACCAAAGTTCATGGGAGGCATGGGCTTTCGCAACATCGAGCTTTTTAACTTAGCCTTGCTTGCCCATCAAGCCTGGCGCCTATTGCAAGATCCTGATTCGCTTAGTGCACGTATATTGAAGGCAGTTTATTATCCTACTTGCACCGTTCTGGAGGCTGAGTTGGGAAGAAATCCGTCTCAAGTCTGGTGCTCTATACATGAGGGACATGACACCCTTAAATTGGGCATCATCAAGAGGATAGGGACGGGAAGTGATACGAGTATCTGGCACGACAATTGGATACCGCGAGATCACAAACTATGGCCGGTGTGCCCAAGACCCCAAACACGCTGCAACTAGTGTCAGAGTTGATAGATCACACTATTGCTGGCTGGAATGTTCATGTTTTGGATGAGCACTTTTATGCAATGGACAAGGAAGCGATATTGAATATCCCATTGAGTACACGAGTTCAAGTTGATTTCTGGGCATGGCACTATGACAGAAGAGGCACATTTTCAGTATGTTTTGCATATCGTTTACTGGCAGTTACAAAACATCAGAGAACGAACTGGTTGGAGCATGTTCCGGGACACTCAGATTGCGAGGCTGATAAGAAGTCTTGGGGTAAACTTTGGAATTTGGGCATCCCGTCTAAGATCAAAGTTTTTGCTTGGCGGCTAGCCAAGACATCGATCCCAACTGGAGAAGTTAGGAACCATAGGAAGATGCAGATTCGCTGGCTTGCTCATTATGCCAAGTGGCGGTCGATACGTGGAGACACTCTTTGTTTGATTGCCAGATGACACGGTGTGTTTGGGGACTAGCTGACGAGGAATTGACAGAAGTAATGATCTCAAGCCGAACCGAGGATGCTAGATTATGGATGTTTTGGCTAATGGACACTTTATCAGAGAAGGAAGTTGTTCCTATTTTGATTACGATGTGGGTCATATGGTGGGCGCGACGCCGTGCTATCTCGATCAGTACCAAAGCCCCCTGAGCACTTTGGTCTTCATAAAAAAAATCTGGAGGAGCTTGATTGTACGGTTGTGTACAAATCACGCTTGAGGAGGGACTTGCATGCGAGGCCCAAGGACCTGCATGTAACAGCTGAAAATTCGAGGACAGAGCAACAAGAGCAGTTTGGCTTCCCCCAACCGACGTGGAAGCGAAGCTTAACGCAGATGGAGGTGTGTCCAGATGTGGCAGGAGGGGCGCAACAACTGTGATCTGTCGTGACAGAGCAGGAGTTTTCCTGGGAGCTTCAGCAAGAGTTTTTTATGGACTCACGGATCCGCCCTCGTTGGAAGCACAAGCATGCAACGAAGCCCTTGCTTTGGCAACAGATCTTCATCTCAATTCTATCTGTGTGGCTTCGGATTGTGCTACTGTGATCTCCATGATTGGCTCGGATGTTCCTTGCCACTTCACTTCGGTTTTGAGTGAGATAAACCATAGATCTAGAAGTTTTCCTGATATTCGCTTTGTTCATGAGAATAGGAAGTATAATTTTGAAGCGCGAGCTCTAGCAAAAGCAGTGGTTTCTTTGTCTACCGGGCGCCACCTGTGGCTTGTTACTACGCTCGACATCATCTGTATCCCTATGAACATCCAGATTTAATAAAGGTTATAGATGCTAAAAAACGAAAAATAAAAGTGGGCGCATGGACTCGAGCTGGCAACTGTTGGTAGCCAGTCGAGCTGGATTGTGCTGCCTAAAATTCAATGCTAACATTGAAGTATTAGCTGTAGCGCTAAATCCCTTTTTTTCATAAGTTTCAACATTTCTAGCACAAAATGTGAACACATTTTCTTTAAAAATGTGAATATTGTTTGAAAATGTGAACAAATTTCAAAATTCGAACAAACCTTTAAAACACAAAAAAAAAGTGAAGAAAATCTGAAAAATTTGAACAATTTTTTATGTGCGCTGAACAATTTGTAATATACATTGAACATTTTTGTAATATACGCTGAACAGTTTTTAAATACACACTGAACATTTTTGTGATATACGCTAAACAATTTTAACATACACATTGAACATTTTTGTGATATACACTAAACAAATTTTTAGTACACGTTGAACATTTTGTTGACATATGCTGAATAATTTTAAATACACAATGAATATTTTTTCAAAACACGTTTTAGTTTTTTTAATATATGGTGAACATTTTATTAAATAGACGATAAACATTTTTGTAATACACTGTGAACTCTTTGTATGACACACAAAAAAGAGAAGAGAAATAAATTAAATAGAGAAACAAAAAAACGGAAGAAAAAACTAGAGAAAAGAAAATTGCAAAAAAAATTATGAATAAAAAAGAAAAGGTAAAGAAGCAAAATAACGAGAAAAGAAAAGGAAAGGAAATTAAAAGAAAACAAAAAAGTATAAACAGAAAACTTAAAAAAGGTCAAGAACCTTCCAAAACTAGCTCACATGGGACAAAAACGGCCTAGAAGATTCCTAAAACCGACCAAGAACCTTCCAGAATGTTCCCAAACCAGGATCCCTCAGCGAAGAAAAACTCATCAAAGCCATGGGCCGGCCCAAGTGCATGTGACAGATGGCTCACTTCAATGAAAGCACATCTGCTTGCCGCTCTTCTACCCTCTCGTTTAGGGTTTTCGCCTCTGGCGGCGGCAATCTAGTCATCTCTAGAGTCTTATCCCGATCGATCACCGGCTAACCCTACTGATCCTCTTTGAAACCCGCCTGATCTGCGGGGACACAAGGGGGCTAGGGTTCCGCGCTAGTTTCTTCTGCTGTTTCCCCGAAGTCGCCGCCGTAACCTAGATGGCGGGCCATGAGGGGTCGTCGTCTTCAGCAGGCCTAGCGGGGCGAAACTTGGAGGAGATGTTGAAACATCTGGATCTTCAGGATGATGAGCTTGATGATGTTGTGGTGGAAGAAGAAGAGGTGAAGAAGTACGCAGCAGATCCGAGGTGGCTTGCGATTGGGAAGGTAAACACGACAAGGCAGTTCAGCGCATCGGCGATGTTCGAGACGCTGAAGTCAGTCTGGAGGCTTGCTAATGTGCCAACTTATCGCGAGGCAGGTGAAAATCTCTTCATCTTTCATATGTTTTGCCTGGGTGATTGGAAGAAGGTTGTGCATGGAGGTCCATGGCTGTTTAGGGGGATGGGGATGCTTATCGAGGATTATGACGGCAAGCAGGAGCCGTCTTCTGTCGTCTTTGATGGTCTGTATGTTTGGGCCCAGATACACAACATCCCGGAGCTGTACCAGAAAGCAGAAGTAGTGGATCAACTAGCTCGCGGTATTGGTCGCATGAACGAGACACAACTCTCGCCTCGCCTCTTTTATGAAGGCGATTATGTCAAGGTTCGTGCAAGGATACAGGTGAATAAACCGCTGACGAGGGTGACGCCCCTGAATGTTACTGGTGAGGGAGGAAGTTTCTTCTGGTGAAGTATGAGAAGATTCCTTTCTTCTGCAAGGTGTGCGGTCTCATGGGTCACAATCATGAGGAATGCGGTGATGGCGTTTGGGAGGAGAAGAACAAACAGTGGGGAAGCTGGATGCTAGCAACAAGAAGGGAGGCACCTCAGGAGCAGCCCAGCTGGGATCATGGGGTGCGGGGTGGCCGTGCGGGAGGACGAGGGCGGGGCATGGCAAGGCGTGCAGGTCCAGAGCGTCGCCAAAACTCGCCCCCCTGGAAGAGATCATCGCAGGAGGCGGGCCTGGACTCAGGGGCAGAGGAGGAAGAAGTGACCAGCCCCCTCAAAACGGCTGCAGTAGAGACTGAGGTCAGACATGAAGTGGGCGCTCGACGCAACCTAGATGCAGCGATGTCGGAGAGTGCCAACGCAACGACACTGATGGTTCGGCCGGGCTCTACGGCAATATCATTTGAGGCTCAAAATTTGTCTCTGGCGGGCACCGTCCAGGGTGCAACTCCGCCGCTACCTCCGGCGTATGTCTCACCAGGAGACCTCAAGAAACAAAGGAAGGGCTACTCTCCCTTAAAGCAGAGCAATGATAAGATGGCAACATTGGCGGGCTCCGACCAGGGGTTCCCCCAGGCCCAATGAAAATATTAAGTTGGAACTGCCGTGGGATCAGCTCGCCATCTATCCTTTGTTTAGTGGAAACTCAGTTACAAAAGGCTCGTGTTGAGGGTCTTCGTTCTTCCTTAGGTTTTGATTTCAGTTTTGGTGTTGGTAGTACTGGTCGCAGTGGCGGCATTTGTATCTTCTGGAAAAACTCTTTTGGTGTTGCAATAAAGAACTATTCAGAGTATCATGTGGACACCTGGGTTACTGAACCAGGTAGGGAACAATGGAGGTTGACGTGTTTTTATGGAGAAGCAACAAGAAGTTTGAGGTACAAAACATGGAACACAATGACGAGACTTAGGGGGGAGAGTACCCTCCCATGGATGTGCATAGGTGATTTCAATGAGATATTGAGAGTTGATGAACAACATGGTCCTAACGAATGGGATAGTGCCCAGATCGAAGCATTCAGAGAAGCGGTGGATGTGTGTGGCCTTGCTGATCTTGGTTACCGGGGCCTAGATTGGACTTGGGAGAAAAAAGTGGCTGGTGGTCATTACTGTAGAGTTCGTCTAGAACGAGCTTTAGCGACAACTTGTTGGTCAGGACTATTCCCTTTCGCCACTGTTGAGCACCTCACAGCAGCCAAGTCCGACCACTGCCCAATACTGTTGGAGACTGATCTGGTGGATACAAGTGTAAGAGCACGACAGAAACAATTCCGTTACGAATGTATGTGGGAGCGGGACCCAAGATTTGGAGATGTGGTCACCGAAGCTTGGAATGCCATGGCCCGAGCGTCGACCGTGGCTGATCTATCGCACAAACTGGCCTCGGTTGCTAGCTCTCAACAGCGCTGGGGTCGCACCACTTTTGGTGCTGTCCGGGCGGAACTGCGGGCTCTACGCACGCAGCTGCAGGACTTGCGTGCTATGCCTAGCCGAGTCGGCCTGTCTGATGAATAAAAAAGGGTCGAAGCCCGGATGAACGAGTTATGTCTGCGGGAGGAGATTATGTGGCGTCAATGAGCCCATATTCAATGGCTGGCAGAAGGTGATAGTAATACCAAGTTCTTCCATCGCAAAGCTAGTGCAAGAAAGGTCCGAAATCGTATCACAGAGCTTCTGCGGGCAGATGGTTCTGTAAGCAAAGATGAGCAGGAAATGGCTAGTATGGCCATGAACTTTTACAGCAACTTTTATGCTTCCGAGAATACGGTTGGGATAGAGGAAGTCATTTCTCATATACCAAGGAAAGTGGATGATGCCATGAACAATATTCTGACAGCTCGTTACACCAACGCCGAGGTCAAGGAGGCTCTCTTTCAAATGTTTCCTACAAAGGCTCCAGGACCCGACGGCTCCCTGCACATTTTTTTCAACGGCACTGGGATCTATGTGGTGAGGAGGTAACCGATATGGTGCTACGTGTTCTGAGTGGAGAGGATTATCCGGAGGAGATAAACAAAACGTTCATCGTCTTAATACCCAAGATTGCAAGTCCAAAAAACTTAGGACAGTTTCGACCGATCAGCCTTTGTAACGTGATCTTCAAGATTGCATCAAAAGGTCCTGGCCAATCGGCTCAAACTTATTCTCCCCGATATCATCTCAGAAGAACAGTCGGCATTTGTACCTGGTCGTCTAATCACCGACAATTTTATCTCAGCCTATGAGTGCCTACACTACATGAAAACAAGGAAGCTCAAGGGAAACAGGTTTTGTGCTCTGAAACTTGATATGATGAAAGCCTATGATCGTTTAGAGTGGAATTATTTGGAGAAGGTTATGTTGAAATTGGAAATCACCCCAAAGTTCACAGAGATTGTGATGCAGTGTGTCTCTTCAGTATTCTTTTCTGTTATCTTCAATGGAGGGAAACAAGAAGACGTCACGCCATCGCGCGGTTTGAGGCAGGGGGGTCCCATATCTCCATATCTCTTCCTACTGGCGGCTGAGGGCCTTTCATGTTTGTTGAAATCAATGCTTCCAACGGAGAGGATACAAGGCATTACGGTGGCAGCAGGTGCACCGGAGGTAAACCATCTTCTCTTTGCAGATGATAGCCTCCTTTTCTTTAATGCTACACCGGAGATGGAAAAACGGGTGGATGATCTTTTGCAAAGGTATTGTTCTGCCTCGGGTCAACGTATAAATAAAGATAAATCCTCCGTCTTCTTTAGCAAGGGTTGTGCTGAATCTGTGAGACAGGAAATCAAGCAAGTTTTGGATGTTCCGAATGAGCAGCTCTCTAAGAAATATCTTGGTCTCCCCTCTGATGTTGGTCGGGCTAAAGAGGGTGCTTTCAAGTATTTGAAAGATAGAATCTGGAAGCATATTCAAGGTTGGATGGAGAAAACTTTGTCCGTTGGGGGCAAAGAGGTGCTTATTAAATCCGTTGCTCAAGCTATTACTACCTACTCCATGGCATGTTTCAAACTGCCTAGAGGATTATGTCAACACATTAATGGGTTGTTACGCAAGTTTTGGTAGGGCTCAAAAAAGGGAGAAAGAAAGATTGCCTGGGTCTCTTCGGAAGTCATGTCACAACCAAAGTTCATGGGAGGAATGGGTTTTCGAGATATCGAGCTTTTTAACCTGGCATTACTGGCCAGGCAGGCCTGGCGCCTCCTACAGGAACCCACCTCTTTGAGTGCGCGGGTCCTAAAGGTTGTTTACTACCCTTTTTCCACCATTCTTGATGCAGAAGTGGGCAATCATCCTTCACAAGTTTGGCGCTCCATAATTGAAGGCAGAGACACTTTGAAGCTTGGGCTTGTGAAACGGATTGGTTCGGGAGAGGACACAAACATATGGAATGACAATTGGATTCCACGCGATTTCAAGCTTCGGCCGGTTTTCCCAAAGTCTTTGAATCCTCCTCACAAGGTGTCGGTCCTTATTGATCCAGTTAATATGACATGGGACCGAGATGTTCTTGATCAGCACCTCTACCCCATGGACGTTGAAGCAATCCTTAACATCCCGTTAAGCTCAAGAGTTTGTGATGATTTCTAGTCTTGGCATTATGAGAGAAGGGGTGTTTTCACAGTACGGTCTGCATATAGACTCTTGGCCTCCACAAAGCAACAGCAGACGGACTGGCTAGAGCACAACAACGGCCACTCGCGCCTCGAGTCTGATCATCGATCTTGGACAAAGCTGTGGGGAGCATCGGTCCCTTCCAGAGTTAGAATTTTTGCATGGAGATTGGCTAAATCTTCCATCCCTACGGGAGAAGTCCGCAAGAATAGGAGCATGGCTGAAACAAGAGTGCACCCTTTGCAAGGTGGCGGTGGATACGTGGCGTCACTCGCTCTTTGATTGCAAGATGGCTAGGTGCGTTTGGGCACTAGCTGATGAGGATCTCACGGAAACCATTGTCTCGAACCAGACTGACGACGCAAAGTTGTGGATGTTGTGGCTTGTTGATACTCTTCCCTCGATGGAACTTGCGCGCATCCTCGTGACGATGTGGGCAATTTGGTGGGCACGGTGTCGAGCTATCCACGATCATCAGTACCAAAGTCCGCTAAGCACGCATATGTTCATTGAGAAATTTTTGTCAGAGTTGGAGGCGATCCTCGACAGGAAGGAGCGACCCAGGGACCGAAATGCAAAAGCCAGGGACCTGCATGCAACGCCCAGGGACATGCATGTAACGCCCCGGAGGAATCAGTGCAGCGCGACCGATCAGTTCGGACGGCTTGCCTCCCGCCAGCGAAGCATGACGTGAAGATTAATGTTGACGGTGGCTTTTCCAAGGTTGGAGACCGAGGAGCTTTAGCGGTGATCAGGGATAGGCATGGCATGTTTCTTGGTGCTTCCGCAGTTATTTTCGAGGGTTTGCTTTACCCAACTACACTCGAAGCCCAGGCGTGCAACGAGGCCCTTGCTCTTGTTGCGGACCTCCATGCTCAATCCGTGTGTGTTGCATCGGACTGCCTTGAGGTGATCACCAATATCCATACTGGTGCCCCATGCCGATATTTTGCTATTTTGGAGGAGATCAAGCATAGGAGGCGTTCTATCCAAGATATCCAGTTTGTGCACGAGAATAGAAAACATAATGAGGAAGCTCATGCCTTAGCTAAGGCGGCTGCTTCTCTCCCTCCCGGGCGCTATGTGTGGCTTACTACTCTGCCCGATATCATTTGTATCCCTATGTGTTTGAACATTCAATAAAGGATACTTTTTCTGCTAAAAAAATCTGATTGCCGCTCACGGGCGTCAATAAAGGATTGACGAAAGCGAGCTCACGGGACCAAATGAAAGAAAACCCGCTGGATGAGTCACAGCCCATGTACTACCTCTGTTTCAGTTTACAAGTCCTACGCGTATACCTAGGTTGTCAGTTTTATCACCCTAATATAAATTGTATAATACAAAAATTATACCTTTTGAAAGTAGAAACTCCGAAGTTTATGTTGGTATATTTTTTGTAATATATAACTTGTATTAGGTTGGTCAAATTGACGACCTAGAGGTACGCGCACGCCCTGTAAACTGAGAGAGAGGTAGTACTGGAATGTATAAGCAAGCGCTCATTTAGACTTGCAACAGTCGAGAAATAGCCTTCCAATGTTTCGCCCCTTATACCAAACATTCCTATATATAACTAAATAAGTGACCTACTAAGTTGTTTATCTCAAGATATACACCTTTGCATAAGCAAATGCCTACCACAACATGCAAGCATTTATGTGAAGAGACTTCCCATTTATTATGCTACTTAATTTCAATAAGTATTTTATTGTTATACAATAAAACATGAGCACCACTAGGCAGCACCGCATGGTTGTCTTCCTATGCGACGGTTCTCTTCTCCTTTTCTTGCACGCAACCATGACACGTAAGCATGACATCAGCAAAAGATTTTTCAAATTCAAATTTCAAACAGTTTTTAGCTCCTAAACCGTTAACCCAATTGATGATCCACTTTCACCATTAGCTTCCTCTCGCCGAGATCTCCGAAACTAGATCCCATATCAGCATATTTGGATTTTTCTGCATATACTAGCCAGATTATTATTACTAATTTGCCATGTTATTGGCCACTTAACTGCCACAGTCTAAATTAACCTAGTTGTCGTATTGTTGAACCTTAGTATACACGACTAAAATACTTGTGTTCATGGTACTTGTGTGGAGTGATACCACTTCTTGTTAAAAGTAGAATTCTCACTCTCTAGTAGCATTGCAATGTTTAAAAACATACAAATCTATTGCATGGTAACTATACACAATCATTGTGGCACTCACGATTAGAGAGTTAGAGCAACTCCAACACAACGACCCAATTCGCCCGCGCGCGTCTGTTTGTGTCCGCACGGACAAAAAACTCGTCCCAACTCACAAACCCAATTCCATTTTCTGTCCATTTTATGTCCGCTTGGACCCATTTCTGTCGCAAATTTGGGTCACATTTGCGTCCAAAGCAGACACTATGTGTCCCCTTTGTCCGTTTGGGTCTGCCGCATGCGAGGTCTGACCCACTTGTCACAGACCCACCACCTCCCATCTCTCTCTCTCCTCCTTTTTCTCTGTCATCCCCCACCACCCACCTCATGAAGCAACGCCACCACACACCACGCCGGTCGTTGGCTCGCGGCTTCGGAGCGCGGCACCACCATACACCCACGATGGCGGCTGACCTCGCCTTCCCCGAGCCCGCGTTGGAGCCACCTCCCGCGCCCATGGAGTCTCTTTCCCCCGCGCTCCCGCCCAGTGACAACGCCGTTCATGGGCACACCAAAGCCCGACTAGAGTGTGACCGGGAGGTACTGCAGCGGGCGGGCGCAAGCACGTGACCCAGAGCACGGGCGGGCGCGGGCGCGCGACCCCATGGCTTCGTCGCCGGCACGTGGCGCGACCAGGAGGTGATGTAGCGCACTGCACCTCGGCCTCGTTCTTGAGCAGGGCAGGGCTGCGGCACGGGAGCTCGGGGCTGCGACGCGGGAGCTGGGGGTGGCAGCGCGAGAGTTCGGGAAGTTCAGGGAAGGACTCACCCACCAGGTGTTCGACAAAATGTCGGGACAAACATGTCGCAAAATGCGTCTGCCTCTGTTGGGCGTACCGGCTGATCCAAACGAAAAAGCGGACACGTCTGTCCACTCGACTGACCCAAAGAAATGAAAAGCGGACAAAATTACCGTCCATTTGGGTCGCTGCGTTGGAGTTGCTCTTATCGTAGTATGATCTCGCAACAACTCGCGACAAAAAAAAAATCATCAAAACATGTCAACATGGGATCTTGTTTTGAAGGCTTCGCTTAGACCGGCTCACCGGTGGAAATGGATAACTAATTGGATTAACAGTTTGCGAGAGATAAATTATTTTGAAAATTCACATTCAATAATTAATACGATGACATCAGCATGAGGTGGAAGATTTCTGCATGTGCTCTCTCTATATATTAGATAAAACCCCATTGGAGAACCGCCGCGCGGGAGGGCATGTGTTCATATTAGATTTCCTCATAAAACATAAAACATATGTATTTTTTGTTTTAGATTAATAAGAATATTCATGTTTATACCATCAAATCTCCTTGAAATTCTTTTCAACCAATTCTGGCAGCAATCCCACGGTCTGGTTTGTATAAACTTTGCACACCGACGAGAAGCTCGACAAGTTAAATATAAATGAGCGGTCTCATAGCATCTACAGCCATGAATTCCAAATCCGGACCCTCAAATATCCGAGAACGCGCACGAATGCGTCCGCAGGCATTGACTGGCCAGCTTTCATATTTTGTCCGCCGCATCCAAGTACCTCAAAGTTAATACCTCAAATTCATACAAACTATGAAAAATAAAAGTCTATGTACTACGTAGATCCTATCTATCCTACACTACTCGTCGTCGGCTTCGGGTAGATGGCCGCCACGACAAGCCTAGCTCATCATCGTCGTCGTCACTAGAGGTGAGGGTTGCGTCCATCTCCGGCATTTGCTGGCGGAGGAAGCGCTGGTTGGCTTCCACCATGGCCTCCGTCTGGATGGACTCCAGGATGACCGCCTGCTCCACCGCCTCCTTCACTTGGGCCACCTCGAACTCCGCCATGGCGAAGCCTGCAGCCTAGCCCGGATCTCCACGAGTAGCTGGAGGCGCCGATCCGGTGTGATCATAATGTAGGCGGTCATTCTGTCGGGCCATGGCTGTCAGCAGACGACGAGCGAAGAGGGAAGGAAGTGCATGCGGCTCGGGTTGGCGGCGCGGAGAGCGACGGTCCGGCTTAAATAGATGAACTTTGGCCCTCGAGCCCCACAAGGCGTTCACATCCCCCGAAGGAGACGCCTGTCGGACCGTTGGATTTCCGAGTGTTTACATATAGGAGCCCAACATCGGTCTGACATGATGGATACGCTCAACATCCGGGTCGCCCCATATACGTTACATATTTAAACTGGATAAGAGGAATGTCGGTAACGTTTGAGGACTGTTTGAGTGATCGGGTGGGTCAATTTTTTTGAATAATCACTGAGATCAGTGACCGATCCGTTCAGCTGGGGCGTTTGGGCCGGTTTGAGGTGCGCGAGAAGTTGTGGCTGTGGCTCACTCCAAACGCTAGTACTACAACTTGTACAAACCCACTGTCGTTCTATTTCCTGTTTGTAGTTCTCTCGGTCTCGCGGCCGTACTCCCGTGTTCCCCACGCGTTTATAGCTTGTTTTTTAGGGGTGGAGTCCCGACGCGTTTATAGGTTACTAGTTGACCCGTTGCGCCAAATGGCGCAGAGACCCCGTAAAGACATGTTGTCGTTGAAAATAGTTTCATTTTGCAAGGACATATTATGATAGAAAGCCCATGTATCAAAACATTGCTATATTGAAAATATGTTTATCATGCTGAGAAATTTGAGCTTGAAAAGAAAACATATTTGTATAACATGTATAGACCAGTTAAGAAAGCATTTTTAGTTGAAAATATGGTTATTACGTTGAGAGATCTAAGATTGAAAAAACAACATATTTGTATAAGAACATCACATGGCAAAATGACCTAGTGGCAACATGTAGTGCTAAATGTTAATTACAAATCTGTAGGTTTGGGCATCCTTCTCATTTTTCTAAGTTTTGGAATTGCAATATACTGGTATGCTTTCCTGATTCTTAATTACATACATCACTGATATGAAGCAACAAATCAACACATTAGCTGATCCAACAAAATAGGGAATCTGTAAACCACATTCTTTGGTCTATACTTCCCATGCTTGAGCCGGAAAACATTTTTGCCTTTTTTTCCGAAGCGTGGGCAGCATGACCGTAAATGTTGACCCTTCATTCTCTTTGCTAAGCAGTGAGAGTACCACCCAATAGATGCTTCCATTTATCTGTTAGAGCGGCAAAAAAATAGTCATGTACAGTTAACTTCAAATTATATTAAGTTGCACTCTCACATCTTTAAAAGCATTCTGGAAAATTAAGAGTACGTAACATTATAAGATTGCATTAAAAATTTAATAGCCGCAGCTATAAGCAAATTTCAGAAAGACTCCAAGTTCAGTAAGTGACAACTAAAGACCGTAATAATCAACAATTGTAAACACCTAGCATAATTTGATAATTTAGGAGTGGATACCGACTGGACGCATAGCATAACTTGATTACAATACGAACATCTGCTATGTATGAGCATCACAAGCTTGTCAAGCTTGAAACCAAGTTTGCGTCTCATCCTTGAATTGTGCCGCTATAATTGACCAGCGACCACAATATTAGGTCACACCGTGATTTATTCAAGAGGGCTTACTATGAATTGTAAGGAAATGAAATAAAAACCAGATACGAAATTGTTGCAGATGCACTCATGGGATAAACTCCGAAGCGTCAAAGTAGTCAACAAATGAAATTAGAAAAAACAATACAATTAGACTCACTTGATATGTTGCAGGTTAGACTCAAATCTGACACGCAAAATTAAGGTGTGATTTGACTGTATACAGATTATGCCCAAACACAATTGCTTGTTTTTGGAAGAACAAAAGAGGGAAACTATTGCTACAGAAGATAGAATGAAGAAACCTCATCATGGGCATACCTTCAAATAATATATAGAATGTTTGGAAACATATTTAGACATTAAGAATAATGTTGGCCTACTTTAAAAATGTTGCTATGGTGGGTAGATGGCCTCACCCACTTGCATCCCTGAATCATATGCAAAACTACCTTTTACTGGCACGTCCATGGCTATAAAATATAAAAGACTGGCAATAAGATTGTCTACCACTCCTATGGATGATTCCCTTTCTACCATGCTTTGGTAAAGTCTAAATGCTTAAACTGTTCTGCTATCCTAAAATCAAAAGGTAACATCTCAAATAGTGTTGTTTCTTTAAAATGAATCTGGGTTAGAGTATAGTACCCTTTCTTGAAGGGTATCATTGGCAGCCTTCAGTATGCATTCCTGCAAAACATTGGCACAAAAAGACACTGGTAAAGGGAATCGTTGTGCTCATCTTTCTACAAGTTCAAGAAATCTCATTAGAGAAATAAAATTTCATGTGGAGCGAACCTTGGTCTTGAGCATCTTAATCTCCCTAAATATGATCCGCATCTGCTCAACATAAAGGGGCAGTGTATCAAAAGTAATAAGTTCTGAAAACACATCTGTTCTGAACACACACACACCCTCCCCGCCACCGCTGCCTCAAGTCTCCTCGAGCTGCCATTCTTTCCTCAATAACGGACAACTCCAGCCGCCTCCCTGCTCGACGGTGACTGCTCTAGCCCTCCTCCCCCTGCGATGGATGGAGGCGCAGATCCGCGCGAAGCAGCTGTTATGGGGTAAACAAGGAGAACAACAACTAAGGTAGGGGGAGGGTACTCACAGGCACATCATGACGAGCACCGTCCGGCGCAGCCGTTTCTCCTCTCCCCCCTCTCTGCCAATTAAAATTACATATGCAGAAATGATACAACAAAACGAAGAAGCATTAGCAGCTATACTGCATATTCGAGAAACTGAGAAACCTAATAAATAAGTTGTATTTCTCTGGAAGTATAGAGAGGGGGTTACGAACAAGGACCAGGAGGTGGATGATGGCGAGAAAACATGGCAAAGTTTGTGTTTTTAGAAATTTATTCTGAACCTACTATGCACACAGAAGCTAGAAACTGGGAATAAAAACAGTTTGTACACTAAAGGAAGAAAATAGCAGAGACAAAAAAAAAGCATTGCAGGCATCACGTCAGCTCAAGAATTTTTATATACTGATCAAGAATTGGCAAATCGATACACTGACTCACATTACTGGGTAGACCTACAGAAACAATAAAATGCTACTTGGATGGGCTTCAAGTAAAAAGAAGTAACTTCTAATTTCCTAACACAAAAATATATTAGAACACCACTTTTTTGTACTATTTTTTTACTCAAACATAAAACTAACTAAATTTAATTTCAGAAAACAACTGAATATTAGAGCACCACTTGTCAGAATCACTAATAGTTCTGGGTTGGCTTCAAATCACTACCATCATTATGCCACACAGGATAAAATGGCATTCACTTGTGCATCAGTTAATATGTATACTCAAAAATAAAAGCGTCTGACTTGTAGTTTCAGAAGAAAAAAAACTGAATATCAAAATACCACTTCAAGCAGCACCAAAGAAAGAAAACAAATTACAAAAGGAAGAAAATAGCATACAAACGAAACATCTCAGAATAGGAATCAGAAAGAGTACATTCTAGAAAATACATATATATACACGATTCCGTCAGTTTTTTAGAGATTTGGATTTCTATTTTTCTGTTATTGTTATCCACATAGAACTTGAGCACTCACCTAAGCTCTCTCCCACCCTAGAACATTTAGTAATGCAGTCCAATATCTGCAAAAATATTAAGAAGAATATTAACTTACAATTTCATGGTTCTTGATGGACAAAAAGAATCAAGTATAGAAAGAGAGAGGAGGTAAAGACAAACCATGAACCACCACCAGATCCTTGCTCCTGCTGCTATGGTCCGCTCTTGATCCACTCCTGACGATGCACCGACGCCCTCATCCCCGAGACAAAGGGGCAAATAAGAGAAGCCAGAGACAAACGGGCAAGAATGCATGCGATCGAGGGACTGTAGAAAATCAGAAAAGAACAACCTGAACAATAGATTTTAGGAAACATACAAAACAAAGAAACAATCTCGAGTTTTTTGTTCTTTCTGATGCAGAGCAGACAACAGTTTAAACAAACCATGCAATATTAGAACATGGAAACATTATTTATGCAACAGAATTATGACCTTGCCAGGGTACAATAAAATAGGAAAATATAGCAGCTCCCCAATAGATGAAGTGTTTGAAATACTTGTATATCAATTCAAAGAATTTCCAGTGAAGAATTAAGTAAGGTACATACCCTTGCCTCGAGGGCAGAGGGGAGTGAGGTAGGGACGACTGCGATGACATGTGAGGTGGCGACAAGGCCTGTCTCACAGCAGCAGAATAATAAAGCAGGAACATATGATCTGTAGCAAAGACAGAAACCAAAGATTAATAGGAGTGGTAATTGGCCAAAATCACAACTTTAAAAATGTAGATACACCTTTCAGATTAATATAATGCCGGCAAAGCTTTGCCATTGGTCATTAAATAGATTTGTAAACCTAACATCCTTCAGTAAGTATAATTGACATTGGTTGCAAGCTAAAATAGAGATCCCATGTAAGAAAGAACAAAGACCAGGATCTTAGCTACAGAATTCTCCATTTTAATGCAAATGCAAGGTATAATAGCAAGCTCACATGAGCACAAGGATACTCCAGTTTTATGCAGTATGCAAACACTGAAGGTAGACCATAAGGTCCATTTTCTGAATTTACACCTGCAGTATCACATATATACCAAAATGGATGCAGTCTTTACATGGAGTAATTATACTTTTGAAAATCAAGGCAAGGGAGTCCAAAGGTGTCCCTTTCAGTATGTATGGCTGCTAAATCTAAAGCACACACTCTCTAGGCTGCAGTATCTTGAGATAACATGAATAGCTAAATCATAAAGAGGATAATGTAATTTGAAGAAGGAGAAGAAGAGAAACCTGAGAACCGGAATCAGAGTCTTCATCATAACCATTCTCCGCTAACTCGAGGGCCATGGCTACAGAACCTGAGCAGGGCAGGTTCCTTGTGCTGTACCAGATAATGCCCATCTTGGTTTATTTCTCCGGGAAGTCTATATACATGATTGTTGATAGTTAGTTCAATAGTCAAATAAGATAATGCAAATGTATACTTTGGAGGGTGGGTGCCTACAATATTGTCCGATACTATTGGGAAAAATATTCCGAGTCACAGTTGATCATATTGGAGTCAAAGTAATTTTTATGGGTTAAAAATATAACCCATTCAGTCCAGAGAATCCAAAATACAAAAATCCATTGCATCCCCCTATAAGATTGTCTACCCATCCGATAAGCATAGTAGGGAAAATAGAAATGGAAAGATAACTAAGAATTGAATAATTTCCTTGAAATATACAAATGACAACTAAATGAGGTATACCAAGACAAAATATAATCATGTTTTGACTGTGTTCCTTTTACTGATGGTCATGATTACTTTAGTGTATGTTAGAATAAAAAAATCAAATAAACACATTCCATGCATATTAGAATGTCACTACATGGACAGATGGCCTAAAAAATCACATCTGCCCTCTTTCGCATCTCGATCAAAGAAGCCCCAACAACACCAAATGTATACTTGAGTTTCAGATAAAGCATGATACACCTCGGATGGAACAGGCCAAAGCCCTGAGCCCGATGTATACATCATAGGAAAATGAAAGTGGAGTCAAGCATATGAAATAGATAAGGATACTACATACTCACCTACAACTGATCCGTCGAACTGGATCTACACATCTCAAACCCTGTGAGAACCAAAACTGTTAACAAGGCATGAAAAAAAAGGCGAGTTGCCATCCTAAAACTAACATACACCAAAGTAGGTTTACATATTTAAAATAATTCATACAATCCATGAAGCGTGTCAAGGTGGACCTAATAAGTGGAATCTATGCCTACCTAGTAGTATTGACACCTTGGCCATGATGATGCAGCAATTTGTTAGCAGTTTTATCCATAACATCGATTATGATCCATGCTCCTTCTTCTAGTCGTTGGCCTCCTCCCCCTCCCACTAACATGGTAGAAAGCATTCATCAACAGAGCTTAAAACAGGATGGAAGGTGACAAAAGCTTGTCAAATTGAACCCATAAGCATGGACGCTATACTATATTAAAAGAAAAGGCATGGAAAATGTCACAGCTAGTAGAGCAGGAAACACATTGCTACTAAAATGTAAAATCTAAAAAAATAGTGGATTACAACTCAGATCTAATAAAAATGTCACAACATTGAAGCTAATATGAACATCAATCTCACTGTAATTACCTTTATGAGCATGCTGGTGGATGGAGCAGACGGCTTCGGCGTGCGTCAAACCTTGTCATGAGAAGAGAGGAGCAAAGAAAAGAACAATGGCTCACCATGGGCAAGCAGGCCACCACCTCGTCGGAGTGGTTGTGCACTTTCAGCGACTTGCTGCCAGGCCCCATGCGTTCCAGCACCACCTCGCTCTCGTGTACCTCAGCCACCACCTGATTTTGCTGGCCCAGCGCTGCCACCTAAAGTGCCGCCTTCTCTCCTCTCTGGAGCACTTGCAGCTGACCTCCGTGCGCTCGTCTCCCGCGGGCTTGCTTGCCCGGCGGACTGGTGAGGTACGGGCGAGCCGAGGACCTGCACGAACCCCACGCGCCGCTGCTCATCGTCTTCAGCTCCCCGTCACCCTCGAGGGCGCAGATCTAGTGGCGGGCGCAGCGAGGCCGTGGCGGCGGCAAGCACGGGAGAGGAGGTGTGGCGGCTGTGTTGACGAAGGGAAGGGGAGAAAGGGAAGGATAGGGTGAAACACCTATGATCGGGGGTAGGGTTTGTGCGGTGCCGCACACTATGTGCCGCGCGTGAGGGGAGGATTGGCTCGCACGTCGAAATGTCTCACCCGACCAATAGACGTGAGCAACGAGCCCACCAGTCATAGGCCACGGAGAACTACCGACCGGTGAAAATCAGATTGACTGTAGGTAAAGATCTGACGTCTGAGAAGAGCCAGAAGACCAGATTGACTATGATCAAACGGCCAGAAATGCATCAAATCGAGGGAGCTCCGTGGATGCAGGTCGGCTAGCATCCTTTTATGTTAAAACTAGTGGTTGGGGCGCACCTTGGTGCGCCTCTTGAGGCGTTTTTATGCGTCCCTATCTTTTCTCACCATATTATGCCACCTTTTTTGGTCCCCAATGTCGCTCCATAACTTGAGTTAAAAATGCTAGTTTATTTAGATATATAACATAAGGATATGTTAGTGGCTTAACTAATCAATCCAGAAACAAGGATAAGGTCATCTAAATGCAACACACAAATTTATTGGGTTTAACCTGTAATAAGCAACCACTATTTTTGCAAATACTTTTTCCAGTTCCTTGTGCATCCAGCCACAAAATGATGATATAAAAAATTCTTAATATCCATCCATTGAAAATAAATGAAATCAAGAAACCAACATAAATCTGAATACGATAGGTCTTGACATTGCCATCTAGAGTATGTAGCTGGCCACCCACTCGTACCTCTTAATAAACAAGCTAGTGAAGTGAGAATGTCTACCCATATATGTTGTAGGAAATTATAGGAGTATACTTTGCACTCATGGGATGGATTGATTCGGCCAGCCATCAAAGTATTGCATTGTATCCAACCACCATGGTTCCTGCTTTATTATCAAATAGGACCCATGCCTGAACAGAGGCATAGCATGTATTGTCAGTTTCCAAGTAGACTCTGATGGACCAAAATCTATCTCCTCCAACACCCATAGCAGACCTAAAATCAGTAGACGAAATGATGTATTTAGACCAGGGATAAACCTGCTCGCATGATGGAGTTGTTTGAAGCTAACATTCAGCTGCATAGAAATGGTATGTATCGATTACAATCGACATTTTCATGAATGAGATTACATAAGCATTGAAAACTATTAAGTTACTATTTACAGTGATTCATATAAAACAACTCTTGTTTTTACCATAAGTATCGGACGATTCATATCCCTAATTGGAGAGTATATGTAGAAATTCTAAATGGAAGGACGGCTACCATGAGTATACATCAAAAATAATTGCAAACAAGTGTTTGAGAAAACTATGAAAAAACTTACTCAATCATGATGGATGAGCTATCAACGTATATTTCAATTCGCTCTATTTCCTTTGAAACCTCTTTAGTGGGAAGGGGAGATAATAATGGAAATGTTACTTCAAATAGATTTAAGTAACATATGGGTCACTATGAATATACAGTGTCTTGATTTTGCATATCACATACCATATAACAGAATTTAGCCTGCAAGCAAAAATTATGCATTTGGTAATTATACAATGTGCAAGCAAAAATTATGCATTTGGTAATTATATAATGTGCAAGCAAAAATTATGCTTCTGGAAGAAGCGGAAGTAAGGAGAAGGCTGACACATAGCTTGACATAAACCAAATAAGTGAATAACACGTACATGCACATTCTTACACCCAGATGTATAGGTGTAAATTGTTCAACAAGTACTTCAGAAAGAAAAGGAATCAGTGCATCTCACCACATGTGCTTTCCTGCTAGTCAGGTCTTTATTGACTCCTTTCCTTTTTCCGTTTTGTTCCTAAAAATATAATTGTTTGCTTAGTACCCATTCAGATAGTCATAACTCAAAAGAGAATATCATAGCTCCCACTCCAACCCATACAGAAAAGAAGTAATGCGAAAGGGAAACTAAACTGAAGCTAGTAAAGCTTGATGAAAAGGAAATCGATGCGCACCTCATCTGCACAAGGCAGCCACTTCACACACGCAACCGCGCACAAATTGGAATTAGTAGCCGACCTGTCCAACACAAACAAAATTTTAGAGCAGACTGTGAATCACATGATATGGACTACAAACAAACGCACAGGCCCACAGGCATATGTATGAATAGGTGACGAGCAACAATATAATGGCACAAAAGGAAACGATGGAAAGAGGCAGAGCAACCTCGGCAAAGGAGAGCAGCCTCTTGCGACGCGATTATCGGACTACTCATGTCACTCCGGCCGGTGAGCCTCCCTCAACTGCTGACACCGGCCGCATCCGCCACACCACCAACTCCTGTTGCCTCCGCCTATGGGCGTTGGGCTTGCCATGACCTCCTGCCCCATACAGAGCTTCTGAGCAGAGCACCAGCTTCAAATCGAACACACAGAGAAGAGGTGGAGAGGGCACCTTGTCCATGGCATTGGCACCAGGGTAAGATCCACAGTGAGCTCGCTCCTCACGTGGACTAAGCCTGCATCAGGATGCTCCAAGCAGACAAAGAATCCTGCAACAATTAGCTGCAGCATTGATCACAAACAAACATCTCCCCGTTATTACAAAACATGCTACATCTAGAGTTACTAACTGAATCATTTAGCTATCTTCTAGATATGATAATCAAATTCATCCTTTTGAAGGAAAGTTCAAAGGAATTGTCTAAAACATTTTTTTATTAATTCATTAAGTACTATGAAATCATACCATTTGTATCTATCCGTGTCTTAATAAGGATTTGAATTAATCATGTTCATTTTTGTTAAAATATGTGGTAATAACATGGTTCCAGAAATATTGCTTGTGGGGGCTATATAGACTTTTTTCTATTGGATTCATCTCCAGCAATGCTGGCAAACTATTCCAAATAATTTAGAATGACCTAAAATTGGAAATAATCAGGATGACCCTAATTACTCAAATAATTAGCATGGCCCAAAAATTCAAAAAACAAAATATCTAATGTATAGGGTACAAAGAAGGGAGCATATTTGCAAGTGAGATATATACTCGTTCACATCACATGAAACATAGTGTTGTAGACCCACTGTAGCTTCTTGTCATTACTACTGCAATTGTACTCCTAAGTGAATTGTCGTTATACATTTCTCCAGTGAAGTATCTGAATGGTGAATTATCACGGCACTCAACTTTTGCGGTATCACATAGTTGAGATGAGGTGTAAACGCATACATTGTACTAATTCAGTGTGTGATAGGAAATCTGACTAAAAGTTGTTCTCATCAACGGCCACTACAAAGCAACAATGGTTAGGAGCTGGACAGTTAAAAACAAATGCAAGTCCACATACTGGTAGTAATATATTTTAAAGGATTCCATTGAAAATACATGAACAAAGTACCTCACTGGTTTAAATTATTTGGTTCAACTTTCTGAGTTACTATTTTCACCCATTTGCACCATCTTCCACCAGTCGTTTGACAAGCTTATAGAGAATGTTTGACAAGCTTATAGAGAATCAGTGCGTCCTTATTTTCTTACTTAGAAGCACGGGTAGGCCATGGCTCAACCTCCCAATTACGGAGAAGATCGGGAGGAAAAGCGGACCCCTCCTGCCAAAAGCCCTGTCATCCTGTGAGCGCAAGGGATCGACGGACGAACTGAATGTGTGAATCAAAACAAACATATATACAAATGAGGAATGGCGATCGGGGTGAGGGATTACGCGTGGGAGGCGAGCTTGGGTGGGCGAGGGCTGGCTGAGCCTCTCGGCTGGATGACAGCCTCGAGGGGCACGCGGTTGTCATTGACGCTGAGGAGCCCTCCGGCTCCCCGGCCGCCGATGACACCCTCGAGGGGCACGTGGTTGTCGTTGACTGTAACGCCCCCGATGCGGCTATATCTCCCACGTGTCGAGGCACGACTTAGAGGCATAACCGCATTGAAAGCAATGTCGCAAGTGAGGTAATCTTCACACAACCCATGTAATAATTAAGGGAAAGATACATAGTTGGCTTACAATCGCCACGTCACACAGTACATAAATAAACATCCATCATTCAGAGTACACTCAAGGTCCGACTACGGAACCAAAATAAAAGAAGATACCCCAAATGCTAACACAGGTCCCCGAATCGTCCCAACTGGGCACCACTCTCGATCATCTGGAAGCGACACATAGTAACGACCACGTTCCTCGTCGAACTCCCACTTGAGCTCGGTTGAATCACCTGCACTGGCCTCATCGGAACCTCGCAACTGTTTTGAAGTATCGTGAGTCACGGGACTCAGCAATCTCACACCCGCGAGATCAAGACTATTTAAGCTAATAGGAAGGACAGAGTAGTAAAGTGGAGCTGCAGCCAGCGACTAGCATATATGGTGGCTACTTCGCAAAAGAGAGCGAGAAGAGAAGCAAAGCGCGGTCGTGAAACTAATAGCGATCAAGAAGTGATCTGAACTACTTACGTCGGACATAACTCCAACACCGTGTTCACTTCCGGACTCCGTCGAGAAGAGACCATCACGGTTACACACTTGTTGATGTGTATTTTATTTGAGGTCAACTTTGGGTTTTCTACAACCGGACATTAACAAATTCCCATCGCCTCATAACCGCGGGCACGGCTTTGAAAGATATTACCTGCGCAGGGTGTCCCAACTTAGCCCATTATAAGCTCTCACGGTCAGCGAAGGATATTCCTTCTACCGGGAAGACCCGATCAATCTCGAATCCCGGACTACAAGACATTTCGACAAAGCAATAAAACAAGACCAGCAAAGCCGCCCGATTGCCGACAAATCCCGATAGGAGCTGCACATATCTCGTTCTCGTGGCACACCGGATTGTCCAAACTTCCGATAGGCCAGCTCAGAGTTGCCCCGATGGCCACCGGCGGTGACAGTTTGGACCAGCACTCGAGAGGAGAACTGGCCCGGGGTTAAAATAAAGATGACCCTCGGGCTCGCGAAAACCGGGGAAAAGGCTTAGGCGGCAAATGGTAAAACCAAAGTTGGGCCTTCTTTGGGCGAGTCTTATTCAAAGCGAACTGTCAAGGGGTCCCATAAATCACCCAACCGTGTAAGGAACGCAAAAATCAAGGAACATAACACCGTATGACGGAAACTAGGGTGGCAAGAGTGGAACAAAACACGGGCATAAGGCCGAGCCTTCCACCCTTTACCAAGTATATAGATGTATTAAATTATAGCAGATATACATATTGTGATATCCCCAACAAGTAAACATGTTCCAATAAGGAACAACATCTCCATGTTCAACAAGGAACAAACTTCACTTCACTGCAACTAGCAACGCTATAAGAGGGCCGAGCAAAGCGGTAACATAGCCAATCAACGGTTTGCTAGGAAAGGATGGTTAGGGGCTGACATGGCAATATGGGTGGCATGATATAGCAAGTGGTAGGCATCGCAGCATAGGCATAGCAAAAGAGCGAGCAACTAGCATAGCAAAGATAGAAGTGATTTGAGGGTATGGTCATCTTGCGCAATGTTCTCAAAGTTGTCGAAAGCTTGATCCTCGGCGTTCTCAACAGGCTCCTCGTTCACGTACTCGTCTCCGACTCTACCCAAAGCAACAACACAAACAAAGGAACCACAATAAATCTCGGTGCAATGCACAATCAACATGATGCAAAACATGGCATGATATGCATGATGAGATATGCAATGCTTATGTGCGCTCCGGAAGGTAAATGATGAACCAGGCATCAACTTGGCAAACCAAGCATGCCACTGGAAAGATGAGATGATTTCGGTTGAAATTGATATAAAGATCACCGGAATCGGATGCACGGTTTGCAAATGACAAGCAAAACAAGAATGGCGCAAATCTGCCATTAACAGCATGATGCCACTTAGCAAGCAACAATTAATTAAGCTACTGCACCCAAACGTACCAACAAAGCACATGGCAGTGATCTACACATGATGCTCGACAAAAGATGAGCACTGAGCTACGGCTAGTTCACATCATAACATGTTCAAACAAGCATGGCAAAAGTGCTCAAAGTAACAGGCTGGACATGGCAAAAACAGCATCAGGTTGCAATGTTCAGAGCATCAAAACTACATGCTACAGGAACTTAAAATAGCAAAACATGGCATGGCATGAATCTACTCAAAGCCTAGAACAAAAGTCTCTTACTGACCATAAGCCAAAAAGGACTAGAAAATATAGTAACACACATGTCAATATTGAAAGTCTCGTTAACAGATTCAGCACCATGGCATGTCAAAACTGATAACGAGATGGCATGTTTACAAGCTCAATGCACTCACTACAGAGCCTCAAATGATAAACTAAGCATACATACATCAAGAAGACATGACATAGAAGACATACATGGCAAGAACAATAATATAGCATAAATGGATCAACCACAACAAGCTAGGCAAAATTGAATAACATGTATACAATCTGCCAGGAATCATTTGGTAGCAAAAGTAGAGCTCGATTGACTCAAGCTATGGCATCCCATAATTGCAAACAAAGGCATGGATGGATAGAGCAAGTCATGCTTTACAAAACACCCTTACTGAAGTATCTCAAAATATGCATAGATCTCTCGGTATCATTAAGTAAACATGGCATCAAAATCAGCTAAAACAGGGCTGAAATCAGCAACATTAGGACACCTACTTTGCATGCTTGTGCTAGTCACCACATAGATCACAAAAATACATGGCATACACCCCTGGAAAGATGACATGGCATTTTACAAAACACATGTAGGACTCCAATTCATAGGGTGCACATATTAATCATGGCAAAAATAACAAAAGTGCAAGTCCTGATAAAAATCAGAAACTAACAGCACATAGCACTCTTCCAACAGCATTTCGGGCATCAAGATGAGCTCAAATGAAAATGATGCAATGAGATGAAATGATCTACTCTTCGAGACGAACATTTTGACATATTATACGCGAAAAATGGATCTACGGATGCGAAGATATAGCATGTTGAAAATTGCACAAAATTACGAAGATGCAAAAAACTTAGAGAAAAGGAGGGGAGAGAGAGAAGAGGTCAACGGCCGCTTCCCGAGGCGGATCGAGGCCCGACCGGATCGGGTCCGGCGACGGCGGGCGGAGGAGCTCGGGCTCGGCGAGGGAGGACGCCGGCGGGCGGATCCGGGAGCGCTGGGCGCGGCGAGGTGGCCGGGAGGAAGGCGTGCGACGCAAGCCGGCGAGGCGCTGGCGCTGGCTAGCCGGGTGGTGCCGGGCGAGAGGAGCAGGCAGGCGCAGGCGGCGGCGTGGCGGCGGGTGGCGCCGTGGCGGCGGCGGGCGCGAGGCGCTGGGCGGCTGGAGTGGGAGGAGGAGGGCGGGCAGAGGAGGGCGGCCGTGGGCTCGTGGGCTGTGCCATGGTGTGTGGCGGCGGCGCCACGCGGCGCCCCGATTAGCGTGGGCGGCGGCGCGACGTGTCCGGCTGGCGGCGGACACGTCCGCGCGTCTTGAAGCGGTTTTAGGGTTTGGGAAGAGGATGATCCGGAATTTTGGGGAGGTGCTTAAATAGGCATAGAGGAGCTAGGAGAGTCCAAATGAGGTGTAGTTTTCGCCCACACGATCGTGATCGAACGACGGAGAGCATGGAGGTGACTTAGATGGGTTATTGGGCTGTTTTGGAGGGTGTTGGGCTGCAACTTAAAAGAGGCCTTTCTTGAGAGTGCGGTTAACCGTTGGAGTACCAAACGAGCTCAAATGACCGAAACTTGACCGGTGGTCTCCGGTGTTATACCAAGGCCACTAGACAAACCTCGGTCCATTTCGAGACGGTTTAATACCGCTTTACGGAAAAACGTAAAAGGACCGCCGGGGAGATAGGAGTCGGATTGCAAAAGCGGACAACGGGAAAATGCTCGGAATCATGAGGCGAACACGTATGCAAATCGATGCACATGATGACATAATATAAAATGCATGACATGGACAAAATGCAACATGAAGAAAACCCAACCACGGAGGAATATCATATATCAATGCCGAAAATGGCAAGAGTCGGAGTTACAAATATGGAAAGTTACTTCCGGGTGTTACAACACTCCACCACTACAAGAGGATCTCGTCCGAGATCTAGGACTGAAAGAACTCCGGATATTCAGAGCGGAGGTGATCCTCGCGCCCCGGTAGCTTCTCGGTCGGAATGGTGTGACCACTTCACTTTCAGGAATTTGATTGACTTGTTGCGAGTCTTGCGCTCGGTTTCTTCAAGAATAGCAACGGGTGCTCACGATAGAGAGATCTTCTTGAAGGTCAATCTCTTGAAGTTAATAGTGCGTTCAGAGTCTTGAAGCACTTGCGATGGTTGTGACACGTGAAACACATCGCACGTTTGCAAAGTTGGATGGAAGCTCAAGTTGATAGGCGAGATCGCCTCTTTTCCAATGATCTTGAAAGGACCCACGTATCTAGGGGCAAGCTTCCCTTTGATACCGAGCGGCGAGTACCTTTCATTAGAGAGACGCGGAGGTAGACATGGTCTCCGATTTCAAAAGTCACATCACGGTGCTTATCATCATAATAGCTCTTCGGCGCGATTGCGGCTTTGAGATTCTCACGAATGACTTGGCACATTTCTTACGCTACGTGATCAAGTCATTGCCAAGAAGTTGGCGTTCACTGTCTCGAGACCAATTGAGAGGAGTACGGCACTTTACGCCATAGAGAATTTCGAATGGGGCCTTGCCCGAACTCGCTGGAAGCTGTTGTTGTAAGAGAACTTCGGCATAAGGAAGACAATCCTCCACTTCATACCGAAGGAAATGACACAAGCCCCGAGCATATCTTCAAGGATTTGATTAACTCGCTCAACTTGGCCACTTGTTTGAGGATGGAAAGCTGTCTTTGAAACGAATGTTGGTGCCCATGGCCTTCAAAAGAATCCCAAAACTTGGAGGTAAAGATGCTGCCACGGTCTGAAGAGATCACTTGTGGAATGCCGTGCAAGGAGACAATCCTGGAGGTGTATAGCTCTGCTAACTGAGCTGCTGTGATGGATTCTTTGATAGGAAGAAAATGAGCCACTTTAGACAGCTTGTCAATGACAACGAAGATAGCATCATTTCCACGCTTGGACTTTGGAAAGCCAGTGACGAAGTCCATTTCAATATGATCAAACTTCCATTCAGGAATAGCAAGAGGTTGGAGGAGACCAGCTGGTCTTTGGTGTTCTGCTTTCACTCTTCTGCAGACATCACACTCATTCACGAATTGAGCAATTTCTCGCTTCATTCGAGTCCACCAATATGACTGCTTGAGGTCATGGTACATCTTCGTACTTCCAGGATGAATGGATAGAAGCGAATTGTGAGCCTCGTTCATAATGACTTTTCGCAGATCACCCTTAGGAACCACAATCCGGTCCTCAAAGAACAGAGTGTCTTTGTCATCAACGTGGAAGCACTTGTACTTGGAAATGCCCTTGTCAATGCCACGTTTCACTTTCTTCACCATGGTATCCAGAAGTTGAGCCTCACGAATCTGATCTTCCAAAGTAGGAGAGACTATGAGGTTGGCAAGAAAGCCTTGAGGAACAACTTGAAGATTCAGCTTGCGGAAAGATTCACAGAGATCCGGTGAAAGGGCTTGAGGATTAGGCATTGCGATAAGCTTTCTGCTCAAAGCATCTGCAATGACATTGGCTTTGCCGGAGTATACTCAATACTTGGGTTGTACTCTTGAATCATTTCGACCCATCTAGTCTGCACTGAGGTTGAGGTTGGGCTGAGTGAAAATGTACTTGAGACTCTTGTGATCGGTGAAAATGTCCACTTTCCTTCCCAACAAGAGATGTCTCCACGTAATCAATGCATGGACAACGCCGCCAACTCAAGATCGTGAGTGGGGTAGTTCTTCTCGTTGGGCTTCAATGGCGAGAAGTATAAGCCACAACTCTCTTCTCTTGCATTAACACAGCACCGAGACCTTGAAGAGAAGCATCACGAAAACTTCATATGGCTTGGATTCATCGGGAGGAGTCAAGGCAGGGAGCTGTGACGAGTTTCTCTTTGAGGGTATTGAAAGCAACGTCACACTCGGAAGACCGGACATACTTCACATGCTTCGGAGGAGGTTGGAAAGAGGCTTTGCAATCTTGGAGAAGTTCTCAACGAATCTTGACAATAGCTTGCAAGACCAAGAAAATCATGGAGCTGCTTGACATTACGAGGAGGTTCCCAATTCACAATTGCGGACACCTTCTCGGGATCAACAACGATGCCCTTGGCGGAGATGATATGACCAAGATAAAGCACTTCATCAAGCCAAAATTCACATTTGGAGAACTTAGCATAGAATTGATACTCTACGAGCTTGTCTAGCACCAATCGCAAATGTTTGGCATGATCCTTCTTATTCTTTGAGAAGACCAAAATATCATCAAGATAGACCAAGGCGAATTCATTGGTGTAGGGGTTGAATATGAAGTTCATCATCCGAGAGAATGTTGGAGGAGCATTGACGAGGCGAAAGACATGACAAGTATATTCATAAGAACCAAAGCTTGTACGAATCTGTCTTGGGAATATCTTGTTCACGAATGCGAATCTGATGATACCCCATCGAAGGTCAAGCTTAGAGAACAACTGTAGCACCTTTGAGTTGCTCGAAAAGCTCATTGATGTTGGGAAGTGGATACTTGTTCTTGATTGTCTTCTTATTCAATGGACGGTGTCGGCGCAAAAGTCGGTCCGTGCCATCCTTCTTCCGGACAAAAGAACACCACAACCCCAAGGAGATGAACTCGGTGCGATCAAACCCAGACGCTCTTGTTCATCGAGCTGCTTCTTCAATTCCTTCAGCTCATCGGTCCAAGCTTGTATGGGCGCTTACAAGCGGGTTCGATGCGGGCTCAAGATCGATAACGAACTCAAGCGGCGATGAGGAGGCATACCCGGAAGCTCTTACGGAAAGACATCTTGGTACTCACAAACAAGCTGGAATCGAGAGATGGCATTCAGTTCGCCCTTCTCATTGAGAGAAAACAACCGAATGGTTTCATCACGAGAGGCATAGATGATCACATCATTAGAAGAGTGAGTCAATTGAATTTCCACGGCAGCACAATCAAGCCGAGCTTTGTCCGATAAAGCCGATCCATCCCGAGAATAAGATCAATATCCGAGTCACCAAGAACAACCTGGTTTAGACAGAAATCTATAATCGCCCATCTTGATAGAGACATCCGAACCATGTAGCTTGCATTCATGCATTTACCCGGAGAGACAACGCTAATGGTCTTGGCAAATCTTGGAAAGACAAATCATGCTTAGATGCAAATGGTTTAGAGATGAAACTAAGCGATGCACCAGTGTCAAAGAGACTTTTGCGGGAATATCATTAACAAGAAGATTACCCATGATCACATCGGAAGAATCCTCTGCTGAGCTGCATTCATCATATTGACCTTGGCATACTTTGGATTATGCTTGACCCTTGCATTGCTGGAAGATTTCACGGAGGAGGAGGCGGAAGGCGCCTCTGGTTGAAGCACTTGTTAGCATAGTGACCCTTCACGACACTTGTTGCAAGTGACCTCGAGAGCGGACGGTGGTAAGGAGCACTTGACCTTGGAGCTTGAGAATTAGACTTGTTACGATAGCTTGGGTTGGGTGGGTGGGAAGATCCACGGCCACTGAGTTCTTCTTGGTAAGGCCGGCGGAACGGAGGAGGGGCAGTAAAACTTCGCTGCTTGGCTGCCACTTGAGAGGACGAGGAGGACTGATCTGCGTCCTGATTCTCTTCTTAGAAGCCTCGCATTTGAGCTGTGCAGCTTCTTGCTTGAGTGCCATGTTGTAGAAGTCATCATACTTATCGGCTCAAACAGCACAAGAGGTAATTGCAGATCTTCTCTCGGACCACCTCTGAATTGGTAGATCATACTCCTTTCATCAGCACGTCTTGCTTAGCAAAAGCAGCGAGCTTCGAACTGGATATTGTATTGATAGACGGACATGTTGCCTGCTTGAGATTGCGGAACTCCTCACGCTTGCTCTCAACAACACTCTTGAATGTGATGAGCTCGAAATCACGGCGGAACTCATCCTGTAATGACACGACCTCCTCTGGAATCTTTGTATTCTTGGTACCACTCAGCAGCTTGGTCCTTGAGTTGAAGCGATGCAAACTTGACAAAATCCTCGTGTCCGACATTGCTACAGATCAAAGTGCTTGCAGATGTCCACTAACCAATAAATCGCCGTCGTGGCCTCAACACGTAAACCGAAAGACTTGGTGATTAGCGAGGAACCGATCGAGAGTAGCAAAGTGTGGCTGATGGTTGCCTTGACCTTGATTGCCTTGATTGCCTTGATTGCCTTGCCCTCGAGTGCGTTCTTGCAAGAGCTGCAAAATCATCGAGCATTGGCATTGGTGGCTGCCATGATAGCTTGCCGTGCCTCTGGAGGCGGAGGTGGAGGTGGAGGTGGAGGATTCGGTGATCCCCATCATTGCGATCCGGATTCGAGACGCGTTGGCGGAGCCATCTGAAGAGGTGACATCCGTTAGTCCTTTGATAGACAAAATGATAAGTAGAATCAACGGATAGAAATTGCAACATATAGTCTTCACAATAAACATTCGAACAAGAATGAGCGAATGAATTCAAAGTTAATCATCACACGTCCAATAAAGTGAGAAGCCACTTAGATACGATATGGAAAACAACATCATCTTAGAAACAATTGAATAACCTGGCTGAAAACAAAAGATTGGCTTCTAGAATGAGCGGAACAAACACATGATAGAGATTTACGCTCAAAGTGTTCGTGGTGGGGCCCCACGGACACGACGTATAGCGGACGTCACGAATGACTAACAAGACGTCCCGAATCAGCATAGCCAAGGATTCTTTAAGGCGTCTCGCGACCATCAGAATCGACCGTGAATGGGCGGACCACTAGGCGTTGAACCCCAATCTCAAATCATACATCCGCCGGAAAGAATATCCCGTAAGCTACTAGAATTCCCACCTATAAACTCCGAAACTTTACGGTTATGCAATCGGTGTTGGGGATACAGGGACACAAAATATATCACCCAAACTAACAATACCTAGATCCATTTGTATCCATCCGTCAACACATAACCAAGAAATCCTCGAAATCGTGTACCTCGACCTTGAAAAACATCCGTTATGCAAGTCATGGCAATACTCCCTTTTCGCCACGAGATTGGGCTATCAGGTTATCTCACCAACAACTGCACAAAAGAGATTTCGATGTCGGCAAAACTCGGTATTCGAATCTGCAACGATAAAATTGTGGCGACAACACCTCGGAGCTCAACTCCCGGGACACCGCCACAACCCCTAAATGTCGGGAGGCACCAAGAACAATGTTCTCGTCACAAAACCATCGGAACGATTCCAAGATACCCACGTGATCCTAAAAAAATTTTAGTGAAATTTGAGGAGAGAAGAGTCAAAACTCTCGTCGGGAGGCCTCACAGAGCGAGCGAAGGGACTGGGGAGTAAAAGAATCCTACTCTCCGATATATATAATCCTAAGACTCAAAACATTTTCCATTCTAGACTCAACAACGTCGACAAACAATCAAGTAGGGGCTCCTAAGTCGGGAAGGCTCGATTACCAACATAGCGCCCGATGCGGCTATATCTCCCACGTGTCGAGGCACGACTTAGAGGCATAACCGCATTGAAAGCAATGTCGCAAGTGAGGTAGTCTTCACACAACCCATGTAATAATTAAGGGAAAGATACATAGTTGGCTTACAATCGCCACGTCACACAGTACATAAATAAACATCCATCATTCAGAGTACACTCAAGGTCCGACTACGGAACCAAAATAAAAGAAGATACCCCAAATGCTAACACAGGTCCCCGAATCGTCCCAACTGGGCACCACTACTGATCATCTGGAAATGACACATAGTAACGACCACGTTCCTCGTCGAACTCCCACTTGAGCTCGGTTGAATCACCTGACCGCCTCATCGGAACTGCAACTGTTTTGGAAGTATCTGTGAGTCACGGGACTCAGCAATCTCACACGCGAGATCAAGACTATTTAAGCTAATAGGAAGGACAGAGTAGTAAAGTGGAGCTGCAGCCAGCGACTAGCATATATGGTGGCTACTTCGCAAAAGAGAAAGAGAAGAGAAGCAAAGCGGTCGTGAAACTAATAGCGATCAAGAAGTGATCTGAACTACTTACGTCGACATAACTCCAACACCGTGTTCACTTCCGGACTCCGTCGAGAAGAGACCATCACGGTTACACACTTGTTGATGTGTATTTTATTTGAGGTCAACTTTGGGTTTTCTACAACCGGACATTAACAAATTCCCATCGCCTCATAACCGGGCACGGCTTTCTAAAGATATTACCTGCAGGGTGTCCCAACTTAGCCCATTATAAGCTCTCACGGTCAACGAAGGATATTCCTTCTCTGGGAAGACCCGATCAATCTCGGAATCCGGACTACAAGACATTTCGACAGCAATAAAACAAGACCAGCAAAGCCGCCCGATTGTGCCGACAAATCCCGATAGGAGCTGCACATATCTCGTTCTCGTGGCACACCGGATTGTCCAAACTTCCGATAGGCCAGCTCGAGTTGCCTGATGGCACACCGCGGTGACAGGTTTGGACCAGCACACTCGAGGAGAACTGGCCCGGGGTTAAAATAAAGATGACCCTCGGCTCGCGAAAACCGGGGAAAAGGCTTAGGCGGCAAATGGTAAAACCAAAGTTGGGCCTTCTTTGGACGAGTCTTATTCAAAGCGAACTGTCAAGGGGTCCCATAAATCACCCAACCGTGTAAGGAGCGCAAAATCAAGGAACATAACACCGGTATGGCGGAAACTAGGGTGGCAAGAGTGGAACAAAACACGGGCATAAGGCCGAGCCTTCCACCCTTTACCAAGTATATGGATGTATTAAATTATAGCAGATATACATATTGTGATATCCCCAACAAGTAAACATGTTCCAATAAGAAACAACATCTCCATGTTCCAACAAGGAACAAACTTCACTTCACTGCAACTAGCAACGCTATAAGAGGGCTGACAAAGCGGTAACATAGCCAATCAGCGGTTTGCTAGGAAAGGATGGTTAGGGCTGACATGGCAATATGGGTGGCATGATATAGCAAGTGGTAGGCATCGCAGCATAGGCATAGCAAAAGAGCGAGCAACTAGCATAGCAAAGATAGAAGTGATTTCGAGGGTATGGTCATCTTGCGCAATGTTCTCAGAGTTGTCGAAAGCTTGATCTCGAAAGCGTTCTCAACAGGCTCCTCGTTCACGTACTCGTCTCCGACTCTACCCAAAGCAACAACATAAACAAAGGAACCACAATAAATCTCGGTGCAATGCACAATCAACATGATGCAAAACATGGCATGATATGCATGATGAGATATGCAATGCTTATATGCGCCCGGAAGGTAAATGATGAACCAGGCATCAACTTGGCAAACCAAGCATGCCACTGGAAAGATGAGATGATTTCGGTTGAAATCGATATAAAGATCACCGGAATCGGATGCACGGTTTGCAAATGACAAGCAAAACAAGAATGGCGCAAATCTGCCATTAACAGCATGATGCCACTTAGCAAGCAACAATTAATTAAGCTACTGCACCCAAACGTACCAACAAAGCACATGGCAGTGATCTACACATGATGCTCGACAAAAGATGAGCACTGAGCTACGGCTAGTTCACATCATAACATGTTCAAACAAGCATGGCAAAAGTGCTCAAAGTAACAGGCTGGACATGGCAAAAACAGCATCAGGTTGCAATGTTCAGAGCATCAAAACTACATGCTACAGGAACTTAAAATAGCAAAACATGGCATGGCATGAATCTACTCAAAGCCTAGAACAAAAGTCTCTTACTGACCATAAGCCAAAAAGGACTAGAAAATATAGTAACACACATGTCAATATTGAAAGTCTCGTTAACAGATTCAGCACCATGGCATGTCAAAACTGATAACGAGATGGCATGTTTACAAGCTCAATGCACTCACTACAGAGCCTCAAATGATAAACTAAGCATACATACATCAAGAAGACATGACATAGAAGACATACATGGCAAGAACAATAATATAGCATAAATGGATCAACCACAACAAGCTAGGCAAAATTGAATAACATGTATACAATCTGCCAGGAATCATTTGGTAGCAAAAGTAGAGCTCGATTGACTCAAGCTATGGCATCCCATAATTGCAAACAAAGGCATGGATGGATAGAGCAAGTCATGCTTTACAAAACACCCTTACTGAAGTATCTCAAAATATGCATAGATCTCTCGGTATCATTAAGTAAACATGGCATCAAAATCAGCTAAAACAGGGCTGAAATCAGCAACATTAGGACACCTACTTTGCATGCTTGTGCTAGTCACCACATAGATCACAAAATACATGGCATACACCCTGGAAAGATGACATGGCATTTTACAAAACACATGTAGGACTCCAATTCATAGGGTGCACATATTAATCATGGCAAAAATAACAAAAGTGCAAGTCCTGATAAAAATCAGAAACTAACAGCACATAGCACTCTTCCAACAGCATTTCGGGCATCAAGATGAGCTCAAATGAAAATGATGCAATGAGATGAAATGATCTACTCTTCGAGGCGAACATTTTGACATATTATACGCGAAAAATGGATCTACGGATGCGAAGATATAGCATGTTGAAAATTGCACAAAATTACGAAGATGCAAAAAAACTTAGAGAAAAGGAGGGGAGAGAGAGAAGAGGTCAACGGCTCGCTTCTCGAGGCCGGATCGGGGCCCGACCGGATCGGGTCCGGCGACGGCGGGGCGGAGGAGCTCGGGCTCCGGCGAGGGAGGACGCCGGCGGGGCGGATCCGCGGGAGCGGGCATGGCAGCGACGAGTGGCCGGGAGGAGAGCCAGCCGGTGAGCGCCGGGCGCGAGCGCTGGAGGCGAGGCTAGCTAGCGGGCGGGCGGCCGGGCGAGAGGAGCCGAAGGCGGGCGGCGGGCGGCGGGCGGCGCGGCTGGGCCGGGCGGCGGGCGTGCGCTGCGGGCCGGTGTGGGAGGGGAGGAGGAATGGCCGGGAGGGGCGGCCGTGGGCTCATGGGCCTTGGTGGGCGGCGGCGGCCACGTGGCGCCTCCGATTGGCGTGGGCGGCGGCGCGACGTGTCCGGCTGGCGGCGGACACGTCCGCAGCGTCTTGAAGGGTTTTAGGGTTTCGGGAAGAGGATGATCCTAATTTTTGGGAGGTGCTTAAATAGGCATAGAGGGAGCTAGGAGAGTCCAAATGAGGTGTAGTTTTCGCCACACGATCGTGATCGAACGACGGAGAGCATGGAGGTGACTTAGATGGGTTATTGGGCTGTTTTGGAGGGTGTTGGGCTGCAACTTAAAAGAGGCCTTTGCGAGAGTGCGGTTAACCGTTGGAGTACCAAACGAGCTCCAAATGACCGAAACTTGACCGGTGGTCTCCGGTGTTATACCAAGGCCACTAGACAAACCTCGGTCCATTTCGAGACGGTTTAATACCCGCACACGGAAAAAGCGTAAAAGGACCGCCGGGGAGATAGGAGTGCGATTGCAAAAGCGGACAACGGAAAAATGCTCGGAATCATGAGGCGAACACGTATGCAAATCGATGCACATGATGACATAATATAAAATGCATGACATGGACAAAATGCAACATGAAGAAAACCCAACCACGGAGGAATATCATATATCAATGCCGAAAATGGCAAGAGTCGGAGTTACAAATATGGAAAGTTACTTCCGGGGTGTTACATTGACGTTGAGGAGGACGGGGTCATCGGTGGCCGGGGAGCCGGAGGGCCCCTCTCCCGCGGCTGCGTGGGTGGGAGGGGAGGCATGATGGGGCACGTCGGTGGCGCCGGAGAGAGCGAGGCGGCAGCACGTGACGCGTGGGCCGCCTTGCGGTCTGAGTTCGTGACGTCGCTGAAGTTCACCTAGGGTCGCCGCCGAGCTCATAGCGCCATGGTTGGACCCACGCTGACAAAGTTAAACCAGATTTGAAGCTGTGAAGGCATACATGTTGTCTTGTCAATACCATAAATGGATGATCCTCGCAATACAATTATCGAGGATGTCTTTCTTTTCTTCATGTCTGTGCTAATCTTGCGAGCTTCTTTGAGTTGCCATTACGGAGAACAAGTGAGTTGACCGACCTAGGCGTGCCAACCATTTTTCTGCAGTTTGAAGATCCCGGTGACAATTGTGATCTGCTCCGAACTGGACATATCTCAGAGACAAGGACAGAGATTAGAAGCAACAACCGTTTATGTGCACAATGCAATAAAGCAAGTTAGCGAAACAAGTTTGTTTATAATCAAAAGAAAGACTTATAAAGTAACCAGGAAAGAGATTAGAACATACTTATAGTCATATGTCAGCTCCTCCCTCTCTCCATGTCAAGAAGAGCAAACATTCCAACTCTGGTCTCTCCATCTACAAGTCCAAATAACATGAGACCAGTAACAAATATCATGATCATTAGCATGGATATAAAATAAGAAGTACAATAGAACTAACCATTTCTGCATCTCTGTGTTTGGTTCACAACTTTGATTGATGAACCTGGACTTGTTCCCCTTGTTTGTTGCATCAATGAACATATTGCCACAGACCTCACAAAGATAAAATTCAGTGTAATGTTGTCTCTTCATTTACCATGGTCTTTCCTCACAAGTTCTGTCATCAATAACTACAACATTGATGCAAGATATATGGATATTAGTTTGATCGCCCAGTGTACATTGTTAGTAACCATAATAATATCAATCAAACAAAAAATGCAATCACATACACATACACAAAATTATTTTCATCAGCACAGCACAATGATCCAATGTAATTAGCGATTTATTTTTAGAGAAAGCAAGCATGTGAGTGATTTAGTAACAGGACAAACAATGTAAAAGGAACAACACGGAGACTGTGATGTCGATGAGCCCGTCGTCGAGTCGACAAGGAAGCGTGGTCGAATCAGATGTCAAAGGATACATGATTGTTATGGATGCCGTCAATGTCGTGGTTGCGGTCGGCCTCAAACTGGACTAAAATAATTCAGAATTAATACAAGCACAAGCACGAACTAAATTCAGAATTAATATAAGCGCAAGCACGAATGGTAGTAGTTACCTTGCTGCATGGGCCATCATGTTGGCCGAGCGTGTAGCCAAAGGTGTAGGAGACAATAAAGACGAAGGCGTTGAAGAGCATCCAAGCACTGACCCGCCGCACAACACCCGAGCAGTCGACTATGTAGATGAAACCCGAGCCCCTGGATTTCCTCTTCCACGAGGCCGTAGTCCAGCGACTCAGCCTCGCCCTCTCCGCCCGCGACCGTGTTATGCTGGTTCGGCATGGCCCGCTCGCTCGCTTCTCTGCTCTGCCCACCTGCTGCTCAATGCAGTGCGAGGAGGAGGGGTGGTTGCCGATGGTGAGGAGAAGCTAAGGCATCTACAAACATGTAGTGTAATTTCTTGAAAGTTCAAACTGGATTATTTCAGAAAGTTCAGAACTACATGTATGCATGTAATGTACCCCTCAAGTGGCATTTAAGGTGCTACTGCTGTTCCTGAATAACGGTGCCCACAGACTGCCCAGAAGCTCTTGTCAATGCCATTGAGCTGGAGTTTGCAGCCCCGCTGTCATTGCTACTCCAAGGCTGTACGCCCACTGAAGCTGCATACATAAATGCCCAATCTAATTATCATGATGCCAAGTTAATTTGAAGAAAATATACCAATATGAAAACCTTTTAATGTTTCTTATCATACATTGGGTGTCATCGATGCCGGAAAGAGAAGTCGACAGCGAACCCCTAACAGCACCATGGCTAACACCGATGAACCGGACTAATTTCATCCTCACTGCATATATTATTCAGTCACCACGAAAATTCCACGAAAGAACACGAATATATATGTAACAACATTTTGATTCTGCAAGGCAGATGCTTACAAGATCGATCGATGAGGACCCTGCTTCTGGTGCGGACTCGAAGGGCAGGAAGAACAGAGGAATGTCTCTGCGATTTATGCCATGACATTACACGATCTACTACCCGAGGAAGAGCCCTTATGATGCCGGCGGCAACTACAACACGTACTAAGCGGCCGCCGTCTCATCCGGTCGCCCTGCCGCTGTCTCCATCCCCGCTGGCGCGCGGGAGAGATGAGGAGACCCGGCTGCGGAGAATGAATGGCAGATGAAGGGTGTGGAAAGAGGTGAGGAAGAAAGATGGGGTGGCGGCGGCGGGAGAATAGAAAGGAGAGGTGGTGGTGGTGGTGGTGGCGGCGGCGGCGGCGAGGAGGAGGAGGACGAGCGGAAGGAGGCAGGGATGCCTTCGTGGGGAAGCCAAGGAAGGACTTTTAACTGACGGAGGGGGTTATCCCGGGACGCATTTTCTACTCCAATTCGTTTTGTTTTCTTTTATCCGTCACAGTAAAAAATAGGGACGTGGCTCTCACGAGGAAGCCCCCTTGATGCACACCTTATTGTTTTGGATAGCTGGGCCCTGGACGTGGCCTCCAGGTCAAGCGGGCCGTCAGAGCAGTGGGCCAGCCAATCCAATCGAGCTTCTTTGTTGGTGTGCATCGAGGCTAGTCCGCAACGCATCTGAGTTCCCACTCCAACCATGTGGGCGCACCAGCGGCTTTGGCACTGGACTAGCTTAACGACATGAAAGAAAAGGCTAGCAACACGACTTGCTAGCACCTTTCACACACGTAACCTTTTGTGTCTTTGTAACGCCCCACCGGATGACTTGACATTGCTGTGAGTTTCTCTTCCAATTATGCCACGGCCCACGGCACTCGATCGGCTGCTGCTTTAGCTGATTAGCTCACACGCGAGTTCGCGGGGATCACGCCGCGGCTCTGGCGCGCCATTCCGATCACACGTACCAACTCCAATCATACGGGGGACGGGCCGGACATGGGCGGCATGCAGCAATTGCGGTAGATTAGGCTTTAACTAATAGCCCCTGTCACGTCGTCTTGGCCCATGATCTTGGTGTGTGAAGCCGTGCAACGTCCTTCTCACGCATTGACGCTTGTGCTTAGTCCCGTACGCTGGTTTTATTTCCTTCATTCAACATTCGATTGTTAGGTACGTAGCTGGCGACGTGTGCGCCGTACACGATGAGATGGCAGTCGCGCTGACCTTCGTCGACGGGCGATGAGTATTATGGGGTGATGATGATTGCAGTAGGAAAAACTGAGACGTGTCGAAGCTAAGGATAGATGAAGGGGCCATTGTTGGCCGTGATCGGCAGGTGGTAGCTCCGCCACAAACCGTCGACGGGCAAAAAACATAAATTTGACCTCAGGACGAAACTATTTCACAAACTAAACTATGTTTGAAAGTATTTCAACCAGCTGACCTCTAATGTGCAGCGCCCAACAGCAAGGCGCTACGCTCTTACTATGCAGCGCCTAACATACAGACGCCACACTGTGCAGCGCCTAGCTGTAAGGAGCTGCACTACACTGTGCAGCGCCTAACTGTAAGGAGTTGCACAGTAGAGTGCAGCGTCTTACTGTTGGGAGCTGCACAAAAGGGTCAGCGGTGTGAAATATTTTCAAAAACAGTTTAGTTTGTGAAATACTTTCGCTTTGAGGTTAAATTTATCAATTCTGCCCCGTCGACGACAGGCATGCATGCGCGCGAGACACTGTATTGTATTACAGGACCTTCTGAAAAAAAAGCTCTAGAATTCTTTTACTGAAAAAATGTATAGAATTTCTGCAGAGTATCTGATGAGTTCTGGCTGCAAATTCTTGTGCTTTGATTTCATAGAAGCTGTAATTCATGACATGTTTTAGAATCATGTATTTTCAAAAAAAAAACATGGCGAAATGGCTGCAAATTAGAGCAAGGATAGTAAGGTGACGTTGACGGGCTATAAGATTTTAAATTATATTTTACCGAGTTGAAGGATAAAGAAGAGGAGAGAGAAGAAATACGGGTTACAACAGGCTGTATCACGGGGTCCAAGAAACTTTGTGAGAGTGTAAGATGAGTCATTTGATGATAAAGTAGTACTTTCTCGTAGCTAACCACTACTACAATGGCTACTACATTAGCTATACATGTTGGTTATTACATTGGTTATAAATAACATGTCAACATACTATAGCCAATTGGAGAGCGCACGTTTGGCTCCCGGGAGCCATGGAGGCCTTTTTTTGAAAACAAATCAAAATTCAAACTTTTCGGTTTTTAAAAAATTTTAAAAAATTGTGCAAGTAAACAAGTATGTTATGTCTATGTGTGTAAAATTTTAGAATGAAAAACGTTGAAATGTGACCTGTACAAAAAGACAAATTCATGGCCTGGGAGGATGAATAGTATCATGTGTTAAAAAGCCCCAGATTTGTCTTTTTTGCACAGCCCTCATTTCAACTTATTTTGCCCTAAAAATTTACACACATGTGTGTTATGCCTTCATGTATATGTGTGTTTTTTTTTCAGAATTTTTTGAAATGTGGAAAATATGAAATTCGACAAAATTCAAAATTTTCAAAACCGAGCTCCATGGAGCTTGGCCTCCAAAGACAATATCCGAGCCAATTGTTGCTATATATTAGTCATGCTCTTAGGGCATCTCCAATAGTTTGTATGTTAGTTTGTTGGTAAAATATGCCATGTCATCAACCAACACCTTAACATACAACAATTTCAATGGGTTGTATCTAGTTTGCCCAATAGGATGTGAGAAAATAAATAAGGTGCTCTCTCATTATACATTGGAGCTTGTGCAAGGGGTGTTGGTTCATGTACATATAACCTTCCTCTCTTCCTTTATTTATTGTATGACACACCATCAAAAATTATATGTGGCAAAGTCTACCAACAACTATCTTACAACCATTGGAGATGCCCTTAAAGGAATGAGCTCGCCAAAATTTACAATGTTTCACTTTCTACGTTTATACTTCCTAAGATACCTAGTAGTAAAAGGTTAGAGCATGTCTAGTAGAATCATTATCCATTACCATCTTTATATCACTGCCAATTTTTTTTAAACGCATCCTAGCAGATTCTCTATCTAAGGTCATATCATATAATGTTTAGGTTTGATAAGAACACCGCCGTCTTCTGATCCAAACTGTAGGGTAAAAGACACCCCAATGTGATTTGTGTATATTTCCCAGCTTTTGTGGGAGGAAAAGAAAATCCTCTGACTACATGTGGCGAGCAATCGTGCCTCTGTGCCCTCCGACCGTCATCGGCCACCCTCAAGCCCTGCTACACCTACCATCGACCCTCTCCCTGCTACCGCAGAATCATCCCCACCCTCTGTTGGGGAACGTAGTAATTCAAAAAATTTGCCTACGATCACGCAAGATCTATCTAGGAGAAGCATATCAACGAGCGGGGAGAGTGTGTCCACGTACCCTCGTAGACCGAAAGCGGAAGCGTTTAGTAACGCGGTTGATGTAGTCGAACGTTTTCGCGATCCAACCGATCAAGTACCAAACGCACGGCACCTCCGCGATCTGCACACGTATAGCTCGGTGACGTCCCTCGAACTCTTGATCCAGCTGAGCCCGAGGGAGAGTTTCGTCAGCATGACGGCGTGGTGACAGTGATGATGAAGTTACCGGCGCAGGGTTTCACCTAAGTACTACGACAATATGACCGAGGTGTAAAACTGTGGAGGGGGGTACCGCACACGGCTAAAGATCAACTTGTGTGTTCTAGGGTGCCCCCTCCCCACGTATATAAAGGAGGGAGGGAGGAGGAGGCCGGCCAAGGGTGGCGCGCCCAAGGGGGTGAGTCCTACTCCAAGTAGGATTCGCCCCCCCCCCCCCCTTCCTATTCCTACAAGGAGAAGGGGGAAAGAGGAGGAGGAGAGAAAGGAAAGGGGGGCCGCCCCCAACCCCTAGTCCAATTCGGTTTGGGCTAGGTAGGGCGCGCGCCTCCTCCTGGCTGCTGCCTCCTCTCTTTCACTAAGGCCCATGAAGGCCCATTAACCCCCCGGTACTCCGGAAAATACCCGATACACTTCAGAACCATTCCGGTGTCCGAATATAACCTTCCAATATATCAATCTTTATGTCTCAATCATTTCGAGACTCATCGTCATGTCCTTGATCTCATCCGGGACTCCGAACAACCTTCGGTACATCAAATCACATAACTCATAATACTAATCGTCATCGAAGCGTGCGGACCCTACAGGTTCGAGAACTATGTAGACATGACCGAGACACATCTCCGGTCAATAACCAATAGCGGAACCTGGATGCTCATATTGGCTCCTACATATTCTACGAAGATATTTATCGGTCAAACCGCATAACAACATATGTTGTTCCCTTTGTCATTGATATGTTACTTGCCAGAGATTCAATCGTCGGTATCATCATACCTAGTTCAATCTCGTTACCGGCAAGTCTCTTTACTCGTTTCGTAATGCATCATCCCACAACTAACTCATTAGTCACAATGCTTGCAAGGCTTATAGTGATGTGCATTACCGAGAGGGCCCAGAGATACCTCTCTGATACTCGGAGTGACAACTCCTAATCTCGATCTATGCCAACTCAACAAACACCATCGGAGACACATGTAGAGCATCTTTATAATCACCCAGATACGTTGTGATGTTTGATAGCACACAAGGTGTTCCTCCGGTATACGAGAGTTGCATAATCTCATAGTCAGAGGAACATGTATAAGTCATAAAGAAAGCAATAGCAATAAAACTAAATGATCATTATGCAAAGCTAACGGATGGGTCTTGTCCGTCACATCATTCTCTAATAATGTGATCCCGTTCATCAAATGACAAACATGTCTATGGCTAGGAAACTTAACCATCTTTGATTAACGAGCTAGTCAAGTAGAGGCATACTAGGGACACTCTGTTTTGTCTATGTATTCACACATGTATCAAGTTCCCGGTTTAATACAATTCTAGCATGAATAATAAACATTTATCATGATATAAGGAAATAAAATAACAACTTTATTATTGCCTCTAGGGCATATTTCCTTCAGTCTCCCACTTGCACTAGAGTCAATGATCTAGTTCACATCGCCATGTGATTTAACACAAATAGTTCACATCGTCATGTGATTTAACACTCTATACTTCACATCGCCATGTGACCAATACCCAAAGGGTTTACTAGAGTCAATAATCTAGTTCACATCGCCATGTGATTAACACCCAAAGAGTACTAAGGTGTGATCATGTTTTGCTTGTGAAAGAGGTTTAGTTATTCAGATCCGTATGTATTTTGCAAATTTCTATGTCTACAATGCTCTGCACGGATCTACTCTAGCTAAATGCTCCCACTTTCAGTATGTATCCAGATCGAGACTCAGAGTCATCCAGATGGGTATTAAAGCTTGCATCGACGTGACTCTTTACGACGAACTCTTTATCACCTCCATAACCGAGAAATATTTCCTTAGTCCTTTAAGGATAATCTTGACCAATGTCCAGTGATCTACTCCTAGATCACTATTGTACTCCTTTGCGAAACTAGGGGCAGGGTATACAATAGGTCTGGTACATAGCATGACATACTTTATAGAACCTATGGCTAAGGCATAGGGAATGACTTTCATTCTCTCTCTATCTTCTGTCGTGGTCGGGCTTTGAGTCTTACTCAACTTCACACCTTGCAACAGAGGCAAGAACTCCTTCTTTGACTGTTCCATTTTGAACTACTTCAAAAACTTGTCAAGGTATGTACTCATTGAAAAAAATTATCAAGCGTCTTGATCTATCTCTATAGATCTTGATGCTCAATATGTAAGCAGCTTCATCGAGGTTTTATTTGAAAAAACTCCTTTCAAATACTCCTCTATGCTTTATATAAAATTCTACATCATTTCCGATCAACAATATGTCATTCACATATACTTATCAGAAAGGCTGTAGTGCTCCCACTCACTTTCTTGTAAATACAGGCTTCACCGCAAGTCTGTATAAAACTATATGCTTTGATCAACTCATCAAAGCGTATATTCCAACTCCGAGATGCTTGCACCAGTCCCTAGATGCATCGCTGGAGCTTGCACATTTTGTTAGCACCTTTATGATTGACAAAACCTTCTGGTTGCATCATATACAACTCTTCTTTAATGAATCCATTAAGAATGCAGTTTTGATATCCATTTTGCCAGATTTCATAAAATGCGGCAATTGCTAACATGATTCGGACAGACTTAAGCATCAATACGAGTGACAAAATCTCATCGTAGTCAACACCTTGAACTTGTCGAAAACCTTTTTCAACAATTCGAGCTTTGTAGATAGTATCACTACTATCAGCGTCCGTCTTCCTCTTGAAGATCCATTTATTCCTAATGGTTTGCCGATCATCGGGCAAGTCCACCAAAGTCCACACTTTGTTCTCATACATGGATCCTATCTCAGATTTCACGGCCTCAAGCCATTTCGCGGAATCTGGGCTCATCATCGCTTCCTCATAGTTCGTAGGTTTGTCATGGTCTAGTAACATGACTTCCAGAACAGGATTACCATACCACTCTGGTGCGGACCGTACTCTGGTTTGACCTACGAGGTTCGGTAGTAACTTGATCTGAAGTTTCATGATCATAATCATTAGCTTCCTCACTAATTGGTGTAGGAATCACTAGAACTGATTTCTATAATGAACTATTTTCCAATTCGGGAGAAGGTACAATTACCTCTTCAAGTTCTACTTTCCTCCCACTCACTTCTTTCGAGAGAAACTCCTTCTCTAGAAAGGATCCATTCTTAGCAACGAATATCTTGCCTTCAGGTCTATGATAGAAGGTGTACCCAACAGTCTCCTTTGGGTATCCTATGAAGACACATATTTCCGATTTGGGTTCGATCTTATCAGGTTGAAGATTTTTCACATAGCGCCAAACTTTAAGAAACGACAACTTGGGTTTCTTGCCAAACCACAGTTCATATGGTGTCATCTCAATGGATTTAGACGGAGCCCTATTTAACGTGAATGCAGCTGTCTCTAATGCATAACCCCAAAATGATAGTGGCAAATCCGTAAGAGACATCATAGATCGCACCATATCTAATAAAGTACGGTTACGATGTTCGGACACACCATTATGTTGTGGTGTTCCAGTTGGCATGAGTTTATAAAACTATTCCACATTGTTTTAATTGAAGGCCAAACTCGTAACTCAAATATTCGTCTCCGCGATTAGATCGTAGAAACTTTATTTTCTTGTTCCAATGATTTTCTACTTCACTCTGAAATTCTTTGAACGTTTCAAATGTTTCAGACTTATGTTTCATCAACTAGATATACCCATATCTGCTCAAATGATCTGTGAAGGTCAAAAAATAACGATACCCGCCGCGAGCCTCAACACTCATCGGACCGCATACATCAGTATGTATTATTTCCAATAAGTCAGTTGCTCAGTACATTGTTCCGGAGAACGGAGTCTTAGTCATCTTGCCCATGAGGCATGGTTCGCAAGCATCAAGTGATTCATAATCAAGTGATTCCAAAATCCCATCAGCATGGAGTTTCTTCATGCGCTTTACACCAATATGACCTAAACGGCAGTGCCACAAATAAGTTGCACTGTCATTATTAATTTTGAATCTTTTGGCTTCAATATTATGAATATGTGTATCACTACGATCGAGATTCAATAAACCATTTATATTGAGTGTATGACCATAGAAGGTTTTATTCATGTAAATAGAAAAACAATTATTCTTTGACTTAAATGAATAACCGTATTGCAATAAACAAGATCCAATCATATTCATGCTCAACGCAAACACCAAATTTATTTTAGGTTCAACACTAATCCCGAAGGTAAAGGGAGTGTGCGATGGTGAGCTTATCAACATTGGAATCACTTCCAACACACATCATCACCTCGCCTTAACTAGTCTCTGTTTATTTTGCAACTCCCGTTACGAGTTACTACTCTTAGCAACTGAACCAGTATCAAATACCGAGGGGTTGCTATAAACACTAGTGAAATACACATCAATAACATGTATATCCAATATACCTTTGTTCACTTTGCAAACTTCTTATCCGCCAAGTATCTAGGGCAGTTCCACTTCCATTGACTATTTCCTTTGCAGTAGAAGCACTCAGTTTCAGGCTTGGGTCTAGCTTTGGGCTTCTTCATGCGAGTGGCAACTTTCTTGTCATTCCTTTTGAAGTTTCCCTTTATTTCCCTTTCCCTTTATCTTGAAACTAGTGGTTTTGTTAACCATCAACACTTGATGCTTTTTCTTGATTTCTACCTTAGCCGATTTCAGCATCGCGAAGAGCTTCGGAATCGTTTTCGTTATCCCTTGCATATTATAGTTCATCACGAAGTTATAGTAACTTGGTGATAGTGACTAGAGAACTCTGTCAATCACTATCTTATCGGGAAGATAAACTCCCACTTGATTCAAGTGATTGTAGTACTCAGACATTCTGAGCACATGCTCACCCGTTGAGCTATTCTCCTCCATCTTGTAGGCAAAGTACTTGTCGGAGGTCTCATACCTCTCGACATGTGCATGAGATTGAATCATCAATTTCATCTCTTGGAACATCTCACATGCTCCGTGGCGTTCAAAACGTTTTTGAAGTCCCGGTTCTAAGCCGTAAAGAATGGTGCACTAAACTATCAAGTAGTCACCATGCTGAGCTTGTCAAACGTTCATAATGTCTGCATCTGCTCCTGCAATAGATTCGTCACCTAGCGGTGCATCAAGGACATCATACTTATGTGCAGCAATGAACAATGAGGATAATCCTCAGATCACGGAGCTAGTCTGCATCATTGCTACTAACATCTTTCGACTTATTTTTCTCTAGGAACATATCAAGAATAAAGCAGGGGAGCTATACGCGAGCTATTGATCTACAACATAGACATGCAAAATACTATCAAGTACTAAGTTCATGATAAATTGAAGTTCAATTAATCATATTACTTAAGAACTCCCACTTAGATAGACATCCCTCTAATCATCTAAGTGATCACGTGATCCAAATCAACTAAACCATGTCCGATCATCACGTGAGATGGAGTAGTTTTCAATGGTGAACATCACTATATTGATCATATATACTATATGATTCACGCTCGACCTTTCGGTCTCAGTGTTCCGAGGCCATATCTGCATATGCTAGGCTCGTCAAGTTTAACCTGAGTATTCTGCGTATGCAAAACTGGCTTGCACCCATTGTACGTGAACGTGGAGCTTATCACACCCGATCATCACGTGGTGTCTCGTTACGACGAACTGTAGCAACGGTGCATATTCAGGGAGAACACTTATACCTTGAAATTTAGTGAGAGATCATCTTATAATGCTACCACCGTACTAAGCAAAATAAGATGCATAGAGGATAAACATCCCATGCAATCAATATAAGTGATATGATATGGCCATCATCATCTTGTGCCTTTGATCTCCATCTCCAAAGCACCGTCATGATCACCATCGTCACCGGCTTGACACCTTGATCTCCATCGAAGCATCGTTGTAGGCTCGCCAATTATTGCTTCTACAACTATTGCTACCGCTTAGTGATAAAGTAAGGCAATTACATGGCAATTGCATTTCATACAATAAAGCGACAACCATAAGGCTCCTGCCAGTTGTCGATAACTTTTACAAAACATGATCATCTCATACAAAAATTTATATATCATCACGTCTTGACCATATCACATCACAACATGCCCTGCAAAAACAAGTTAGACGTCCTCTACTTTGTCGTTGCAAATTTTACGTGGCTGCTACGGGCTTAGCAAGAACCGTTCTTACCTACGCATCAAAACCACAACGATTTTTCGTCAAGTGTGCTGTTTTAACCTTCAACAAGGATCGGGCATAGGCACACGCGATTCAACTAAAATTGGAGAAACAGACACCCACTAGCCACATGTGTGCAAAGCACGGCGGTAGAACCAGTCTCATGAAAGCGGTCATGTAATGTCGGTCTGGGCTGCTTCAACAATACCGCCGAATCAAAGTATGACATGCTAGTAAGCAGTATGACTATTATCGCCCACAACTCTTTGTGTTCTACTCGTGCATATAACATCTTGATACGTCTCCAACGTATCTATAATTTTTGATTGCTCCATGCTAGTTTATCTATTGTTTTGGACTATAATGGGCTTTATTTTCCACTTTTATATTATTTTTGGGACTAACCTATTAACCGGAGGCCCAATTGAATTGCTGTTTTTGCCTATTTCAAAGGTGTTTGAGAAACGGAATATCAAACGGAGTCCAAACGGAATGAAACCTTGGGAACGTGATTTTCTCACCGAGCGTGATCCGGGAGACTTGGACCCTACTCCAAGGAGTGCAGAGGCGGTCACGAGGATGGGGGCGCGCCCTTCCTGTGGGCGTGCCCCCGCCTCGTGGGCCCCTGACGCTCATCGACATCTCCTTCCTCCTATATATACCCACGCACCCCAACAGATCGGAAGGGAGCCAAAACCTAATTCCACTGCCGCACCTTCCTGTATCCACGAGATCCCATCTTGGGGCCTGTTAGGAGCTCGCGGAGGGGGCATCCACCACGGAGGGCTTCTACATCATCACCATAGCCCCTCCGATGAAGTGTGAGTAGTTTACTTTAGACCTTCGGGTCCATAGCTAGTAGCTAGATGGCTTCTTCTCTCTTTTTGGATCTCAATACAATGTTCTCCCCCTCTCTCGTGGAGATCTATTCGATGTAATCTTCTTTTTACGGTGTGTTTGTTGAGACCGATGAATTGTGGGTTTATGATCCAGCTTATCTATGGAAAATATTTGATTCTTCTCTGAATTCTTTTATGTATGATTAAGTTATCTTTGCAAGTCTCTTCGAATTATCTGTTTGGTTTGGCCAACTAGATTGGTAGTTCTTGCAATGGGAGAAGTGCTTAGCTTTGGGTTCAATCTTGCGGTGACCTTACCGAGTGACTGAAAGGGGTGCAAGGCACGTATTGTATTGTTGCCATCGAGGATAACAAGATGGGGTATTTATCATATTGCATGAATTTATTCCTCTACATCATGTCATCTTGCTTAAGGCGTTACTCTGTTTTTAACTTAATACTCTAGATGCATGCTGGATAGCGGTCGATGAGTGGAGTAATAGTAGTAGATGCAGGATCGTTTCGGTCTACTTGTCACGGACGTGATGCCTATATACATGATCATTGCCTGGATAACCTCATAACTATGCTCAATTCTGTCAATTGCTCAACAAGAATTTGTTCACCCACCGTAGAATACTTATGCTCTTGAGAGAAGCCACTAGTGAAACCTATGGCCCCGGTCTATTCTCATCATATCAATCTCCATCACTTTATTTACTTGCTTTGCTTTTACTTTTCACTTTGCATCTTTATACCAAAAATACCAAAATATTATCTCTATCAGATCTCACCCTCGTAAGTGACCGTGAAGGATTGACAACCCCTAAGCGTTGGTTGCAGTAGCTATCGTTTTGTGCAGATATGAGGGACTTGCGCGTAGTCTCCTACTGGATTGATACCTTGGTTCTCAAAAACTGAGGGAAATACTTACGCTACTGTGCTGCATCATCCTCTCCTCTTCGGGGAAATCCAACGCAATCTCGAGACGTAGCAAGAAGAATTTCTGGCGCCGTTGCCGGGGAGGCTTATGCAAAAGTCAACATACCAAGTACCCATCACAATCCCTATCTCTCGCATTACATTATTTGCCATTTGCCTCTCGTGTTCCTCTCCCCCACTTCACCCTTGCCGTTTTATTCGCCCTCTATTTCCCAATCTCCTCCTCTTTTTCCCTTTGCCTTTTGTTTGCTCGTGTGTTAGTTTTCTTGTTCGTCGCGATGGCTCAAGATGCCACCAAATCGTGTGACTTCACCAATACCAATAATAATGATTTCCTTAGCACTCCGATTGCTCCTCTTGCCAATACCGAATCTTGTGAAATCAATACTGCTTTGTTGAATCTTGTTATGAAAGATCAATTCGCCGGCCTTCCTAGCGAAGATGCCGCTACTCATCTGAATGGCTTCGTTGATTTATGTGATATGCAAAAAAAAGATGTCGATAATGATGTCGTCAAATTGAAGCTATTTCCTTTTTCGCTTAGAGATCGTGCTAAAGCGTGGTTTTCATCTTTGCCTAAAAATAGTATTGATTCTTGGAACAAGTGCAAAGATGCTTTTATCTCTAAGTATTTTCCTACCGCTAAGATTATCTCTCTTAGGAACGATATTATGAATTTTAAGCAACTTGATCATGAACATTTTGCACAAGCTTGGGAGATAATGAAATTAATGATACGTAATTGTCCTACTCATGGTTTGAACTTGTGGATGATTATACAAAAATTTTATGCCGGATTGAATTTTGCTTCTAGAAATCTTTTAGATTCGGCCACGGGAGGCACTTTTATGGAAATCACTTTAGGAGATGCTACTAAACTCCTAGATAATATTATGGTTAATTATTCTCAATGGCATACTGAAAGATCTATTAATAAAAAAGTGCATGCTATAGAAGAAATCAATGTTTTGAGTGGAAAGATGGATGAACTTATGAAGTTATTTACTAAGGTGTTTCTTCTGACCCTAATGATATGCCTTCGTCTACCTTGATTGAGAATAATAATGAATCTATGGATGTGAATTTTGTTGGTAGGAATAGTTTTGGAAACAACGCGTATAGAGGGAATTTTAATCCTAGGCCTTATCCTAGTAATCCTTCTAATAATTATGGAAATTCCTATAATAACTCTTATGGAAATTTTATTAAGATGCCTTCTGAATTTGAGAGTAGTGTTAAAGAGTTTATGAATTCGCAAAAGAATTTTAATGCTTTGCTTGAAGAGAAATTACTTAAAGTTGATGATTTGGCTAGGAACGTTGATAGAATTTCTCTTGATGTTGATTCTTTAAAGCTTAGATCTATTCCTCCTAAGCATGATATCAATGAGTCTCTCAAAGCTATGATAATTTCCATTGATGAGTGCAAAGAAAGAACCGCTAGGATGCGTGCTTCCAAAGATGCCTTTATTAAAGCGTGTTCTTCTAATTCCTATGAAAATCAAGATGAAGATCTAAAAGTTATTGATGTGTCCCCTATTAAATCTTTGTTTTGCAATATGAATCTTGATGAAACTGAATATGATCTTCCTCTACCTAGAAGGCGTTCCAAGAATTCGGAGTTTTTAGATCTTGATGATGAAATTGATAAAAGTGGGATTGAAAGAAATAAAAATCGAGATATTGCTAAACCCACTCTTTTGGATCTCAAGGAATTTAATTATGAAAATTGCTCTTTAATTGATTGTATTTCCTTGTTGCAATCCGTGTTAAATTCTCCTCATGCTTATAGTCAAAATAAGGCTTTTACCGAACACATTGTTGATGCCTTGATGCAATCTTATGAAGAAAAGCTTGAGTTGAAAATTTCTATCCCTAGGAAACTCCATGATGAGTGGGAACCTACTATCAAAATTAAAATTAAAAATTATGAGTTTCATGCTTTGTGTGATTTGGGTGCTAGTGCCTCTACTATTCCCAAAACCTTGTGTGATTTGCTAGATTTCCGTGATTTTGATGATTGCTCTCTAAACTTGCATCTTGCGGATTCCACTATTAAAAAGCCTATGGGAAGAATTAATGATGTTCTTATTGTTGCAAATAGTAATTATGTGCCCGTAGATTTTATCGTTCTTGATATAGATTGCAATCCTTCATGTCCTATTATTCTTGGTAGACCTTTCCTTAAAACGATTGGTGCAATTATCATATGAAGGAAGGAAATATTAGATTCCAATTCCCTTTAAAGAAGGGCATGGAACACTTTCCTAGAAAGAAAATAAAATTACCATATGAATCTATCATGAGAGCCACTTATGGATTGCCTACCAAAGATGGCAATACCTAGATCTATCCTTGCTTTTATGCCTAGCTAGGGGCGTTAAACGATAGCGCTTGTTGGGAGGCAACCCAATTTTATTTTATGTTTTTTGTTTTTGCTTCTGTTTAGGAATAAAATAATCCATCTAGATTCTGTTTAGATGTGGTTTTATCTTTTAATTAGTGTCTGTGCCAAGTTGAACCTATTGGATCTTCTTGGATGATAGTTATTTGATCTTGCTGTAATTTCCAGAATCTTTGTGCTCATAGCCCGAATTGTTAAAAATCACCAGAACGTGATAAAATATTAATTCCAATTGCTGCTGATCAATAAACAAATTTTCCAGGCCGTCTAGTTTTGGTAGAATTTTTGGGATTCCAGAAGTTTGCGTTATTTACAGATTACTACAGACTGTTCTGTTTTTGACAGATTCTGTTTTGCGTGTGTTGTTTGCTTATTTTGATGAATCTATGGTTAGTAAAATAGTTTACAATCCATAGAGAAGTTGGAATACAGTAGGTTTAACACCAATATAAATAAATAATGAGTTCATTACAGTACCTTAAAGTAGTCTTTTGTTTTCTTTCTCTAACGGAGCTCATGAGATTTCTATTGAGTTTTGTGTTGTGAAGTTTTCAAGTTTTGGGTGAATTCTTTTGATGGATTATGGAACAAGGAGTGGCAAGAGCCTAAGCTTGGGGATGCCCATGGCACCCCAAGATAATCAAGGACACCAAAAGACAAAGCTTGGGGATGCCCGGAAGGCATCCTCTTTAAATCCACTTCCATCGGTAATTTACTTGGAGCTATATTTTTATTCACCAACATGATATGTGTTTTGCTTGGAGCGTCTTGTATTATTTGAGTCTTTGCTTGTTAGTTTACCACAATTATCCTTGCTGTACGCACCTTTTGATAGAGCCATATATGAATTGAAATTTGATAGAATACTCTATGTGCTTCACTTATATCTTTTGAGCTTGATAGTTTGCTCTAGTGCTTCACTTAGATCTTTTAGAGCACGGTGGTGGATTTGTTTTAAAGAAACTTGATCTCTCATGCTTCACTTAGATTATTTTAAGAGTCGTTAATAGCATGGTAATTTGCTTAATGTAAATATACTTGGTATTCAAGATATGTGAAACTTTCTTTTGAGTGCGTTGAATACTAAGATAAGTTTGATGCTTGATAATTGTTTTGAGATATGGAGGTGATAATATCAAAGTCGTGCTAGTTGAGTAGTTGTAAATTTGAGAAATACTTGTGTTGAAGTTTGTAAGTCCCGTAGCATGCACGTATGGTTAAAGTTGTGTAACAAATTTGAAGCATGAAGTGTACCTGGCTAGTGCATCCTTATGAGTTGCAGTCGGGGACGAGCGATGGTCTTTTCCTACCAATCTATCCCCCTAGGAGCATGCGCGTAGTACTTGATTTTTTGATGACTTCTAAACTTTTGCAATAAGTATATGAGTTCTTTTGACTAATGTTGAGTCCATGGATTATACGCACTTTTATCTTTCCGCCATTGCTAGCCTCTTCGGTACCGTGCATTGCCCTTTCTCACATTGAGAGTTGGTGCAAACTTCGCAGGTGCATCCGAACCCCATGATACGATACGCTCTATCACACATAAACCTCCTTATATCTTCCTCAAAACAGCCATCATACCTACCTATTATGGCATTTCCATAGTCATTTCGAGATATATTGCCATGCAACTTCCACCATCATCATCATGACATACACTACTTTTGTCATATTGCCATTGCATGATCATGTAGTTGACATCGTATTTGTGGCAAAGCCACCATGCATTATTTTTCATATACGTCACTCTTGATTCATTGCACCATCCCGGTACACCGCCGGAGGCATTCATATAGAGTCATACCTTGTTCTAGTTTCGAGTTGTAATCCTCATGTTGTAATCAATAGAAGTGTGATGATCATCATTATTAGAGCATTGCCCAAATAAAAAAAGAGAAAGGCCAAAAAAAAGGCCCAAAAAAAAGAAAAGAAAAGGGCAATGCTACTATCTCTTTTTCCACACTTGTGCTTCAAAGTAGCACCTTGTTCTTCATGTAGTGAGTCTCATATATTGTGCTTCAAAGTAGCACCTCGTTCTTCATGTAGTGAGTCTCATATATTGTGCTTCAAAGTAGCACCATGTTTTTCATATAGTGAGTTTCATAAGTTGTCTTGTTCATACTAGTGGGAATTTTTCATTATAGAACTTGGCTTGTATATTCCTACGATGGGCTTCCTCAAATGCCCTAGGTCTTCATGAGCAAGCAAGTTGGATGCACACCCACTAGTTTTCTTTTGTTGAGCATTCATAGCTCTAGTGCATCCGTTGCATGGCAATCCCTACTCCTCATGTTGACATCAATTGATGGGCATCTCCATAGCCCGTTGATTATCCTCGTCAATGTGAGACTTTCTCCTTTTTGTCTTCTCCACACAATCCCCATCATCATATTCTATTCCACCCATAGTGCTATATCCATGGCTCACGCTCATGTATTGCGTGAAGGTTGAAAAAGTTTGAGATTATTTAAGTATGAAACAATTGCTTGGATTGTCATCGGGGGTATAGAAGTTGGGAACATCTTTGTTTGACGAAAATGAAGCATAGCCTAACTATATGATTTTGAAGGGATGAACTTTCTTTGGCCATGTTATTTTGAGATGACATAATTATTTTGATTAGTATGCTTGAAGTATTATTATTTTTATGTCAATATGAACTTTTGTCTTGAATCTTTCAGATCTGAATATTCATATCACAATTAAGAAGATTTACATTGAAATTATGCCAAAGTATCACTCCGCATCAAAAATTCTTTTTTATCATTTACCTACTCGAGGACGAGCAGGAATTAAGCTTGGGGATGCTTGATACGTCTCCAACGTATCTATAATTTTTTATTGCTCCATGCTACTTTATCTATTGTTTTGGACTATAATGGGCTTTATTTTCCACTTTTATATTATTTTTGGGACTAACCTATTAACCGGAGGCCCAGCCTGAATTGCTGTTTTTTGCCTATTTAGGTGTTTAAGAAACGGAATATCAAACTGAGTCCAAAGCGGAATGAAACCTTCAGAACGTGATTTTCTCACGAGCGTGATCCGGAGACTTGGACCCTACTCCAAGGAGTGCAGAGGCGGTCACGAGGGTGGGGGCGCGCCTTCCCCAGGCGCGCCCCCTGCCTCGTGGGCCCCCTGACGCTCCACCGACGTGCTCCTTCCTCCTATATATACCTACGTACCCCCAACAGATCGTAAGTGTTGGAAATATGCTCTAGAGGCAATAATAAATTAGTTATTATTATATTTCCTTGTTCATGATAATCGTTTATTATCCATGCTATAATTGTATTGATAGGAAACTCAGATACATGTGTGGGTACATAGACAACACCATGATGTCCCTAGTAAGCCTCTAGTTGACTAGCTCGTTGATCAATAGATGGTTACGGTTTCCTGACCATGGACATTGGATGTCGTTGATAACGGGATCACATCATTAGGAGAATGATGTGATTGACAAGACCCAATCCTAAGCCTAGCACAAAGATCGTGTAGTTCGTATGCTAAAGATTTTCTAATGTCAAGTATCATTTCCTTAGACCATGAGATTGTGCAACTCCCGGATATCGTAGGAATGCTTTGGGTGTACCAAATGTCACAACGTAACTGGGTGGCCATAAAGGTGCACTATGGGTATCTCCGAAAGTGTCTGTTGGGTTGGCACGAATCAAGACTGGGATTTATCACTCCGTGTGACGGAGAGGTATCTCTGGGCCCACTCGGTAGGACATCATCATAATGTGCACAATGTGACCAAGGGGTTGATCACGGGATGATGTGTTACGGAACGAGTAAAGAGACTTGCCGATAACGAGATTGAACAAGGTATCGGCATACCGACGATCGAATCTCGGGCAAGTACAATACCGCTAGACAAAGGGAATTGCATACGGGATTGCTTGAATCCTTGACATCGTGGTTCATCCGATGAGATCATTGTGGAACATGTGGGAGCCAACATGGGTATCCAGATCCCACTATTGGTTATTGACCGGAGAACGTCTCGGTCATGTCTGCATGGTTCCCGAACCCGCAGGGTCTACACACTTAAGGTTCGGTGACGCTAGAGTTGTTATGGGAAATAGTATGTGGTTACCGAAGGTTGTTCGGAGTCCCGGATGAGATCCCGGACATGACGAGGAGCTCTAGAATGGTCTGGAGGTGAAGATCGGTATATTGGACAAAGGGTATTGGAGTCCGGAATTGTTCCATGGGTACCAGGTGATGACCAGCGTGTCCGAAAGGGGTTTCGGAGGCCCCGACAAGCTTTGGGGGGCCTTATGGGCCAAGGGGAGAGGGCACATCAGCCCACTAAGGGGCTGAGCGCCCCTCCCATCCCATCTCACGTAACCTGGAGAGGTGGGGGGGCCACCCCTAGGGCAGCCGCCCCTCCCGGCTTGGGGGGCAAGTTTCCTAGGGGGTGGGGGCGCCAAAACCCATCTAGGGTTTCCCCTATGGCCGCCGCCCTCCCTAGGGAACCCTAGGCGCCTCCCCCTCCTCCCTTCCCCCTATATATAGTGAGAGAGAGAGAGAGGGCAGCCGCAGCCTTCCCCTGGCGCAGCCCTCTCCCTCCTCCAACACCTCCTCCTCCTCTGTAGTGCTTGGTGAAGCCCTGCCGAAGAACCACGAGCTCCATCACCACCATGCCGTCGTGCTGTCAGAGTTCTCCCTCAACTTCTCCTCTCCCCTTGCTGGATCAAGAAGGAGGAGACGTCCCCAGGCTGTACGTGTGTTGAACACGGAGGCACCATTGTTCGGTGCTTAGATCGGAATCAACCGCGATCTGAATCGCTGCGAGTATGACTCCTTCATCCATGTTCTTGTAACGCTTCCTCTTAGCGATCTACAAGGGTATGTAGATGCACTCTCCTTCCCCTCATTGCTAGATTACTCCATAGATTGATCTTGGTGTTGCATAGAAAATTTTGAATTTTTGCTACGTTCCCCAACAGTGGCATCATGAGCTAGGTCTATGCGTAGTTTCTATGCACGAGTAGAACACAAGTTGTTGTGGGCGTTGATTTTGTTCAATATTCTTACTGTTACTAGTCCAATCTTGTTTCGATGGTATTGTGGGATGAAGCGGCCCGGACCGACCTTACACGTACACTTACGTGAGACAGGTTCCACCGACTGACATGCACTTGTTGCATAAGGTGGCTAGCGGGTGCCAGTCTCTTCCACTTTAGTCGGATCGGATTCGATGAAAAGGGTCCTTATGAAGGGTAAATAGCAATTGACATATCACGTTGTGGTTTTGCGTTGGTAAGAAACGTTCTTGCTAGAAACCCATAGCAGCCACGTAAAACATGCAAACAACAATTAGAGGACGTCTAACTTGTTTTTGCAGGGTATGCTATGTGATGTGATATGGCCAAAAAGAATGTGATGAATGATATGTGATGTATGAGATTGATCATGTTCTTGTAATAGGAATCACGACTTGTATGTCGATGAGTATGACAACCGGCAGGAGCCATAGGAGTTGTCTTTATTTATTGTATGACCTGCGTGTCACTGAATAACGCCATGTAATTACTTTACTTCATTGCTAAACCGTTAGCCATAGTAGTAGAAGTAATAGTTGGCGAGACAACTTCATGGAGACACGATGATGGAGATCATGATGATGGAGATCATGGTGTCATGCCGGTGACGATTATGATCATGGAGCGTCGAAGATGGAGATCAAAAGAAGCAAAATGATATTGGCCATATCATGTCACTTTTTGATTGCATGTGATGTTTATCATGTTTATGCATCTTATTTTCTTAGAACGACGGTAGTAAATAAGATAATCCCTCATTAAAATTTCAAGAAAGTGTTCCCCCTAACTGTGCACCATTGCGAAAGTTCGTTGTTTCGAAGCACCACGTGATGATCGGGTGTGATAGATTCTAACGTTCACATACAACGGGTGTAAGACAGATTTACACACGTGAAACACTTAGGTTGACTTGACGAGCCTAGCATGTACAGACATGGCCTCGGAACACAAGAGACCGAAAGGTCGAGCATGAGTCGTATGGTAGATACGATCAACATGAAGATGTTCACCGATGATGACTAGTCCGTCTCACGTGATGATCGGACACGGCCTAGTTGACTCGGATCATGTAATCACTTAGATGACTAAGAGGGATGTCTATCTGAGTGGGAGTTCATAAGATGAACTTAATTATCCCGAACATAGTCAAAAGGTCTTTGCTAATTATGTCGAAGCTCGCGCTTTAGTCCCTACTTTAGATATGTTCCTAGAGAAAATTCAGTTGAAAGATGATAGTAGCGATTATGCGGACTAAGTCCGTGAACCGAGGATTGTCCTCGTTGCTTGGAAGAAGGCTTATGTCCTTAATACACCGCTCAGTGTGCTGAACCTCGAACGTCGTCTATGGATGTTGCGAACATCGACATACACGTTTGATAACTACGTGATAGTTCAAGAATGTTAAATGGTTTAGAGTTAAGGCACGAAGGCGATTTGAACGTCATGAAACATCCGAGATGTTTCGAGGGCTGAAATTGGGATTTCAGGCTCGTGCCCACATCAAGAGGTATAAGACCTCCGACGATTTTCTTAGCCTGCAAACTAAGGGAGAAAAGCTCAATCGTTGAGCTTGTGCTCAGATTGTCTGAGTACAACAATCACTTGAATCGAGTGGGAGTTGATCTTCCAGATGAGATAGTGATGTTTCCCCAAAGTCATTACCACCAAGCTGCTAGAGCTTCGTGATGAACTATAACATATCAGGGATAGATATGATGATCCTTGAGATATTCACGATGTTTGACACCGCGAAAGTAGAAATCAAGAAGGAGCATCAATTGTTGATGGTTAGTGAAACCACTAGTTTCAAGAAGGGCAAGGGCAAGAAGGGATACTTCATGAAACGGCAAATCAGCTGCTGCTCTAGTGAAGAAACACAAGGTTGAACCCAAACCCGAGACTAAGTGCTTACGTAATAAGGGGCAGATCCTCGGAGCAGAATTACCCTAGATACTTGGTAGATGAGAAGGCTGGCAAGGTCGATAGAAGTATATTGGATATACATTATGTTAATGTGTACTTTACTAGTACTCCTAGTAGCACCAGGGTATTTAAATACCGGTTCGGTTGCTAAGTGTTAGTAACTCGAAATAAAAGCAACGGAATAAACGGAGACTAGCTAAATGTGAGCTGGCGATATGTATTGGAAGTGTTTCCAAGGTTGATGTGATCAAGCATCGCACGCTCCCTCTACCATCGAGATTGGTGTTAAACCTAAATAATTGTTATTTGGTGTTTGCATTGAGCGTAGACATGATTGGATTATATCTATCGCAATACGGTTATTCATTTAAGGAGAATAATGGTTACTCTGTTTATTTGAATAATACCTTCAATGGTCTTGCACATAAAATGAATGGTTTATTGAATCTCGATCGTAGTAATACACATGTTCATGCCAAAAGATATAAGATAATACCACATACTTGTGGCACTGCCATTTGATTCACATTTGTATAAAATGCATGAAGAAGCTCCATGCTGATGGATCTTTGGACTCACTCATTTTTTAGAAGATTGAGACATGTGAACCATGTCTATTGGTATATACGCATGAAGAAACTCCATGCAGATGGACCGCTTGGACTCACTTGATTTTGAATCACTTGAGACATGCAAATCATACCACATGGGCAAGATGACCTGAAAGCCTCGTTTTGGTAAAATGGAACAAGAAAGCAACTTGTTGGAAGTAATACATTTTGATGTGTGCAGTCCAATGAGTGCCGAGGCTGTGATGGATACCGTTATGTTCTTACTTCACGGATGATTTGAGTAGATCTGAGTATATTTACTTGATGAAACACAAGTCTGAATTATTGAATGGTTCAAGTAATTTCAGAGTGAAGTTGAAGATCTTCGTGACAAGAGGATAAAATGTCTATGATATGATCATAGAGATGAATATATGGGTTGTGAGTTTGGTACACAATTGAGACATTGTGGAAATTGTTTCACAACTAACGCCGCCTGGAACACCATAGTGTGATGGTGTGTCCGAACATCATAGCTGCACCCCATTGGATATGGGGCATACCATGATGTCTCTTATCGAATTACCACTATCGTTCATGGGTTAGGCGTTAGAGACAACCACATTCACTTTAAATAGGGCACCACGTAACTCCGTTGAGACACACCGTATGAACTATGGTTTGGAGAAACCTAAGCTGTCGTTCCTTAAAAGTTTGGGGCTGCGACGCTTATGTGAAAAAGTTTCAGGTTGATAAGCTCGAACCCAAAGAGGATAAATGCATCTTCATAGGACACCAAAAAACAGTTGGGTATACCCCCTATCTAAGATCCGGAAGCAAAAGGGATTGTTTCTAGTATCGGGTCCTTTCTCGAGGAAAAGTTTCTCTCGAAAGAATTGAGTGGGAGGATGGTGGAGACTTGATATGGTTAATGAACCATCACTTCAACTAGTGTGTAGCAGGGCACATGAAGTTGTTCCTATGGCGCCTACACCAATTGAAGTGGAAGCTTATGATAGTGATCATGAAACTTTGGATCAATTCACTACCAAACCTCGTAGGTCGACAAGGATGTGTACTACGTCAGAGTGGTACGTAATCCTGTCTTAGGAGGTCATGTTGCTAGACAACAATGAACCTACGAGCTATGGAGAAGCGATGGTGGGCCCGGATTCCGACAAATGGCTCGAGGCCATAAAATCCGAGAGAGGATCCATGTATGAAAACAAAGTGTAGACTTTGGAAGAACTACTTAATGGTCGTAAGGCTATTAGGTACAGATGGATTCTAAGAGGGAAGACAGACAATGATGGTATGTGTCACCATTAAAAAAGCTCAGCTTGTCGCTAAGATGTTTCCGACAAGTTCAAGGAGTTGACTACGATGAGACTTTCTCACTCGTAGTGAGGCTAAGAGTCTGTTGGAATCTTATTAGCAGTTACTGCATTATTTATGAAATCTTGCAGATAGGATGTCAAAACATTGTTTCCTCGACGATTTTCTAGAGGAAAGGTTGTATGTGATACAACCAGAAGGTTTTGACAATCCTGAAAGATGCTAACAAGTATGCAAAGCTCCAGCAATCCTTCTAAGGACTGGAGTAAGCATCTCGGAGTTGGAATGTATGCTTTGATGAGATGATCAAAGATTTTGGGTTTGTACAAAGTTTATGAGAAACTTGTATTTCCAAAGAAGTGAGTGGGAGCACTATAAAATTTCTGATGAGTATATGTTGTTGACATATTGTTGATCAGAAATGATGTAAAATTTCTGGAAAGCATAAAGGGTTGTTTGAAAGGAGTTTTTCAAGGGAAAACCTGGATTAAGTTGCTTGAACATTGAGCATCAAGATCTATAAGGATAGATCAAAACGCTTAATGGTACTTTCAAATAAGCACATACCTTGACATGATCTTGAAGGTGTTCAAGATGGATCATTCAAAGAAGGAGTTCTTGCCTGAGTTGTAAGGTATGAAGTTAAGACTTAAAGCTCGACCACGGCAGAAGAGAGAGAAAGGACGAAGGTCGTCCCCTATGCTTTAGACGTAGGCTCTACGGTATGCTATCTTTGAGTACCGCTTTTGAGGTGTGCCTTGCCACGTGTCGGCAAGGGGTACAAGAGTGATCCAGGAATGGACCATTGGACAGCGGTCAAAATCGTCCTTGGAGTAATAAGGACATGTTTCTCGATTATGGAGGTGATAAAGAGTTCGGCGTAAAGGGTTACGTCGATGCAAGCTTTAACACCTATCCGAATGACTCGAGTAGCAAACCGGATCATGATAGTGGAGCAACCATTTGGAATAGCTCCAAGTGGAGCGTGGAAGCAACATTTACAATATGACCTAGAGATTTATGAAGTACATACGGATCTGAATGTTGCAGACCGTTGACTAAAACCTCTCTCACAAGCAAAACATAATCAAACCCCGAACTCATTGAGTCTTAATCACATGATGATGTGAACTAGTTTAGTGACACTAGTAAACTCTTTGGATGTTGGTCACATGGCGATGTGACTGTGAGTGTTAATCACATGGCGATGTGAACTAGATTATTGACTCTAGTGCAAGTGGGAGACTGTTGGAAATATGCTCTAGAGGCAATAATAAATTAGTTATTATTATATTTCCTTGTTCATGATAATCGTTTATTATCCATGCTATAATTGTATTGATAGGAAACTCAGATACGTGTGGGTACATAGACAACACCATGATGTCCCTAGTAAGCCTCTAGTTGACTAGCTCGTTGATCAATAGATGGTTACGGTTTCGACCATGGACATTGGATGTCGTTGATAACGGGATCACATCATTAGGAGAATGATGTGATGGACAAGTCCCAATCCTAAGCCTAGCACAAAGATCGTGTAGTTCGTATGCTAAAGCTTTTCTAATGTCAAGTATCATTTCCTTAGACCATGAGATTGTGCAACTCCCGGATACCGTAGGAATGCTTTGGGTGTACCAAATGTCACAACGTAACTGGGTGGCCATAAAGGTGCACTATGGGTATCTCCGAAAGTGTCTGTTGGGTTGGCACGAATCAAGACAGGGATTTATCTCTGGGCCCACTCGGTAGGACATCATCATAATGTGCACAATGTGACCAAGGGGTTGATCACGGGATGATGTGTTACGGAACGAGTAAAGAGACTTGCCGGTAACGAGATTGAACAAGGTATCGGCATACCGACGATCGAATCTCGGGCAAGTACAATACCGCTAGACAAAGGGAATTGCATACGGGATTGCTTGAATCCTTGACATCGTGGTTCATCCGATGAGATCATCGTGGAACATGTGGGAGCCAACATGGGTATCCTGATCCCACTGTTGGTTATTGACCGGAGAACGTCCCGGTCATGTCTGCATGGTTCCCGAACCCGTAGGGTCTACACACTTAAGGTTCGGTGACGTTAGAGTTGTTATGGTAAATAGTATGTGGTTACCGAAGGTTGTTCGAGTCCGGATGAGATCCGGACATGACGAGGAGCTCGGAATGGTCGGAGGTGAAGATCGGTATATTGGACGAAGGGTATTGGAGTCGGAATTGTTCCGGGGTACGGTGATGACCAGCGTGTCCGAAAGGGGTTTGGAGGCCTGTGCAAGCTTTGGGGGCCTTATGGGCCAAGGGAGAGGGCACATTAGCCCACTAAGGGATGGCGCCCTCCCACCCCATCTCACGTAACACTCGAGAGGTGGGGCGCCACCCCTAGGGCTGCCGCCCCTCCCGGCTTGGGGGCAAGTTTCCTAGGGGTGGGGCGCCAAAACCCATCTAGGGTTTCCCCTATGGCCGCCGCCCTCCCTAGGGAACCCTAGGCGCCCCCCTCCTCCCTTCCCCTATATATAGTGAGAGAGAGGGCAGCCGCAGCCTTCCCCTGGCGCAGCCCTCTCCCTCCTCCAACACCTCCTCCTCCTCCTCCATAGTGCTTGGTGAAGCCCTGCCGAAGAACCACGAGCTCCATCACCACCATGTCGTCGTGCTGTCGGAGTTCTCCCTCAACTTATCCTCTCCCCTTGCTGGATCAAGGAGGAGACGTCCCCGGGCTGTACGTGTGTTGAACGCGGAGGCACCGTTGTTCGGTGCTTAGATCGGAATCAACCGCGATCTGAATCGCTGCGAGTACGACTCCTTCATCCGCATTCTTGTAACGCTTCCGCTTAGCGATCTACAAGGGTATGTAGATGGACTCTCCTTCCCCTCGTTGCTAGATTACTCCATAGATTGATCTTGGTGTTGCGTAGAAAATTTTGAATTTCTGCTACGTTCCCCAACAGGAAGGGGAGCCAAAAACCTAATTCCACCGCCGTACCTTCCTGTATCCACGAGATCCCATCTTGGGGCCTGTTCGGAGCTCCATGGGGGGGCATCCACCACGGAGGGCTTCTACATCATCACCATAGCCCCTCCGATGAAGTGTGAGTAGTTTACTTCAGACCTTATGGTCCATAGCTAGTAGCTAGATGGCTTCTTCTCTTTTTTTGGATCTCAATACAATGTTCTCCCTCTCTCTGGTGGAGATCTATTCAATGTAATCTTCTTTTTGCAGTGTGTTTGTTGAGACCGATGAATTGTGGGTTTATGATCCAGCTTATCTATGGAAAATATTTGATTCTTCTCTGAATTCTTTTATGTATGATTAAGTTATCTTTGCAAGTCTCTTCGAATTATCCGTTTGGTTTGGCCAACTAGATTGGTAGTTCTTGCAATGGGAGAAGTGCTTAACTTTGGGTTCAATCTTGCGGTGACCTTACCCAGTGACAGAAAGGGTTGCAAGGCACGTATTGTATTGTTGCCATCGAGAATAACAAGATGGGGTATTTATCATATTGCATGAATTTATTCCTCTACATCATGTCATCTTGCTTAAGGCGTTACTCTGTTTTAACTTAATACTCTAGATGCATGCTTTGGATAGCGGTCGATGAGTGGAGTAATAGTAGTAGATGAGAATCGCTTGGTCTACTTGTCACGGACATGATGCCTATATACATGATCATTGCTGGATAACCTCATAACTATGCTCAATTCATCAATTGCTCAACAGTAATTTGTTCACCCAGTAGAATACTTATGCTCTTGAGAGAAGCCACTAGTGAAACCTATGGCCCCGGTCTATTCTCATCATATCAATCTCCATCACTTTATTTACTTGCTTTGCTTTTACTTTTCACTTTGCATCTTTATACCAAAAATACCAAAATATTATCTCTATCATATCTCACCCTCGTAAGTGACCGTGAAGGGATTTACAACCCTAAGCGTTGGTTGCAGTAGCTATCGTTTTGTGCGGTCACGAGGGACTTGCGTAGTCTCCTCTTGGATTGATACCTTGGTTCTCAAAAACTGAGGGAAATACTTACGCTATTGTGCTGCATCATCCTCTCATCTTCGGGGAAATCCAACGCAAGCTCGAGATGTAGCACATCTAGGCATAGAACTGGCTCGGATGCCACTGTTGGGGAACGTAGTAATTCAAAAAAATTGCCTACGATCACGCAAGATCTATCTAGGAGAAGCATAGCAACAAGCGGGGAGAGTGTGTCCACGTGATACGTCTCCAACGTATCTATAATTTTTGATTGTTCCATGCTATTATATATTCTGTTTTGGACGTTAATGGGCTTTATTATACACTTTTATATTATTTGTGGGACTAACCTATTAACCGGAGGCCCAACCCAAATTGTTGTTTTTTTTGCCTATTTCAGTGTTTCGAAGGAAAAGGATATCAAACGGAGTCCAAACGGAATGAAACCTTCGGGATCGTGATTTTCGGAACAAACGTGATCCAGAGGATTTGGAGTGGACGTCAAGCAATCAACGAGGAGGCCACGAGGCAGGGAGGCGCGCCTACCCCTGGGCGCGCCCCCACCCTCGTGGGCCCCTCGTAGCTCCACCGACCTACTTCTTCCTCCTATATATACCTACGTACCCCAAAAACATCATATACGGAGCAAAAAACCTATTTCCACCGCCGCAACCTTCTATACCCGTGAGATCCCATCTTGGGGCCTTTTTCAGTGCTCCGCCGGAGGGGGCATCGATCACAGAGGGCTTCTACATCAACACCATAGCCTCTCCGATGATGTGTGATTAGTTTACCTCAGACCTTCGGGTCCATATTATTAGCTAGATGGCTTCTTCTCTCTCTTTGGATCTCAATACAAAGTTCTCCTCGATCTTCTTGGAGATCTATTCGATGTAACTCTTCTTTTGCGGTGTGTTTGTCGAGATCCGATGAATTGTGGGTTTATGATCAAGATTATCTATGAACAATATTTGAATCTCCTCTGAATTCTTTTATGTATGATTGGTTATCTTTGCAAGTCTCTTCGAATTATCCGTTTGGCTTGGCCTACTAGATTGATCTTTCTTGCAATGGGAGAAGTGCTTAGCTTTGGGTTCAATCTTGCGGTGCTCGATCCCAGTGACAGTAGGGGAAACGGCACGTACTGTATTGTTGCCTGCTACCTCTTGAGCACTGCGTTGGATTTCCCCGAAGAGCAAAGGATGATGCAGCAAAGTAGCGTAAGTATTTCCCTTAGTTTTTGAGAACCAAGGTATCAATCCAGTAGGAGGCCACACGCGAGTCCCTCGTACCTACACAAAGCAAATAGCTCCTCGCAACCAACGCGAATAGGGGTTGTCAATCCCTTTACGGTCACTTACGAGAGTGAGATCTGATAGAGATGATAGATAATATTTTTTGGTATTTTTGGTATAGAAATGCAAAGTAAAATAAAAGGCAAAGTTCAAAAGCAAAGCAATAATAAAGCGTAGGAAGATTAATATGATTAAGATAGACCCGGGGGCCATAGATTTCACTAGTGGCTTCTCTCAGGAGCATACGTATTTTAAGGTGGGTGTACGAATTACTGTTGAGCAATTGATAGAATTGAGCATAGTTATGAGAATATCTAGGTATGATCATGTATATAGGCATCACGTCCAAGACAAGTAGACCGACTCCTGCCTGCATCTACTACTATTACTCCACTGTCGACCGCTATCCAAAGATGCAGCTAGAGTATTAAGTTCAAGAAAACAGAGTAATGCCTTAAGCAAGATGACATGATGTAGAGGATAAATTCATGCAATATGATAAAAACCCATCTTGTTATCCTCGATGGCAACAATACAATACGTGCCTTGCTGCCCCCATCACACCGGGAAAGGACACCGCAAGATTGAACCCAAAGCTAAGCACTTCTCCCATTGCAAGAAAACCAATCTAGTAGGCCAAACCAAACTAACAATTCAAGAGACTTGCAAAGATAACCAATCGACATAAAAGAATCGAGAAGATTCAAATATTGTTCATAGATAACCTTTATCATAAACCCACAATTCATCGGCCTCAACAAACACACCGCAAAAAGAAGATTACATCGAATAGATCTCCACGAGAGAGGGGAGAACATTGTATTGAGATCCAAAAGAGAGAAGAAGCCATCTAGCTACTAACTATGGACCCAAGGTCTGAGGTAAACTACTCACACTTCATCAAGAGGCTATGATGTTGATGTAGAAGCCCTCCGTGGTGGATTCCTTCCCATGGAGCTCGAACAGCCCCAAGATGGGATCTCGTGGATACGTAAAGTTGCGGCGGTGGAATTAGGTTTTGGCTCCGTGATCGATCGCTTGGGGGCGTGAGGTATATATAGGAGGAAGGAGTACATCGGTGGAGCAAAGGGGGCCCACGAGGCAGGCGCGCCCCACCCTCGTGGCCACCTCATTTCTTTCAGACGTGGGGTCCAAGTCTCTGGATCATATTAGGTGAGAAAATCACGTTCGAAGGTTTCATTCCGTTTGGACTCCATTTGATATTCCGTTTCTTGAAACTTTGAAATAGGCGAAAAACAACAATTCAGGTTGGGCCTCCGGTTAATAGGTTAGTCCCAAAAATAATATAAAAGTGGAAAATAAAGCCCAATATGGTCTAAAACAGTAGATAATATAGCATGGAGCAATAAAAAATTATAGATACGTTGGAGACGTATCAGGCATCCCCAAGCTTAATTCCTACTCGTCCTCGAGTAGGTAAATGACAAAAAGAGAATTTTTGATGCGGAGTGCTACTTGGCATAATTTCAATGTAACTCTTCTTAATTGTGGTATGAATGTTCAGATCCGAAAGATTCAAGACAAAAGTTCATATATAAAAATAATAATACTTCAAGCATAACAAATCAATTATGTCTTCTCAAAGTAACATGGCCGAAGAAAGTTATCCCTACAAAATCATATAGTCTGGCTATGCTCTATCTTCACCACAGAAAGTATTTAAATCATGCACAACCCCAATGACAAGCCAAGCAATTGTTTCATACTTTTGACATTCTCAAAACTTTTCAATCTTCACGTAATACATGAGTGTGAGCCATGGATATAACACTATATGTGGAATAGAATGGTGGTTGTGGAGAAGACAAAAAGAGGGAAGATAGTCTCACATCAACTAGGCATATCAACGGGCTATGGAGATGCCCATCAATAGATATCAATGTGAGTGAGTAGGGATTGCCATGCAACGGATGCACTAGAGCTATAAGTATATGAAAGCTCAATAAAAGAAACTAAGTGGGTGTGCATCCAACTCGCTTGCTCACGAAGACCTAGGGCATTTTGAGGAAGCCCATCATTGGAATATACAAGCCAAGTTCTATAATGAAAAATTCCCATTAGTATATGAAAGTGACAAAATGAGAGACTCTCTATCATGAAGATCTTGGTGCTACTTTGAAGCACAGGTGTGGTAAAAGGATAGTAACATTGTCCCTTCTCTCTTTTTCTCTCATTTTTATTTTTTTATTTGGGCCTTTTCTCTTTTTTTATGGCCTCTTTTTTTTCGTCTGGAGTCTCATCCCGACTTGTGGGGGAATCATAGTCTCCATCATCCTTTCCTCACTTGGGACAATGCTCTAAAAATGATGATCATCACACTTTTATTTTCTTATAACTCAACAATTACAACTCGATACTTAGAACAAAATATGACTCAATATGGATGCCTCCGTGATGTGCGGGATATGCAATGAATCAAGAGTGACATGTATGAAAGAATTATGAGCGGTGGCTTTGCCACAAATACTATGTCAACTACATGATCATGCTAGCAATATGACAATGATGGAGCGTGTCATAATAAGCGGAGCGGTGGAAAGTTGCATGGCAATATATCTCGAAATGGCTATGGAAATGCCATGATAGGTAGGTATGGTGGCTGTTTTGAGGAAGGTATATGGTGGGTGTATGATACCGTGAAAAGTGCTTGCGGTATTAGAGAGGCTAGCAATGGTGGAAGGAGGAAAATTGCGTATAATCCATGGACTCAACATTAGTCATAAAGAACTCATATACTTATTGCAAAAATCTACAAGTTATCAAAGCAAAGTATTACGCGCATGCTCCTAGGGGATAGATTGGTAGGAAAGACCATCGTCGTCCCCGACCGCCACTCATAAGGAAGACAATCAATAAATAAATCATGCTCCGACTTCATCACATAATGGTTCACCATACGTGCATGCTAAGGGAATCACAAACTTTAACACAAGTATTTCTCAAATTCACAACTACTCAACTAGCATGACTCTAATATCACCATCTTCATATCTTAAAACAATTATCAAGCATCAAACTTTTCTTAGTATTCAACGCACTCAAAAGAAAGATTTACAAATCTTGAATACCAAGCATATTAGATTTTTAAGCAAATTACCATGCTATTTAAGAATATCAAAATAATTTAAGTGAAGCATGAGAGATCAATAGTTTCTATAAAACAAATCCACCTCCGTGCTCTAAAAGATATAAGTGAAGCACTAGAGCAAAACTATATAGCTCAAAAGATATAAGTGAAGCACATAGAGTATTCTATCAAATTCCAAATCATGTATGGCTCTCTCAAAAGGCGTGTACAGCAAGGATGATTGTGGTAAACTAAAAAGCAAAGACTCAAATCATACAAGATGCTCCAAGCAAAACATATATCATGTGGTGAATAAAAATATAGCTCCAAGTAAAGTTACCGATGGAAGTAGACGAAAGAGGGGATGCCTTCCGGGGCATTCCCAAGCTTTGACTTTTTGGTGTCCTTAGATTATCTTGGGGGTGCCATGGGCGTCCCCAAGCTTGGGCTCTTGCCACTCCTTGTTCCATAATCCATCAAAACATTTCACCCAAAACTTGAAAACTTCACAACACAAAACTCAACAGAAATCTCGTGAGCTCCGTTAGCGAAAGAAAACAAAAGACCACTTCAAGGTACTGTAATGAACTCATTCTTTATTTGTATTTATGTTAAACCTACTGTATTCCAACTTCTCTATGGTTTATAAACTATTTTACTAGCCATAGATTCATCAAAATAAGCAAACAACACACGAAAAACAGAATCTGTCAAAAACAGAACAGTCTGTAGTAATCTTTAACTAACGCAAAATTCTGGAACTACAAAAATTCAGCCAAAATAGGACGACCTAGGCAATTTGTTTATTGATGAGAAGCAATTGTAATCACTATTTTATCACGTTCTGATGATTTCTAACAATTGTTTTCGTGAACAGAAAGTTTCTGGAAATTACAGCAAGATCAAATAACTATCATCCAAGAAGATCCTATAGGTTTAACTTGGCACAAACACTAATTAAAACATGAAACCACATCTAAACAGAAGGTATATGGATTATTTATTCCTAAACAGAAGCAAAAGCAAAAAAAATCTCTACTACTTAAAAATAAAGTAAGGTTCCCATTTCACCTCTCTTTCGTCCAACCTTCCTTATATACGTTCCACTCTTTCTTTCTCCTCTTTGATTTTTCTCTCACATCTTTGATTTTTCTCCCGTACATTATCACTAAAATAGAATCAATTGTCTCATGTTTTATTA
>CM038680.1:134357826-134485494 GCA_021605205.1 Aegilops longissima | reverse complement strand
TATGGATTATTTATTCCTAAACAGAAGCAAAAGCAAAAAATCTCTACTACTTAAAAATAAAGTAAGGTTCCCATTTCACCTCTCTTTCGTCCAACCTTCCTTATATAATTCCACTCTTTCTTTCTCCTCTTTGATTTTCTCTCACATCTTTGATTTTTCTCCGTACATTATCACTAAAATAGAATCAATTGTCTCATGTTTTATTAACATACCAAAATAAAACATATTTTGTTTGGTAAGTCATTAATTTTTTATCAAATAAATGCCTAACAATAAAATGGCAGGTAAATCATGGCGATAGAATACAAGAACTTGCTATGATTTTAGCGCATCAATATAATAATGGGCGTGCAACCTAGAATGTTTATACTCCCGTTGCAACGCATGGGAAATTATCTAGTAAAACAAAATTGGGTTGCCTCCCAACAAGCGCTATCGTTTAACGCCCCTAGCTAGGCATAAAAGCAAGGATATATCTAGGTATTGCCATCTTTGGTAGGCAATCCATAAGTGGCTCTCATAATAGATTCATATGGTAATTTTATTTTCTTCCTAGGGAAGTGTTCCATGCCTTTCTTTAACGGAAATTGGAATCTAATATTCCCTTCCTTCATATCAATAATTGCACCAATCGTTCTAAGGAAAGGTCTACCAAGAATAATATGACATGAAGGATTGCAATCTATATCAAGAACGATAAAATCTACGGGCACATAATTCCTATTTTCAACAATAAGAACATCATAAATTCTTCCCATAGGTTTCTTAATAGTGGAATCCGCAAGATGCAAGTTTAGAGAGCAATCATCAAAATCACAGAAATCTAGCAAATCGCACAAAGTTTTGGGAATAGTGGAAACACTAGCACCCAAATCACATAAAGCATAAAATTCATGATCCTTAACCTTAATTTTAATAGTTGGTTCCCACTCATCATAAAGTTTTCTAGGGATAGAAACTTCCAACTAAAGTTTTTCTTCATAAGATTGCATCAAGGCATCAACGATATGTTTGGTAAAGGCTTTATTTTGACTATAAGCATGAGGAGAATTTAGCACGGATTGCAACAAGGAAATACAATCAATTAAAGAGCAACTTTCATAATTAAATTCCTTGAAGTCCAAAATAGTGGGTTTAGCAACATCTAGGGTTTTGCTTTCTTTAATCCCACTTTTATCAATTTCATCATCAAGATCTAAATACTCCGAATTCTTGGAACACCTTCTAGGTAAAGGTGGATCATATTCAGTCCCATCATTATCAAGATTCATATTGCAAAACAAAGATTTAATAGGGGACACGTCAATAACTTTTAGATCTTCATCTTTATTCTCATGGAAATTGGAAGAACACGCTTTAATAAAGGCATCTTTCGTAGCACGCATCCTAGCGGTTCTTCCCTTGCACTCATCAATGGAAATTCTCATGGCTTTGAGAGACTCTTTGATATCATGTTTTGGAGGAATAGATCTAAGCTTTAAAGAATCAACATCAAGAGAAATTCTATCAGCGTTCCTAGCCAATTCATCAACTTTAAGTAATTTCTCTTTAAGCAAAGCATTAAAATTCTTTTGTGAATTCATAAACTCTTTAACACTATTCTCAAATTCAGAGGGAATCTTATTAAAATTTCCATAAGAGTTGTTGTAGGAATTTCCATAATTATTAGAAGGATTACTAGGATAAGGCCTAAGATTAAAATTCCCTCTATACGCGTTGTTACCAAAATTATTCCTACCAATAAAATTCACATCCATAGATTCATCATTATTCTCAATCAAAGTAGACAAAGGAATTTCATTAGGATCAAAAGAAACACTCTTAGTAGCAAATAATTTCATAAGTTCATCCATCTTTCCACTCAAAACATTGATTTCTTCTATCGCATGCACTTTTTTATTAGTAGATCTTTCAGTGTGCCATTGAGAATAATTAACCATAATATCATCTAGGAGTTTAGTAGCATCTCCTAAAGTGATTTCAATAAAAGTGCCTCCCGCGGCCGAATCTAAAAGATTTCTAGAAGCAAAATTCAATCCGGCATAATTTTTTTTTGTATAATCATCCACAAATTCAAACCATGAGTAGGGCAATTATGTATCATTAATTTCATTCTCTCCCAAGCTTGTGCAACATGTTCATGTTCAAGTTGCTTAAAATTCATAATATTGTTTCTAAGAGAGATGATCTTAGTGGGAGGAAAATACTTAGAGATAAAAGCATCTTTGCACTTGTTCCAAGAATCAATACTATTTTTAGGCAAAGACGAAAACCAAGCTTTAGCACGATCTCTAAGCGAAAAAGGAAATAGCTTCAATTTAACAATATCATTATCAACATCTTTCTTCTTTTGCATATCACATAAATCAACAAAGCTATTTAGATGAGTAGCGGCATCTTCACTAGGAAGGCCGGCGAATTGATCTTTCATAACAAGATTCAACAAAGCAGTATTGATTTCACAAGATTCAATATTGGTAAGAGGAGCAATCGGAGTGCTAAGAAAATCATTATTGTTGGTATTGGTAAAGTTACACAATTTGGTATTATCTTGAGCCATAGTGACAAGCAAGCAATCCAACACACAAGCAAACAAAAAGGCAAGCGAGAGAAAGGCAAAGGGAAAAGAGAGGGCGAATAAAACGACAAGGGTGAAGTGGGGGAGAGGAAAACGAGAGGCAAATGGCAAATAATGTAATGCGAGGTGTCGGTGGGAACGACACCTATGGGATCACAAGAATCCCTACTATGGTCGCGGGGCGCGGGGTGCCGTGAGAAGAGCGGATCAAACAGATAGCACACAGTTTCCTTATCCAGGTTCGGGCCGCGAGGATGCGTAAAACCCTACTCCTGCTTTGGTGGTTTGTTTATCTGTGTTCTTGAACTAGCAATGGGGCGTGAGGAGCTCCAAAAAGCCGAATCCTCCTCCTGGTTGCCATGGGCCTCCTTTTATAGGGAAAGGGGTTGCCACGGTGGCATGTGAGGTGGAAAAAGGCTCTGATGATGCGAGTTTATCCCTCGCATTACATGACAAGGCGCCTTTAATGCGCCTTGCTTAGGTGTCCTTGCTTTATCGGGATGGGGAGAGCCTGTCTTGTCCGTCGCCGCCCCTTTCAGGTCGACACGCGCCTCGCCAGCGGTGCCCGTGGTGCCATGTAGGCAGGCGAGGCAGCTGAGGTGGCGCAGTGGTGGGTCTCCACGAAGATCCGCTTGCCGCCACGCAGTGCCCGCCCAACTGGTTGGGTCGGCAAATGCATGCTAACGGTGGTGGAGGTTTGATTGGTGTGGGCTCGATGGTGGCCCTACGGGTGTTCTTGGCGAGGGTCTCGCCGTAGCCCCGGCAAGGGTCTTGTCGGGGCCCCGGCAAGGGTCTTGTCGGGGCCCCGGCAAGGGTCTTGCCGTGGCGCCTGCTGTCATCCCCGGCAAGGCTCTTGCCGGGGGCCTTGTGGTCCTCCTTGGCTGGGATCCCGCCAAGGGTCGTTGTCGGTGTCAAAACTGGCGGATCTCGGGTAGGGGGTCCCGAACTGTGCGTCTAGGCGGATGGTAACAGGTGACAAGGGACACGATGTTTTTACCCAGGTTCGGGCCCTCTTGATGGAGGCAATACCCTACTCCTGCCTAATTATTATTGATGATATGGGTAGTACAAGAGTAGATCTACCACGAGATCAGAGAGGCTAAACCCTAGAAGCTAGCCTATGGTATGATTGTTGTTCGTCCTACGGACTAAAACCCTTCGGTTTATATAGACACCGAATAGGGTTAGGGTTACACAGAGTCGGTTACAATGGTAGGAGATCTACATATCCGTGTCGCCAAGCTTGCCTTCCACGCCAAGGAAAGTCCCATCCGGACACGGGACGAAGTCTTCAATCTTGTATCTTCATAGGAGTCCGGCCAAAGATGATAGTTCGGCTATCCGGACACCCCCTTGTCCAGGACTCCCTCAGTAGCCCCTGAACCAGGCTTCAATGAAGACGAGTCCGGCGCGCATATTTTCTTCGGCATTGCAAGGCGGGTTCCTCCTCCGAATATTTCATAGAAGATTTTGAACACAAGGATAGTGTCCGGCTCTGCAAAACAAGTTCCACATACCACCGTAGAGAGAATAATTTTTGCACAGATCTGCTGACGATTCATGGCGTGACATCACACCACGACCAGTGCCTTTATTCAATCGTTTTTCTTGTCCCACCTCAGCGCGTTTAGCGAGGTGGTTTCTTGGCACGCCTTATCAAAGCGGAGATCATGCCCCTTATTCCGGGATTCCCATCAATACGGACGGGTAACCCATCCGTGCCATTGATTATGGCGCTTGGGAGATAAGCGAAGTTTTACCAGTGGCGGGGACGCAAAGCTTCGTCTCCGTCCATATAAGGGATAAGGATCCACCTTTTCACCCACGCCTTCTTCCTCCTTTGCTCATCCATTTCGCAAGACTCGAGCTCCCAATACCAAGTCCGCACATCCCACCTCAACCTTCGCAACTATGTCCGAGCGGAGGCAGGTGGATGACCTCCTCCGTCACGGAGGGGCACATCGAAAAGCTGCGGGAGGCCGGATACTTGTCCAGCAACATCGCGCACCGGCTACCCGACGAATGGCAGCTCATTCCAACCCCCAGGCCCCATGAGAGGGTGGTATTTCTCCCCACTTCCTCCATGGACTAGGTTTTCCACTTCACCCATTTGTCCGGGGCTCATGTTCTACTACGGCCCGGACTTCCACGATCTGGCCCCAATTTCATCCTCAACATCTCGGCGTTCATCGTCGTGTGCGAGGCCTTCCTCAAGATCCAGCCCCACTTCGCTTATGGCTGAAGATCTTCAATGTCTAGCCGAAGGTAGTGGGCGGCCGCCAAGCGGAGTGCGGAGGCGCCATGGTTGGCAAGATGGCCGAGTCCTATGGCTCGAGGGCTCCTTTGTGGAGACCATAAAGGGGTGGCAATCGGGTGGTTCTACATCACCGAGCCAGCGACTCTCAATGGGCGGCGGCCCCGAATTCGATCTGGCTTCCCACATGGCTCTCATCATGGAAAGAGACGGCCCGGCGTGGGGAATTCGGACGAGCTATCCGGACTCCAAACTCAAGGTCTCAAACCTGGTGGACAAGAATCTCGTGCTTGTCAACATAATCCGTGTGATGCTCATCCGCCGATTCTCCCATGCCAACAACGTGCCTTCAAATTGTGGAGTTCGATCCGCACAAGCACCCAACTCGAAAAGGCTCTTAGACACTACGTGCGAAGATGCTCGAAGGTGCTGTTCAAGGGCACCGAGGTTCTACATCCGCCATCAAGATCGCGGATTCAGCTCGCAGCCAAGCCAGCGAGGTAAGTTATTTTACCCTTTATGGGACTCTTGTTTTCATAGATTGACTCTATGTGGGTTCTAAAACTCCCTAACCTTTGACAGATCGGTGAAGACGCCCCGGACAGATTAACTGTCCGCCCTTTGCCGAAGACCCAGCAGACGCCTGATTGACAGAAGCTGCTGGCCCGTACCTCATGTGGTGCCGGAGAAGAAGGCCAAGAAGGAGGCCACGGAACTCAAGGAGCTCCTCGACGCCAGGGGCTGTCGGACTCATCGCCCGACAACCCTGAGGCGGAATCCTCCTCTGAGGAAGAGGAGGAGGAAAAAGAGGCCTCTCTCCCAGTGGGGGGAGAGAAGAAAAGGAAGCCGCCCCAACTGGGGAGGCCGGAGGGTCCAAGAAGGGAAGGACCCTTCCTCCAGACCTCTCCACCAACACCGACAACGACGAGGAGGAGTGGCCAACAAGGGCCAAGCCCCTGGCGAGATCGTAAGTGTCCGGGTACCCATGGCTTTTTTTTCATTTCATAGTGTTCTCTAATGCCGAACAATCATGCAGCCCGCCCAAGGACGAGTTCGCCGCTTCGTCGAGCGAGTCCCTGAGTTCGCCGGAAATGGAGAGTACTTCACTCGGCCGCCGCCTCACCTCACGCCGCTGGACGACGCTGAGGTGGGGCCCCAAGGGGCCTGGTCAAGAGGAGGTGGCGCAGGAGGCGCCGCAAGGCAACCTCCTGACTCAGCGCGGGGGCGAGACCCCAGGCTCTAAGCTCGAGCCTCGTCCGATTTCCATACCGAACCGTCGCCGGTTCAAGTCCGCAAGCGGTCCCTTCGTAGGAAGGGTAAGACGCCGGTGTCCTCCGTCCAACCGGAGGCACCGGATAACTTACTGGAGGCGCTTAACGGCGCCTCCATCGACGAGGAGCACCGCACTGTTATGAGTGTGGTGATCCAGAAAGTTCAGTCCGCCAAGAGCGGGCTGACTGAAGCCTATACCAGCCTTCTAACAGGCTTTGAGGTAAGTTTAGAATATGTAAAAATATTACCAAGATAGACAAGTAGCTCTCGATGCTTAGTTCGGTGTTCAAAAGAAAAGCCGGACTAAGGATCTAAAAGATATACGCAGGAGTCTAACATAAGTATGTCAATATGGGAATGCAGGTTGCGCTGGCGGACCTCTGTCGCACTGATTGGGGAGGTCAATGCATTGAAGCAGAGCCTCGAGCGGTCCGAGAACAAGCTCGGCCTTGCCAAGAAGCAGCTCGAGGACAAGGAAGGTAAGTGATACCTTATTAAAGAAATACCTTATAGAAAGGATTTGGTTGCAAAAGATAACATGAATAACATGGGTACTGCAGGGGCCACGAGCGAGGTGGCGACCCTGAAGGAGACGGTGTCCGTGGCCGAAAACAAAGCAGCTGCGGAGCGCACCGAGCGAGAGAAGGGGGAGGCGCAGTTGGCGGAGGTACGGCAAGAGCTCCAGGCTCTCGTGGAAAAACACGAGGGTTTGGAGCGTGACTCGAAGACCCGAGAGTCCGAGGTTGCCTCGGCTCTTGAGAGTGCCAAAGCTGCTAAGGCCGAGGCCCAAAAAGCCCTCCAAGAGATTGAGGCAATAAAGAAGATCAAGGGTAAGGCATTCTTTATGCAAGAGCAAGAATGTAAAAGTCAATTATCTAGTACTTACCCGAATCCGGAGCTCTCCAGAGCGCTCGCAGATCTGCCCCATAGTGTGTCCGATGCTGCCGCGCTCTACCGCGCCAAGGAGGGAGCTCGACGGAGAAGGTGTTCGGTCTCAAGATGTCGAGGCCGACCGTCCGTGCCTTTGAGCGACCAGTAAGCAGCTGGTCAAGCTCCACAAGGTCGCCGAACAGGCCATGAAGGGCCTCATAGTTGGTTGTGGCCATTGGAAGCCATGCCAGGAGCTACTTGGGTTAGTGCAGCGGCCGGTGGATGCTCGTCCATGGATTGAAGTCATCAAGCGCTCCGTCTGCATTGAAGGTGCCTGTCGGGCCCTTGCCGATGCTAAAGTGCACTTTGGGGCAAGCTGGATGCGGAGAAGCTTGTGACGGACGGCCACCAAGGGCAAGGATCATCGCAAGCCCGAGATGTACTATGAGGGCGCCTCAAGGGCGCCCGCCAGATAGCGGATGAGTGCTCCAAAGATGTAATTTTTGAATAGACTCGCATTTGTTATCCCGTATGCTGAAAACTTGTTCATATGCGCTAAGCAACGCTTGTTAATTTAAACTATTACCTTCATGCGGCCGCTTATCAAATTTGAGAGATGGCAAGTCGTTATTTCAGCCCCATGCCACGAGTGCTGGGGTGTTCGGGATAAACTTGAGCGCTCTTGTTCCCATTCTTGGGTCCGTCGAGGAGGCGCCAACGCGACGTAACAAGGCAACCGGACTTATAGTGCTTGAACACTCTCACTTAGCCATAGAATTCTATAATTTTAAATTTCGCGAAGCCCCTAGTATTCGGAAGACCGAGTTCGGGCGCTATCCACGCCTTTGGCCGGACAATGCCGGTTCCTCGCTTCTAAGCGGCATAAGTCTTTAGGGACCCAAAAACCTCTCGAACAGCGACCGGCTCTCGCCCTATCATGACGGTCAGTTTTAGCTTTCTCCACTGAGGTGCTCAACCCAGCTCAACTGGGGCATAATCGCAGTGGTTCTCCCAGTGCTACCTTAGCCGATATAACGGAACGTAAGGTACCAAAACATAGGAGCCGGGCAAACCCAACTATTGACCCAAGACATGATTCGGAGCCGATGCATATAATGCTATAAGTTCGGGGTGCCGCACTTGTGAAAGTGTTCGGACTTATCACACCATAATTTGGGGGTACTTAAGCCCCTAGTGTATTGGCCGTACTAAAGTGTACGGGTGCAACATGTCATGAAATGAACATATATATATAGATAAAGAAAGGAGTGCAATAATAGGCAAAAGCTATGTATTGTTTATTCAAAAAGGTACTGCAATGAAAGCAGAACGATACAAATAGTGCGATAGGCAAGGGATGGGACTATTTAACATGTCCTCTCCAGGGTAAGCTATGGATGGTATGTAAACAGGTATAATGCTCGTAGTAGAGACCACTGAATACTCGACGTAGCTTTCTGCTTCCCTGGCTGTTGCATCATGAGTTCGGCAATTCAAGTGCCGGACAGGGCTTCTAGAAAACAGAGTCCTGAAAGTAAGAAAAAAGAAAAAAGGAAAAGAATGACACAATCGGAGCCCCCAGTGCGCGTTGAGCCGCATTCTGGCGCGCCGTGGTCGCCCTCTCCTTATGCCCATGGCATCTCCAGAGCGTAGTTATGTACGCCGTAGTACTGGCTTCGCAATTTCGCGAGAGCCGGGTTAGCCGGATTGCTACGCTGCTCTCAGTCGTGCCAGCGGTCTTGTTGTAGGTTACTCCGGCGCGCTTGACGGTGGCCGGACGCTTAATAGCCGGACTCGTGAATTGCTGTGAGAGGCTGCTTTGCACCTCCGCCGCGAGGGCCGCCGTGTGCTCCTCCGCTCAAGAGAGCGCTCGGTGTTTCCGCTGACCGTGATTACCTCGAGGGCCTGGCATCTTGAGCTTGAGGTATGCATAGTGCGGCACCGCATTGAACTTTGCAAATGCGGTTCGTCCAAGCAAAGGCGTGATAGCCATCATGAACAGGACTATGTCGAAGATTAACTCTTCGCTTCGAAGTTATCCGGGATCCAAGACCACTTCGAGTGTAACTGAGCCTGTATAATTGGCCTATACACCGGTATGACGCCTTTAAAGGTCGTCTTTGTAGGTTGAATCCTTGAGGGTCTATGCCCATTTTGCGATTGTATCCCGATAAAGCAGGTTCAGCTGCTTCCTCCGGCCCATCGTGACTCTAGTGAGGTGAAATCCGTCGATGATTGGGTCAAGAACCACGCGCAAATCCGCCGTGACGGATGCTAGTGGGTGGTCCTTCGATCAAATGTGATCGGCAGGAGGACCATGGGTTGAACTTAGGGCGATCGCTCCATCGCAGATACGCCCCTTTAGTGCACGCTTCAACTCCCTTTTGGGTATATGGGTTGCGATATCATGTTCACCGTCCGCACTTGTGTGGGAAAGCCCTTCATCCTCTATTGTTCGGCGGTCGGGCTCTTCCTCGCCATCGCTATGCAGCCCTTGTCATTGAGTTCGCACTTAGTTTGCTCGCTTGTTTGAACACCCAACAATCCCTGTTGGTGTGGTTGGCTGGTTTTGGGGTGCCATGTATCCGCACAAGCGATCGAGTATTCGGTCCAAGTTGGACGGGCCCTAGGTATTTCTTTTGAATGGCTTCTTCCGCTGACCGGGTTTAGAGCTCAATCCGCATTGACCGCCAGATCTTCATCATTATCGCCGTGAATGCGGCGCTTGTTCTTGTTGCGACGCGACCTGCCATTGCTGTCCTTGGTATCCGAACTACGTGGTTTTTGGTCAAGTTGTTTCTTCGAGCTAGCTAGCTGTCCTCTCCCGCGCAAAAGCGGGTCATGAGTGTGGTGAGGGCTGCCATGGATTTCGCTTTTCCTGTCCTAGGTGCCGGCTAGCCACTCATCGCGGATGTTATGTTTGAAGGCTGCAAGGGCCTCTCGATCCGGACAATCAACGATTTGATTTTTCTTGGTCAGAACCGTGTCCGTAATTGTCCGCCGATTCTTCCGCTGCTGAATTATGTGGCTGAGGTCATCGGCGCTCGGTGGTCGCACATATGTGCCCCGGAAGTTATTAAGGTATGCGGCTTCCGTGTCCTCCCAACAACCAATTGATTCTGCGGCAAGCTGTTAAGCCAATGCCGAGCTGGTCCTTTAAGCTTGAGTGGGAGGTATTTGATGGCGTAGATCATCACCGCGGGCCATGTGGATATGGAGGAGGTAGTCCTCGATCCAAACCGCAGGATCTATTGTGCCATCGCATGATTCGATGTTTACGGGTTTGAAACCTCGGGATTTGATGATCCATCACTTCATCTCGTGAAGCATAGTGGGCGGCGGCGCCTCAGATATTATATCACGACGCAGCTCAAATGAGCTTTGTCTACTATGTTCGGCCCAACCGGAATTGTTGTATCCGGCGTGACGGTTATCATCACGTGTCGTGGGGTGCCCACACGATCCGTAGATCGATCTTGTTTTCCTTGCCTTGTCCTCCAATATGTCTCGCAGGTCCGCGCGCTTCCCGTGCCTTGGTCGAGCGGCGCCGGGTGCGGCTTGAATGGAGGGTCTAGAGGCCTTCCGTCATGCCACGGGTGGGCGGTCGGGCCGATCATGCTTGTTGGCGATGTAGTTTTGGGTGCTGCTTCCTGTAATTGGGGTAGCAGCCTGCGCTTGGGGTATCTCTTGAGGGCGCTCGAGTTCATACTCTTCGCTGCAAGGACTTCATCCATTTGTCGCCTAGCAAGTCTTGGTCACTCTAAGCTGTTGTTGCTTTTTCTTGAGGCTTCTTGCCGTGGCCATAAGCCTGCGCTTGAAACGCCCTGTTCGGCGGGTCCTCGTGCACGATAAATTGGCCGTCGCCGAGGCTTGCCTCATCTTCGGAGGGGGCGATAATTATCGCCCTCTACCTCTTTTCGCCGCCAGACCGTCAGGCGGTCTTGCTTCTCCCTCCTCCCGCGCCGAGTCCCGCCGAGGGGGTCGCCTTCGCACTGTCCGGGTATTATTGTCTCCGTGCCGAATCACCGCTTTTACCGTGGCGGATTTAGAACGGCGCCACGACGCCGGGCGCTTGGGTTGTTTCTTGAGGGTCATCCTCCGCTGCTCCATCGCCATTCCCATCTTTTGGGATGTCCACCATGTATATGTCATATGACGAGGTGGCCTTCAAAGTGCCTCGTAGGCGCTGGGTCTTGGTCGCCTCCGCATCGCCGCCCATACCGCCAATGTCTTCGGAGTCAAGTCGAGCATGTCGGTTAAATCGCCAACAGTGGCTACAAAGTGGGTGGTGGGTGGGCGTTGAATTTCTTCGTCGTCTGCAGATCTCAACCTTCCCGACCGTAGTCCGCCAGGCTCTCCGATAAAGAGAGAGACTTTAGTGAATTCAAGATGTCGCCAAAGGGCGAGTCTTTGAAAGATGTCCGCGGCAAGTGAATTCCATGACCGCGCCTAATCGGATTCGATTGGGGCGCGGAGGGTTCGGAGTCCGTGAGGAGTCCGGCGCCTTGGAATCACGGTCTTCGGCGACAGGATGGAGTTCGGTTCAATCGCAGTTGAGATCGTAGCCCCGAGGCGGTGTCCAACCACTCGCCCTCGATCGGGGAGTCGGCCCGAAGTTAAGGGTCGGAGCGACGCCGGTGCGCCTCCGTGACACCGCTCGGCGGCAGAGCTAGATCGTGCCCATCGAGACAAGGCGGGCGATTTTGGTTGTGGCTCAATCCGTCAAGATCAAGTCTCCGCGATGTCGGCCGTAGTTCAAACTCCCAAATCTGACCTGATGGCTGTGGGCGAGCTGATCTGCTCCGGATGGCCAAGTGAATTGCCCGCAGCAAAGCCGCCGAATCATTTAAGATCTGTCCGGGAGAAAAGTCTCACCGGACTGCGCTGTTGTTGATGATCGAAGGAGCCATCGGGCCTATAGGTGACGGCATAGAGGAACTCTCAATGAAAGCACCAATGTCGGTGTCAAACCGCGGATCTCGGTAGGGGTCCCAATCGTAAGCGCCTAGGAGGATGGTAACATTAGACAAGGGACACGATGTTTTTACCTGTGTTCGGGCCCTCTTGATGGAGGTAATACCCTACTCCCTGCTTGATTAATATTGATGATATGGGTAGTACAAGAGTTGATCTACCACGAGATCGAGAGGCTAAACCCTAGAAGCTAGCCTATGGTATGATTGTTGTTCGCCCCACGGACTAAAACCCTTCGGTTTATATAGACACGTAATAGGGTTAGGGTTACAGAGTCGGTTACAATGGTAGGAGGTCTACATATCCAGACGCCAAGCTTGCCTTCCAAGCCAAGGAAAGTCCCATCCGGACACGGACGAAGTCATCAATCTTGTATCTTCATAGTCTAGGAGTCCGCCAAAGATGAAAGTTCGCTATCCGGACACCCCTAGTCCAGACTCCCTCGGTCGCCATCTTCTATAGTGTGTACTGATCTTGAATGTCTTCACAAAGATCTGCATGCCACCACGGGATGTCTCCCGAATCCTTGCCCCATGGGGAGGTGGACTTCAAGGGTGATTCGCCCGAGGTGTGGGCGAGCCGCCTGCAAGGGTCTTCCGGGTTTGTTAAAACCGCCTCCGGCAAGGATCTTGCCCGGGAGTCCGCATTCCCTTTGCTCTTTGTGGTCTTGGTCTTGGCGCTGCGTTCGCTCCTTTAGAGCTTCGCCTTACCTTGGCTCACCTCCCTTGACTTGCTCAAGGCAAGGGTGCCTGCCTGCTCGATCGCCTGCACACATTATAGGGGTACAAAAGTGTACCCCTCTTTTTGTACACCGACAGAGCCCCGGCCTGGGCCACACGTAAAGCGCAATCGCTGCTGGGCTAGGCCCAAAACGGTGCGCTGGCAGGCGGGGTGGTTTTACCATGTAAGTCTCTTCACAAGATCTGCGCTTCCCATGCCTCCTGCGCGTGGCTCGGCATGGGAGGCGTGGCGGACGGGCGGCATGCGTGGGGCTGAGTCTGCGCATGCGCCACGTCAGATTAATGTGAAAGGAGGCGCCCGGTTTTCCCCATAAGAATGAATAACCGTGGGCGCGCTGCTCACTTTCTCCTCTTCTCTCGTACCTTTTCCAATCTCAGAGCCGCCGTTTCTTCTCTTCCTTCCTTCCTAAGCTTTCGCTGTCACCGTCGCTGCTTTGCCACCCCTCTTCCTCAATCCTCTAGACTTCTCGGCCGCCATGACGCCCAAATCCGCCAAGGGCAAGGGGGTGGCTAAGGGCTCTGGGACCGTGGAGCCGCCGGAGAGCGCGCTGTCGGGGGACCGGACGAAGTCCGCCTTCTTCTTCCCCTTGTCGGTTGATGTTCATGAGCTCCGGGCCTCCTTCAAGCCCTTATGGGGAGTGAAGACGGGGAGAATTGGGCATCCAGCGACGCGCGTCATTCCCTGCCGCTATGCTGATCCTGCTCCAAATCGGTACCCTTTTTGTCGACACCTTTCTTGCGGGTTATGCCCCCCTTTTTCCGATTTCTTCTGCGACATCATGCACACCTTTGGCTTTCACCTCTTGGATTTCACTCCGAATGCGGTGGCGTGCCTGGCTCTCCTCGCGCATCTTTGCGAAGGCTTTGCCGGAGTGCAGCCCAACACGGCACTCTTTCGCCATTATTTCTCCCCTCGAATCCAGCCCGGAGGCGCTGTCTCCGGATGCGTCGCTTGGATCTCAAGATCCAAGGGGGCGTACCCGGACGGTGCCATGAAGGAGAGGTGGGATGAATGGCGTGGCCGGTGGTGCTGGATTGAAGACGAAGACCCACCGTAATTCTGCAAGGTCCGTCGAGCGCCGCCAGTCCGCGGCAGCGATTGGGGTGATGTCGATGCTGCCGACGGGAGGCTTACTATCGCCACCACCAGGATCCTCCAGCTGACCCGGGCTGGGCTCACCCTGGAGATGATTGGGGCGAACTTCATTCGCCGCCGGATCGCCCCGTTGCATAACAAGGGGAGGCCAGCCTGGCTTTTTACGAACCCGGCTGACATTATGCGGCTCCGCCCTGGCCTCGACCACAACTTCACGGTGATGGCGCATGCCCACTTCTGTCAGCGGCTTTTCCAGCTTGATGTTGGTCGTGACGGCGAGGTTGAACGGACCGGCAAGGCTGCGAGGGCTGCCGCAAAGGTCGGCAAGGCCGTCAAGGGATCGTTCTTCAAGTTGCCAGCGGGGGTGGTCCCATTGTGCAATAACTCACGCCGGTCCGAGATCATTGCTATGATGCCGGACTGCAACGCGCACGGCCCTGTCCCGAGCTGGAAGGAGCCGATGAACGCAGATGTGCAGCAATTCTTCGACCCCTTGATCGAGGTATACGTCAATGCTGACGTCGAGCGGTGTCTTGTCATGGACACCACCCAGGTGGAGCTGGACTACATCGCCACCAGGGCGAGGGAGGCACAGCTTTCCATGGAGGCCGGCGGCGCCGGGGGCGTGGAGGACAAGGCCGCGATGGCTGCGGAGGAGGAGCAGTTCACCCTGTGGGCGGCGGCCACCGAGGAGGTTAGCAGCGTCGACGCTGGAGCTCCACTTGTCGATGACGCGGCCGACGAGTCGTCGGAGGAGGAGGACGTGGCAGCGGGCTCGACGCCAGCCAGGGGAAGAGGGCGAGTCCTGCGGCGGTCTAGCTCCGGCGAGCCGGTCTGGCCCGGCAGGGCTACGCGGCCTCAATTGACCCTGGAGGGGTCCGGGCGCCACACGAGGGCCACGACAGCGAAGGGGCTGACAAAGGCCGCTGAGAAGAAGAAGGCGACAACCCCTTCCTCATCCGGGCGCGCACAAACCCTGCCGCCTTCTTCGCCTCCTCCGGCAGGCGTCGACTCGGATGAAGATGTGGAGCTCCCTTTTGATCTCGGGCCTCTCAGCCCAGAGAGGAAAAGGAAACTGGTGGAAGAGGAGGAGACGGATGATGCGTAAGTACTCCGTTCCTTACTGTCATTTCCATTTCCCCGAATCGGGTCGCTTGTCTTGATCCATTTTTGCTTTTGCAGGGAGGCACAGACGTTGGCCCAGAGGGTGAAGAGGGCGAGGGCCTCGGCGAAAGCAGTCAGTCCCCGACTGGGGCTTCAAAGACACCACTGGTGGTGCTGAGCAGCCCAGACAGCAGCCCCCGGCGCAGCCCCCAGTGTAAGTTCGTCACCCTCTTCTTACTCGACATGTGGTAGGCACTCAATGCTATGATGCTGACCTTGCCGGGTTTGCAGGAGGGGAGCGGCAGCAGGAGGAGCCACAGAGGGCTACTCCTAACACACCACCCCCATCGACTACGCCGCCGCGGGGGGCGTCCCCGGCAAGGGCATCAGGCACGGAGCCCACACCCATGGAGGAAGAGGGGAACTTGGGCACTGGGGACTCTGCCACGGCGCCAAATGTTGGCGGAGAGGGGACTGCTCACACCTGCACCGTGAGTCGCCTGTCCTCCGCCTTTGTTTTCCCTTATTCTTTTCTTGGCTTCATTGTTCTATTGCTGCCTGTGCCCTCCTTCAACAGACATGGAGGACGTGGACACTGTTGTTGGAGACATTCTTTGAGGAGGCCTTGGCGGAGGCCAGCAGGATTGCCGCCGAGGAGGCTTCCAAAGATGCTGATGAGGCCGCCGCTGACGAAGCCGCCAAGGGTGCTGCCGAGGACTCCGCCGCGGGGGCCGCCAAGGCGACCGGCGAGGCTTCTGCCGAGGGCGCTAGCGGTGGACCTGCCGGTGAGGCCGGCAAGGCCTCCGCCGAGGAGGAGGTGGCGAGTGACCAGCCTCCCTCCTCCTCAACCTCGGGCCCCTGTAGATATCTGAAGGTGGGCGACGATCTTTTCGTCCATCTTCAAGGGGCGTCAAGCTGAGCGCCCGCTGAAGGGGAAGCCTTTGACGGCGAGGTGCTTGCCGCCACCGGTCTTGAGGTGGTTGATGAGCCGGGCGTTGGCGGCGACGGTTCTCCAGAAGAGCAGCTTTTCCGCGCCATGGGGGCCGATTTCCGGAAGCTCTAAGTGCTCTACCGTGCCCGTCTGGACAAGGTCAAGTACAGGATGGCAACAGTGGACAACGCGGAGGTGGACTTCAAGGCGCGCGTCACTGAGACGCAGACCTGGTTCCACCAGACTCGCGAGGAGCAGAGGGCCTTTCAGGAGGAATTGGCCAAGCGCGATGTGGAGCTCACCATGAAAATGGCCGACATCGAAAAGGCCCTGGAAAAGACGGCAAACTTGGCTGGCGCGGCCGAAGCCGCCCGGAACCAGCATCAAGCCGCCTTGGATTCCCAGGAAGAGGACCTCTCCGTGCGTGAAGCGAAGCTTATCGCAACGCTCCGCGGCAAGGATGAGGAGCTTGAGGCCCTTGTCGCGTGACGGACTCGCGAGCTGGAGCAGAGGCACAAAGAGGCACTCGATGCCCAAGCTCTGGGCCATGCCGACAAGGTGAAGGAGCTGGAAGCAGAGCGGGACGAGCCGAAGGAGCAGGCCCTCAAGCTGTCCGGCGAGAAGAGCACGCTCAACCGCCCCTTGGTAGAGGCGCAAGGAGGAGTCATCAGCAGGACCGGGGAGCTCTCCGACGCGCAGAACTCCATCAGAGACCTCAAGCTGAAGCTGGAGGATCTCGAGAAGATGTTGTCGGAGAGCAAGACTCGGGAGGAGACCTTGACCAGGAGCCTCGAGGAGGAGAAGCGGCTGCGGGCAAACGAGGCCGCCTCCCACCAGGAATATGTGGTGGGTGAGAACAGGTGGATCAGCCATCTGGAGGTCGTTGCCGGCAGGGTCACCTCGCAATTGGCCACCATGGGGATGCCAAACGTGAGGTACGCCCCCAAGCGCAGCGGGACCGTCAACGCCAAGCTGACCCAGTTCTTCGAGGGCATCCTCGGAGCCTTGGCCTATCTTCACTCCAACAGGACGGCCACGCTGGCCGAGGAGGCCCGCGTGACTTTGCCGGAGGGTCGTGACCAAGGTCCTCACCAAGATGGCGCACTGGAATCCCGACCTTGACTTCGCGGCCGCGATGAAGAGCTTGCCGGATGGTGTTGACCTCACGGTGCTCAAGGAGCGCATCAAGCCCATCACCGACTGCATCGACGAAATCAAGAGGGTGGAAGGCCAGCGCCGGGATTAGGCATCCCGTTCTTCTTCACCGCTGTGGGTTCCCGACCAAGACAAATTTTATCTTTAGTTAGAACCGCAGCTATGACGTGATGTAATATAACTTTGAAGTACTCTTAATTTTCATGCATGTTATTTCCCGCTCAATTCCTCTTTGTATGCGTGCCCCACGCCGATCGGGTAGGCTTGTCTGGCGGAAGCCCCTTAGCGGCGCTTTTGGGGACGGATCCCGTGGCCTGCTGGCATGCGCGTGCTACGGACGAGCCACCTTCTGTTCGAACGTGGCCGCTTGAACTGTCGAGCTTGACTCGAGTCGAATCGAGGGCGTTGTCGATCGCGGAAGGTTACTCGCCATTCTCGACGCAGCCGCTTGAGGTGTTGAGCGGACACGAAACAGGGCAAGGGCATTGCCGATCGTGGGAGAGCCCCCTGGCGTGCAGGTTTCTCATACAAAGGCGTGACATCTCCGGGGGGGAATAACCTCAAATAAGAAGGGTAGCACAAATAAGGGTTCAATGCAACTTAGCTTCTGTTTGCGATCGCTCGAGTGTCGATCTTCTCGCCTCCTTTCTTCTTCAAGGGTCACGAAGATGAAGGAGTGCCGCTAACGCCAAAGCCGATTTCACAATCGCGCCCCTACGGCGCGCCAAAAGATGTCGATGGGAACGACACCTATGGGATCACAGAATCCCTACTACGGTCGCATGGGCGGGTACCGTGAGAAGAGCGGATCAAACAGATAGCACATGGTTTCCTTATCCAGTTCGGGCCGCGAGGATGCGTAAACCCTACTCCTGCTTTGGTGGTTTGTTTATCCGTGTTCTTGAACTAGCAATGGGGCGTGAGGAGCTCCAAAGCGAATCCTCCTCCTGGTCACCTTGGGCCTCCTTTTATAGGGAAAGGGGTTGCCACAGTGGCACACAGGAGGTGGAAAGGGTCTGATGATGCGAGTTTATCCTCAGATTACATGACAAGGCGCCTTTAATGCGCCTTGCTTAGGTGTCCTTGCTTTATCGGGACGGGGAGAGCCTGTCTCGTCTGTCGCCGCCCTTTTGTGTCGACACGCGCCTACGGCCAGCGGTGCCTGTGGTGCCATGTAGGGCAGTGCAGCTGAGGTGGCGCAGTGGTGGGTCTCCATGAAGATCCGCTTGCCGCCACGCAGGTGCCTGCCCAACTGGTTGGGTCGGCAGCTGCATGTGAACGGTGGTGGAGGTTTGATTGGCGTGGGCCTGATGGTGGCCCTACGGTTCTTGGCGAGGGTCTCGCCGTAGCCCCGGCAAGGGTCTTGCCGGGGCCCCGGCAAGGGTCTTGCCGTGGCGCCTGCTGTCATCCCCGACAAGGCTCTTGCCGGGGGCCTTGTGGTCCTCCTTGGCTGGGATCCCGCCAAGGGTCGTCATCTTGTATAGTGTGTACCTGATCTTGAATGTCTTCACAAAGATCTGCATGCCACCACGGGGATGTCTCCCGAATCCTTGCCCCATGGGGGCGGTGGACTTCAAGGGTGATTCGCTCCATAGGTGTGGGGCGAGCCGCCACGGCAAGGGTCTTGCCGGGTTTGCTAAAACCGCCTCCCGACAAGGATCTTGTCGGGGGAGTCCGCTTCGTCCCCTTTGCTCTTTGTGGTCTTGGTCTTGGCGTCTTTCTGCTCCTTTCGAGCTTCGCCTTACCTTGGCTCACCTCCCTTGCCTTGCTCGGTCGCGGTGGTGGTGTGGCTGCTCAGACTGCCCTGCACAGTTATAGGGGTACAAAAGTGTACCCCTCTTTTTGTACAACCGACCACGAGGATAAGGGATTGTGATGGGTACTTGGTATGTTGACTTTTATGTAGACTCCCGACAGCGGCGCGGAAATTCTTCTTGCTACCTCTTGAGCACTGCGTTGGATTTCCCCGAAGAGGAAAGGATGATGCAGCAAAGTAGCATAAGTATTTCCCTCAGTTTTTGAGAATCAGGGTATTAATCCAGTAGGAGGCCACGTGCGAGTCCCTCGTACCTACATAAAGCAAATAGCTCCTCGCAACCAACGCGAATAGGGGTTGTCAATCCCTTCACGGTCACTTACGAGAGTGAGATCTGATGGAGATGATAGATAATATTTTTTGGTATTTTTGGTATAGAGATGCAAAGTAAAATAAAAGGCAAAGTAAAAAAGCAAAGCAATAATAAAGCGTAGGAAGATTAATATGATTAAGATAGACCTGGGGCCATAGATTTCACTAGTGGCTTCTCTCAGGAGCATAAGTATTTTACGGTGGGTGAACAAATTACTGTTGAGCAATTGATAGAATTGAGCATAGTTATGAGAATATCTAGGTGTGATCATGTATATAGGCATCACGTCAGAGACAAATGAACCGACTCTGCTGCATCTACTACTATTACTCCACTCATCAACGCTATCCGGCATGCATCTAGAGTATTAAGTTCAAGAAAACAAAGTAGCCTTAAGCAAGATGACATGATGTAGAGGGATAAATCGTGCAATATGATAAAAACCCCATCTTGTTATCCTCGATGGTAACAATACAATCGTGCCTTGCTGCCCCTCATCCTTTGGGAAAGGACACGCAAGATTGAACCAAAGCTAAGCACTTCTACCATTGCAAGAAAAACCAATCTAGTAGGCCAAACCAAACTGATAATTCTAAGAGACTTGCAAAGATAACCAATCATACATAAAAGAATTCAGAGAAGATTCAAATATTGTTTATAGATGACTTCTTCTCTCTCTTTGCATCTCAATACAAAGTTCTCCTCGATCTTCTTGGAGATCTATTCGATGTAACTCTTCTTTTGCGGTGTGTTTGTCGAGATCCGATGAATTGTGGGTTTATGATCAAGATTATCTATGAACAATATTTGAATCTCCTCTGGATTCTTTTATGTATGATTGGTTATCTTTGCAAGTCTCTTCGAATTATCAGTTTGGTTTGGCCTACTAGATTGATCTTTATTGCAATGGGAGAAGTGCTTACCTTTGGGTTCAATCTTGCGGTGCTCGATCCCAGTGATAGTAGGGGAAACGACACGTATTGTATTGTTGCCATCGAGGATAAAAAGATGGGGTTTATATCATATTGCATGAGTTTATCCCTCTACATCATGTCATCTTGCTTAAAGCATTACTCCTTTTTTATGAACTTAATACTCTAGATACATGCTGGATAGCGGTCGATGTGTGGAGTAATAGTAGAAGGTGCAGGTAGGAGTCGGTCTACTTGTCACGGACGTGATGCCTACATATATGATCATACCTAGATATTCTCATAACTATGCTCAATTCTATTAATTGCTCGACAGTAATTTATTTACCCACCATAATACTTATGCTATCTTGAGAGAAGCCACTAGTGAAACCTATGGCCCCTGGGTCTATTTTCCATCATATTAATCTCCCGTCAACAAGCTATTTCTATTACCGATTATTTTGCTTTCTTTACTTTTAGTCTTTATCATAAAAATACCAAAAATACTATCTTATCATCTCTATCAGATCTCACTTTTGCAAGTGGCAGTGAAGGGATTGACAACCCCTTTATCGTGTTGGTTGCAAGGTTCTTATTTGTTTGTGTAGGTGCGTGGGACTTGAGCATGGTCTCCTACTGGATTGATAGCTTGGTTCTAAAAAACTGAGGGAAATACTTACGCTACTTTACTGCATCACCCTTTCCTCTTCAAGGTAAAACCAACGCAGTGCTCAAGAGGTAGCACCATGTACCCTCGTAGACCGAAAGCGGAAGCGTTTAGTGACGCGGTTGATGTAGTCGAACGTCTTCGCGATCCAACCGATCAAGTACCGAACGCACGGCACCTCCGCGATTTGCACACGTACAGCTCGGTGATGTCCCTCGAACTCTTGATCTAGATGAAGCCGAGGGAGAGTTTCGTCAGCACGATGGTGTGGTGACGGTGATGATGAAGTTACCGGCGCAGGGCTTCGCCTAAGCACTATGACGATATGACCGAGGTGTAAAACTGTGGAGGGGGGCACTGCACACGGCTAAAGATCAACCTGTGTGTTGTAGGGTGCCCCTATCCCCACGTATATAAAGGAGGGAGGGAGGAGGAGGTCAGCCATGGGTGGGCGCCCAAGGGGGGAGTCCTACTCCAAGTAGGGTTCGCCCCCCTTTCCTATTCCTACAAGGAGAAGGGGGAAAGAGGAGGAGGAGAGAAAGGAAAGGGGGGCCGCCCCAACCCCTAGTCCAATTTGGTTTGGGCTTGGGGGGGCACGCCTCCTCATGGCTGCTGCCTCCTCTCTTCCACTAAGGCCCATGAAGGCCCATTAAACCCCACCCCCCACCCCCGGGGGGGGGGGGGTCCGGTAACCCCCCGGTACTCCGGAAAATACCCGATACACTTCGGAACCATTCCGGTGTCCGAATATAACCTTCCAATATATCAATCTTTATGTCTCGGTCATTCCGAGACTCCTCGTCATGTCTGTGATCTCATCCGGGACTCCGAACATCCTTCCTTACATCAAATCACATAACTCATAATACAAATCGTCATCGAACGTTAAGCGTGCGGACCCTACGGGTTCGAGAACTATGTAGACATAACCGAGACACATCTCCGGTCAATAACCAATAGTGGAACCTGGATGCTCATATTGGCTCCTACATATTCTACGAAGATCTTTATCGGTCAAACTGCATAACAACATACGTTGTTCCCTTTGTCATCGATATGTTACTTGCCTAAGATTCGATCGTCGGTATCATCATACCTTGTTAAATCTCGTTATCGGCATGTCTCTTTACTCGTTCTGTAATGCATCATCCCGCAACTAACTCATTAGTCACAATGCTTGCAAGGCTTATAGTGATGTGCATTACCGAGAGGGCCCATAGATACCTCTTCGATACTTGGAGTGACAAATCCTAATATTAATCTATGCCAACTCAACAAACACCATCGGAGACACTTGTAGAGAATCTTTATAATCACCCAGTTACGTTGTGACGTTTGATAGCACACAAGGTGTTCCTCCGGTATTCGGGAGTTGCATAATTTCATAGTCATAGGAACATGTATAAGTCATGAAGAAAGCAATAGCAATAAAACTAAACGATCATTATGCTAAGCTAACGGATGGGTCTTGTCCATCACATCATTCTCTAATGATGTGATCCCGTTCATCAAATGACAACACATGTCTATGGCTAGGAAACTTAACCATCTTTGATTAACGAGCTATTCAAGTAGAGGCATACTAGGGACACTCTGTTTTGTCTATGTATTCACATATGTATCAAGTTTCTGGTTTAGTACAATTCTAGCATGAATAATAAACATTTATCATGATATAAGGAAATAAAATAACAACTTTATTATTGCCTCTAGGGCATATTTCCTTCATCCCCTCCCCTGTGACCAGCACCGTTATCATGCGCCTCCCCCTACTCTTTATCGCCACCCCGAGCTCAAGTGTGTCGGCATAGTTAGCTCCACCGCAACAACATGAGCTCCTCCTAGCGGAGCTCCGTCTGAGTCGCGAGCCCATCACCATGTTGCTCGGGCAGAGCCATGATACGTCTCCAACGTATCTATAATTTTTGATTGTTCAATGCTATTATATTATCCATCTTGGATGTTTTTGGGCTTTATTAAACACTTTCATATTACTTTTGGGACTAACCTATTGACCCAGAGCCCAGTGCCAGTTTCTTATTTTCCCCTTGTTTCAGTATTTTGAAGAAAAGGAATATCAAACGGAGTCCAAATGGAATGAAACCAACTGGAGAAGTTATTTTTGGAAGGAAAGCTACCAGATAAACTTGGAGTGCACGTCAGGAAAGAAACGAGGGAGCCACGAGGCAGGGGGGCGCGCCCACCCCCCTAGGGCGCACCCTCCACCCTTGTGGCCCCCTCGTGGCTCCCCTGATGTACTTCTTTCACCTATATATATCCATATACCCTAAAACAACCGGAGAACAAAATAGATCGGGAGTTCTGTTGCCGCAAGCCTCTGTAGCCACCAAAAACCAATCGGGACCCTCTCCGGCAAGACTGCCCGGAGGGGGATCCTCACCGTGGCCATCTTCATCATCCCGACGCTCTCCATGACGAGGAGGGAGTAGTTCACCCTCGGGCTGAGGGTATGTACCAGTAGCTATGTGTTTGATCTCTCTCTCTCTCTCTCTCTCTCTCTCTCTCTCTCTCGTGCTCTTGATTTGGCACGATCTTGATGTATCGCGCGCTTTGCTATTATAGTTGGATCTTATGTTGCTTCTCCCCCTCTACTCTCTTGTAATGGATTGAGTTTTCCCTTTGAAGTTATCTTATCGGATTGAGTCTTTAATGATTTGAGAACACTTGATGTATGTCTTGCCGTGCGTATCTATGGTGACAATGGGATATCACATTATTCACTTGATGTATGTTTTGGTGATCAACTTGCGGGTTCCACCCATGAACCTATGCATAGGGGTTGGCACACGTTTTCGTCTTGATTCTCCGGTAGAAACTTTGGGGCACTCTTTGAAGTTCTATGTGTTGGTTGAATAGATGAATCTGAGATTGTGTGATGCATATCGTATAATCATACCCACGGATACTTGAGGTGACATTGGAGTATCTAGGTGACATTAGGGTTTTGGTTGATGTGTGTCTTAAGGTGTTATTCTAGTACGAACTCTAGGGTTGTTTGTGACACTTATAGGAATAGCCCAACGGATTGATTGGAAAGAATAACTTTAAGGTGGTTTCGTACCCTACCATAATCTCTTCGTTTGTTCTCCACTATTAGTGACTTTGAGTGACTCTTTGTTGTATGTTGAGGGATACTTATATGATCCAATTATGTTATTATTGTTGAGAGAACTTGCACTAGTGAAAGTATGAACCCTAGGCCTTGTTTCAACGCATTGCAATACCGTTTACGCTCACTTTTACCACTTGTTACCTTGCTGTTTTTATATTTTCAGATTACAAAAACCTATATCTACCATCCATATTGCACTTGTATCACCATCTCTTCGCTGAACTAGTGCACCTATACAATTTACCATTGTATCGGGTGTGTTAGGGACACAAGAGACTCTTTGTTATTTTGTTGCAGGGTTGCTTGAGAGAGACCATCTTCATCCTACGCCTCCCACGGATTGATAAACCTTAGGTCATCCACTTGAGGGAAATTTGATACTGTCCTACAAACCTCTGCACTTGGAGGCCAACAATGTCTACAAGAAGAAGGTTGCGTAGTAGATATCAAGCTCTTTTCTGGCGCCGTTGCCGGGGAGGTGAGTGCTTGAAGGTATATCTTTAGATCTTGCAATTGAATCATTTAATTTCTTGTTTTATCACTAGTTTATTTTATAAAATAAAACTACAAAAAAATGGAATTGAGTTTACCTCATACGCTTCATCTTTTTAATATCTTTCGTGAGTATTACGGAAAGGAAAATTGTGCCAAAGTGTTAGAAGAAGAATGCATTAAAATATTTGGCACTAAATCTTTGAATGATGAGCATGATTGCAATGCTGTTAGTATGAACTCCTTGAATATCCATAGTACTAATGATGATTGCATTATTCATGATGAAAATATCTCTTATAAGCATGTCGATTTTTGTGGAGTATATTGGGTTTGCAAGTACACACCAAATAGGGAAGATAGATATTGCAAGAGGCATAAGTACTTGGAAACTAAATGGTTGCAAGAAAGGCTAAATGTGAGTGCTGAAAATTTAAAATATCTTTACCGTACTTGTGAACTTTGCAATGAACATGGTCATTTAAATATCAATTGCAAATTGTTTCATGATCGAATCGTGTCCAAAAATTGTGATGACTTGATTTCCCTTGCACATCATAATGAACTTAGTTTGCTTTTGGGTTATGAAGAAATGAAACGTCAAACTAAGCATATTCCAGAATATAACCTTGAGAAATTCCTCGATATTGATCTAGAAGAGATTTATATGTATTGCACGGTGAATTGCATTGAAAATCCTTATATTGCCAATTACATGAAGAAAAGAAAACAAAAAGAAGATGAAGAGAATACTAACGAAGGGGAAGAGACTTCCCAATATTCTCCTATTATTTCTTATGATGAATCAGGTAACGAGAAGGAGCCTTCTATTCAACCAATCTCATTAATAAGGAGCTCCAAAAGGAGGATTGAACCCACACATGATGTGGTGAAGAAGAAGAAAAGGAAAAGAAAGAGAGGTAAAAAGGTATCTCTCCCAAATAATGTTGCTCCTATTATTGTTGTGCCTCATGAAAATGAATCAAAAATAATTGTGGAAGATGATGCACTTGATGATGATCTCTTTATGCCTATTGCTTGTTGTGATGATTATGATTGGGAAGATAATGATACTTATGATCTTGAAAATCTTTTTGGCACTTGCTTGGAAGAATATGATAATTGCTATACTATTGGTGCTATCCATACTATTAATGATGAGAGTGATTATGCTTATGATATGAAAAGGCCCTAGCTTGGGGAAGCTATGTATGATGAGGATGACATATTTGAGAATATATTTGCTGCAATTAATGTTTGTCCTAAGCTTGGGGATGCTACGTTTAATGATATTTTTAGCCTCCCAAGTTTTGATATGCAAAGTTGTTATGATGATAGCATGCCTTCTACCTATGACGATTATATTTATGAAAGTGGGTTTGGAAGAGTGTCAATTTTAGGAAGTAGTGATCCCACAATATTGGAGGATGATGAATCTTATAGTGATAATTATGAAAGTGGATTTGGAGAGGCCATGACTTTATTTAGTGATGTATCCACTATTTCGGAAGAGGTTTCAATCGATTATGATGAGAACAAGGTTGCTACTTATGATGATTATTGTGATGAAACTTATGCTATAAAGAGTAGTGATGATTATATTTATAAAACTTTTCATGATTATGAGTACCATTTCTCTGAACATTACTCTTTTAATGTGGAAACAATTTATAGTATTCAAGTCTCTTATGATACTCCCACTGTTCCGAATGAGAAGAATTTTGGTTATGTGGAGAGTAGTAAAATTTCTATGCAAGTAGATCATGAAAATAATGATTTAGGTTCTGGTTATATTTTTTAGTTCATTCATGATGCTACTGAAAATTATTATGAGAGAGGATCATATGCTTCTACATATTGCAATAATATCAAGTTTCCTCTCTATGTTCTTAAAATCTTGAAGTTATGCTTGTTTTACCTTCCTATGCAAGTTGATTCTTGTTCCCATAAGTTGTTTGCTCACAAAATCCCTACGCATAGGAAGTGGGTTATACTTAAATGAGCTAGTCATATTCTTCATGATTCTCTATTTATGTTTCAATTCTTATCTTTTATGTGAGCATCATTGAAATCATCATGCCTAGCTAGGGGCGTTAAACGATAGCGCTTGTTGGGAGGCAACCCAATTTTATTTTAGTTTCTTACGTTTTGGTTCTGTTTAGTAATAAATAATCCATCTAGATTCTGTTTAGATGTGGTTTTGTGTTTTAATTAGTGTTTGTGCCAAGTAGAACCTTTGGGAAGACTTGGGCGAAGTCTTTATGATCATGCTGTAAAAAACAGAAACTTTAGCGCTCACGAGATTAGCTTCAACTTTTTACTGGAGAATGCTATTTAGTTGATTCTTTTCGCAGATGATTACTAGACAAATTCCTCAGGTTCACCAATTTATTTTAGAATTTTTGGAGTTCCATAAGTATACGTTTGATACAGATTACTACGGACTGTTCTGTTTTTGACAGATTCTGTTTTCTATGTGTTGTTTGCTTATTTTGATGAATCTATGGCTAGTAAAATAATTTATAAATCATATAGAAGTTGTAATACAGTAGGTTTAACACCAATATAAATAAAGAATGATTTCATTACAGTACCATGAAGTGGTGTTTTGTTTTCTTTCGCTAACGGAGCTTACGAGTTTTCTGTAAAGTTTTGTGTTGTGAAGTTTTCAAGTTTTGGGTAAAGATTCGATGGACTATGGAATAAGGAGTGGCAAGATCCTAAGCTTGGGGATTCCCAAGGCACCCCAAGTTAATATTCAAGGATAACCAAGCATCTAAGCTTGGGGATGCCCCGGAAGGCATCCCCTCTTTTGTCTTCGTTCATCGGCAACTTTACTTGGAGCTATATTTTTATTCACCACATGATATGTGTTTTGCTTGGAGCATCATTTTATTTTCTTTAGCTTTGCTTGCTATTTGAATAAAGTACCAAGATCTGAAATTATTAAATGGGAGAGTCTTCACATAGTTGTATAATTATTCGACTACTCCTTGATCTTCACTTATATCTTTCGGGGTAGTTTGTCATTTGCTCTAGTGCTTCACTTATATCTTTTAGATCACAATGGTGGTTTTATTTTGAAGAAATAGATGAACTCTCATGCTTCACTTATATTATTTTGAGAGTCTTAAATAGCATGGTAATTTTCTTAATCCTAATATGCTAGGTATTCAAGACTAGTAAAAACTTTCTTATGAGTGTGTTGAATACTAAAAGAAGTTTGATGCTTGATGATTGTTTTGAGATATGGAGGTAATAATATCAAAGTCGTGCTAGTTGAGTAGTTGTGAATTTGATAAATGCTTGTGTTGAAGTTTGCAAGTCCCGTAGCATGCACGAATTTGAAACATGAGGTGTTCTTTGATTGTCCTCCTTATGAGTGGCGGTCGGGGACGAGCGATGGTCTTTTCCTACCAATCTATCCCCCTAGGAGCATGCGCGTAATGCTTAGTTTTTGATGACTTGTAGATTTTTGCAATAAGTATGTGAGTTCTTTATGACTAATGTTGAGTCCATGTATTATAAGCACTCTCACCCTTCCATCATTGCTAGCCTCTTCGATACTGTGGATTGCCCTTTCTCACGTTGAGAGTTGGTGCAAACTTCGCCAGTGCATCCAAACCCCGTGATATGATACGCTCTTTCACACATAAACCTCCTTATATCTTCCTCAAAACAGCCACCATACCTACCTATTATGGCATTTCCATAGCCATTCCGAGATATATTGCCATGCAACTTTCCACCATCCAGTTTATCATGACACCTTCATCATTGTCATATTGCTTCGCATGATCATGTAGTTGACATAGTATTTGTGGCAAAGACACCGTTCATAATTCTTTCATACATGTCACTCTTGGTTCATTGCATATCCCGGTACACCGCCGGATGCATTCATATAGAGTCATACTTTGTTCTAGTATCGAGTTGTAATCACTGAGTTGTAAATAAATAGAAGTGTGATGATCATCATTTTCTAGAGCATTGTCCCAAGTGAGGAATAAAAAAAAGAGAAAGGCCATAAAAAAAAGAGAAGGCCCAAAAAAAATGAGAGAAAAAGAGAGAAGGGACAATGTTACTATCCTTTGCCACACTTGTGCTTCGAAGTAGCACCATAATCTTCATGATAGAGAGTCTCTTGTTTTGTCATTTTCATATACTAGTGGGATTTTTTTTCATTATAGAACTTGGCTTGTATATTCCAACAATGGGCCTCCTCAAGTGCCCTAGGTCTTCGTGAGCAAGCAAGTTGGATGCACACCCACTTAGTTTCTTTTGTTGAGCTTTCATACATTTATAGCTCTAGTGCATCCGTTGCATGGCAATCCCTACTCCTTGCATTAACATCAATCGATGGGCATCTCCATAGCCCATTGATTAGCCTCGTTGATGTGAGACTTTCTCCTTTTTTGTCTTCTCCACATAACCCCCATCATCATATTCTATTCCACCCATAGTGCTAAATCCATGGCTCGTGCTCATATATTGCGTGAAAGTTTATAGGTCTGAGATTACTAAAGTATGAAACAATTGCTTGGCTTGTCATCGGGGTTGTGCACGATGAGAGAATTCTTGTGTGACGAGAGCATGACTAAACTATATGATTTTGTAGGGATGAACTTTCTTTGGCCATGTTATTTTGAGAAGACATAATTGCTTAGTTAGTATGCTTGAAGTATTATCACTTTTTATGTCAATATGAACTTTTGTCTTGAATCTTTCGGATCCGAATATTCATACCACAAGTAAGAAGAATTACATTGAAATTATGCCAAGTAGCACTCCACATCAAACAATATCTTTTTTATCATTTACCTACTCGAGGACGAGCAGGAATTAAGCTTGGGGGTGCTGATACGTCTCCAACGTATCTATAATTTTTGATTGTTCCATGCTATTATATTATCCATCTTGGATGTTTTTGGGCTTTATTAAGCACTTTTATATTACTTTTGGGACTAACCTATTGACCTAGAGCCTAGTGCCAGTTTCTGTTTTTTCCATTGTTTCAGAGTTTCGAAGAAAAGGAATATCAAACGGAGTCGAAACGGAATGAAACCAAGTGGAGAAGTTATTTTTGGAAGGAAAGGTACCGGATAAACTTGGAGTGCACGTCAGAAAAGAAACGAGGGAGCCACGAGGCAGGGGGCTCGCCCACCCCCCTAGGGCGCGCCCTCCACCCTCATGGGCCCCTCGTGGCTCGCCTGACGTACTCCTTTATATATATATATATATATATATATATATATATATATATATATATATATATATATATATATATAGGAAAATGGGTCAGTACTACTAGGAGTACATACTCTCACATTCAAACTGCACGCACACACGCCCTAGCGGGCAACAAACTTGTGCCTATTTAGATTAAATAATTAGATCTCGACTCGTTATCTCACGACTCAAACAACTTCCGTGGCGGTAGGGATTTTCGTTACCCACTAATATCTAGCCAGGCCGACTCGCGGACGTCGGCGATCACCGCGGATTCAATCACTTATGATATTCAAGGGATTTAATCCATAAGATACATGAGCGTGCAGCTCATCTTGTGGCCATCGAAGCACATCCTATTGGGAGGTGAGCTGATTGTTAATTTATTGATCTATCCGTAGCAATGAGCTGATTGTTTCCTTCACATGCATCTACCACCTCTTGCCACTAGTTTAATCCTTGATGTTCCTGGTTTTCACAAGCGATCCAAATTCTATCGCCGCTGGCCGATGGATCGAGAGAGCACGACACGATGTTGATTGGAATCTGAGGTCAACGCGATTTGTTCTTGAACTTTCGTGCATGCTGATTCCGTGGCTAGATCTGTAACATCTTCCTATCCATTGATCACAATCCTCTTGCTTTACTTCCAGATTCGAAGAGTGGCATACGAATATATGATCCCTTCCGGAGATGGGTCTCAATATCGTTTGCCGGCGTTAATTCTGTGAACGGAAGAATATTTATGTGCTCTATGGTTGTTTCTATAAGCTTGTGGCTGACGGCGTCTAGAATGGAAGAATCAGTTCGGTGGCTTACGGTGGTCGATGGAGGCAACATCACTCATGTGTGCTTGTCGATCTCCAAGGAATTCTCACGGTCATATGGCCAGTGGCGCCCAGCTAGCCGTAAACCTGATTAGCATAATTCCTAATTACTCTTGTTAGTGGATAAATGATAAAATGTATAGTTTTGTGTACATTTGTTGTCTCGTGGTATACCCAAAAAAGGAGCAGTAGCTCGGTTGCTAAACTCTTGTGTAGAAAACTACTAATTTGATTCAAGCTAGAGGATCCTACTTGTTTAGTTGTCGAAGAGTGCACTACCTTGCTTCCTTTATGTAAATATCAGTTTTCTGAAATTGCTGCTTTAATTTTCCATTTGTAAAAGGGTACATGCATTTCCCTGCTTCAACCGGTGTTTCATTTTGCTTTGCACAAGCCTTGTGTGCTTCGTGTCATATAAAAAAAGTTAATACCCCCATTTTTTATATGGTTTCTTACTCTCTTATTTATGCTCTTATTTGCTCGATTGCCATACAAATTATACCTATATTTGCTCAATCTTCATTCGAATACTCCTTAGTTTGCGATTATTTGTATTTCCAAGTGGATTATACTTCATTTCTAAGTAAACAATAATGTGAAGTATATTGATATAAATAGCATATGTTCCTTTACCCAAAAAAAGAGTCGCAATTTGTGGTATATACCCCATTAAAAAATACCCCAAAAAAGAGTTGCAATATGTGGTATATTGTAACGCCCCGGATTCGATGTGCCAGGTGTCCGCCAGTTATTCGCCGTCGTTGCCATGCCATGTGCTTGCGTGTTGCATTTTTCCTTGTCATCATCTGCATTTCATATCATGTCATCATGTGCATCTCATTTTGCATACGTGTTCGTCTCATGCATCCGAGCATTTTTTCCCGTTGTCCGTTTTGCAATCCGGCACTCCTATGTCCTCCGGTGCCCCCCTCTTCTCTCTTTTCGTGAGTGGGTGTTAAACGTTCTCGGAATGAACCGAGTCTTGCCAAGCGGCCTTGGTATAGCACTGGTAGACCGCCTGTCAAGTTTCGTGCCATTTGGAGTCCGTTTGATACTCCAACGGTTAACCGGGTAACCGCAAAAGCCCCCTTCTCTTTGCAGCCCAACACCCCTTTCAAAGTGTCCCAAAACCCAGCAAACTCCCCTCCATGCTCTCGGTCGTTCGATCACGATCGCGTGGCCGAAAACCGCTCCTCATTTGGACTCTCCTAGCTCCCTCTACCTATATAAAGGCCCTCCCCTTCCATTTTCGCGGATGAAACCCTAGTCTAGCCTCCCTCTCGCCCGCCGGACATGTCCGTGCGCCGCCAGACGTGTCCGCCGCCCTCAGCCACGTCGCCCGACCAATCCGGAGCCGCCACGTCATCACCGCCGCCTCCCCAACCAATCTGGAGCCGGCACCTCACCTCCCCCGCGCCCACTTCGCCGCCGGGCCCATGGAGCCATCTCGGCCCGCTCCCGGCCACGGCGCGGCCCGATCCGCAGGGTCAGCGCGCCCGCGCCCTCCGCCCGTCGCCGGCGAGCCTCGGCCGGCGCCGCCCGCCGCCGATCTCCTCGCCGGCGCGCCTCTCCGCCGCCATCGCCGCTTATCGCTGCGCCGCCGGCCGACCTCGCCTTCTCCTCGCCTCGATCTGCGTCGCCCCTCGCGGATCCTCCGCCGTCGCCTCCAGCGGCCCCATCGCCTCGCCGGCCTCGCCCCACGGCGCCTCCGCGCCACCGCCGCTCGGTCAACCCTCGCCGGAGCCGCAGCTCTCCGCCGCCGGAGCCCCAGGGTCGCCGCCGCCCTTGCTCCGGTCAGATCCGGGCATGGTGCCCCCGGATCCGGCCAACTCCGGCCCCTTCTTCCTCTCCGGCCATCTCCGATCCTCTCCGGCATCAACTCCGGCAAGCTCTCCGGCGATCTTCGAAATCCGTGCAGCCCGAGGTTGACCCCGGAACGCGAGTCCCGAATATTTTTGCATTATCATGCCATGTTCATCGCATCATAACTTGCTGCATACTGCTCCGTTTCGTGAGTGTAATATGTCAAATTGTTCGTCTCAACGAGTACATCATTTCATTCCATTGCATCATGTTCATCGGAGCTCATCTAGAGGCCTGAATCATCGTTGTAAGAGTGCTTCATGATGTTGTCTGCTGTGTGTTACCAGAACATGCACTTTTGTCATTTTTGCCATGATTGATGTGTGCATCCTATGAGGTTGATGCCTACATGAGTTTTGATCTATGTCATGCCATCTTTACAGTGGTGCCATCCATGGATTTTTGTGGGTCTTGTAGTGAGTGCATCGAGCTTGTTAAGTAGGGTACTTTTTATTTTGTTTTGCTATCTGTTGTTTACATTATATCGTGATGCTATGTAAACCTGCTGCTACAAGTCATTCTATGCATAATCTGGAGATGTTCACTAAGGGTGTTTTGGTATACATGTATTGCTCTATCCATACATGCCATTTTTTGCAATTATAGTCTGCTGTAACTTGTTGTAATCTTGCTCTCAAGTTGCTAAATAATGTTGCTGTCAGCCTGTTAACATTAAGTTCAATGTTGCCATGATTGTTGTTAGTGATCCATGCACTCTATGAACTTGCTCTTGCCATTCTTAGCTTCATAAACATGTATTCTTACTGTTGGTGGACTTTCCATGCCATTTATTGCTCTGTGGTGAGTGTTTCAAGCTCACCAACATGCCTACTTATTGTTGTTCCTGCCATGTATGAATCTGTAATATAACTTGCTATGTTTACATGGGTGCCTTCATATCTTCTAATCCTTTTTGGCTCATGGTCAGTAAAGGACTTTTGTTCTATGAAATTAGTAGATTCATTCCATGCCTTTGGTTTCCATGATAAGTTCCTGTAGCATGCTGTTTGATAGCTATAAACATTGCAACCTGATGTTATTTCTGCTAATGACTGAAACTGTTATTATTTGCAATCTTGCCATGTGTGTTTGAGCATGTTCTAGTGATTTCTGGAGATAGCTCAGTGTTCATGTTTTGTCATGCTTTACCTGTACTTCATGCCCATGCCTTTTGTTTTTATGTTGAGATGCTTTAGCATAGTGTTTTGATGATTGCAATATGCCTAGTTGCTGTTTTGGACAGCTTGTCCTTTAAACTTGTATAGGGTGTATGTGTTGCACCGTTGCTCCGTTTTGAGTGTGCTCTATATGAAACTTGCTTAGTTTTGCATGTAGTTTCATATTACCTTGTTGGATCCATGTCTTGAATGTGTTTGTTTGATGTTTGTATGCATTTTGCATCGATGCCATGTTCAACTTGTTTTGCTCATATCTTCTAGGCTGTAGCTCCGAATTAAATGAACTTTATATGTAACTTGACTAGAATTTCGTGTAGATCATCTTGGTGCATTTTAAATTGCTGTTTAACAACTTGAACTTAAGGTTTATTCAGATCTGGACCAATTTCGAAATATGTATATGAGGACTTACCGGAATTGTTCTATGTTGTTCCCGGCCTCATTTAAACTTGCTTTGATGTGTTGGTCTTGTATGCATCATCTTTTGCCATGAGTAGCTTCATGTAGCCTTGTCATGCATCATACTTGGTTGAGCATCATGTCTTGTTCATGTGTGGTGTGTTCACTATGTTGTGTGCTTCTTCTCGATAGTTCCCGTTTCGTTGTGATCGTGAGGATTCGTTCGTCTACGCTTGGTTCGTCTTCGTGGCTTCATCTTCTTCATGGAATCGTTCTTCTTCCTTGCGGGATTTCAGGCAAGATGACCGTCACCTTGGATCTCATTACTATCATTGCTATGCTAGTTGCTTCGTTCTATCGCTATGCTGCGTTACCTATCTCTTGCTGCTCAAGCCTCCCAAATTGCCATGAACCTCTAACCTTTGTCACCCTTCCTAGCAAACCGTTGTTTGGCTATGTTACCGCTTTGCTCAGCCCCTCTTATAGCGTTGCTAGTTGCAGGTGAAGATGAAGATTGCTCCATGTTGGATTATGTTTTTGTTGGGATATCACAATATCTCTTATTTAATTAATGCATCTATATACTTGGTAAAGGGTGGAAGGCTCGGCCTTATGCCTGGTGTTTTGTTCCACTCTTGCCGCCCTAGTTTCCGTCATATCGGTATTATGTTCCCGGATTTTGCGTCCCTAATGCGGTTGGGTGATTTATGGGACCCGTTGACAGTTCGCTTTGAATAAGACTCCTCCAAAGAAGGCCCAACCTTGGTTTTACCATTTGCCTCACCACCACCTATTTTCCCTTGGGTCGGCCAGCCCAAGGGTCATCTTTATTCAGCCCCCCGGTCAATGCTTGTCTAAGTGTTGGTCCAAACTAGAGCACCGTCTTGGGACCATCCCTTGGCAACTTGGGTTACGTCGGTACTGACGCTTAGCTTATCCGGTGTTGCCACGAGAACGAGATATGTGCAGCTCCTATCGGGATTGTCGGTAGCATCGGGCGGTCTTGCTGGTCTTGTTTTATTATGTCGAAATGTCTTGTAGCCGGATTTGAGACTGATCGGGTCTTCCGGGAGAAGGAATATCCTTCGTTGATCGCGAGAGCTTATCATGGGCTAAGTTAGGACACCCCTGTAGGGTATAAACTTTCGAGAGCCGTGCCCGCGGTTATGTGGCAGATGGGAATTTGTTAATATCCGGTTGTAGTAAACTTGAAGCAAACTCTTCTAAAATACACCAACCGTGTGCGTAATCGTGAGTGTCTCTTTTCGGGTTGATCGAGAGGAGAACACGGTTTCGGGTTATGTCGGCGTAAGTAGGAGTTCAGGATCACTTCTTGATCATTACTAGTTGACGACCGTTCCTTTGTTTCTCTTCTCGCTCTCATTTGCGTTGGTTAGCCACCATATATGCTTAGTCGCTGCTGCAACCTCACCACTTTACCCCTTCCTTTCCCTTTAAGCTTTGCTAGTCTTGATACCCATGGTAATGGGATTGCTGAGTCCTCGTGGCTCACAGATTACTACACCAACGATTGCAGGTGCAGGTTTGCGATGATCATGGCGTGAGAGCGATGTTTGCTGTTTTGGAGTTCTTCTTACGCTTCTTCGATCGGGGATAGGTTCCGGTCGGCAGCACTGGGCTAGCGTGGTGGATATTGTTTGAGTTTCTGTTTATGTTTCATCCGTAGACGGATGTTGATCTTGTATATGATGTGATGTTGTATTCGTGTGGCATTGTATGTATTGCATGTAACCCCACTATTATGTAATGTTGATGTAATGATATCCACCTTGCAAAAGCGTCTTCAAGATGCGCTTCTATCCTTGGTGGGACTGAGGGAGTCCCGGATTAGGGGGTGTCCGGATGTCCGGACTACCATCATCGGCCGGACTATCATCGGCCGGACTATCATCATCGACCGGACTCCAAGACTATGAAGATACAAGATTGAAGACTTCGCCCCGTGTCCGGATGGGACTTTCCTTGGCGTGGAAGGCAAGCTTGGCGATAAGGATATGTAGATCACCTACCATTGTAACTGACTCTATGTAACCCTAGCCCTCTCCGGTGTCTATATAAACCGGATGGCTCTAGTCCGTAGGACACAACATCAACAACCCTTACAATCATACCATAGGCTAGCTTCTAGGGTTTAGCCTCCTTGATCTCGTGGTAGATCCACTCTTGTAAACATTCACAATATCAATATCAATCGAGCAGGACGTAGGGTTTTACCTCCATCAAGAGGGCCCGAACCTAGGTAAAACATCGTGTCCCTTGTCTCCTGTTACCATCCGCCTAGACGCACAGTTCGGGACCCCCTACCCGAGATCTGCCGGTTTTGACACCGACATTGGTGCTTTCATTGAGAGTTCCTCGTGCCGTCACCGATAGGAAGGATGCCTCCTCCGTCTTCAAGGACGGTATTTTATCAAAGGAGCCTGCCGCCGGCCAAACTATCCGGCTAGGTGGTTTTCTTATGACCTTTGTCCGCCACCGCTTCTACAATGACCTCTCAAGTCGTCAAAAGCAATTTTCACGTCAGCTCGGAATTCGCCGAGCAGCTGGATCCAATAGAGCTCTCGTCCATAAACGAGCTCTTGGATCGCATCGCCGCCACAGGAGTCGCTTCTGGACTACAAACAGATTGGGCTTAAAACCGATCCGAGAGAGATTAACTCTCCCGGGTCACCCACCACGTTGCGGTGGTAGAGGAACAATCGGCGACGCTTCTCCTATATTGAAAACTAGTCATGTTCGGGTTTCCGAACCCCCATGTCAGATTCAGCGGAGGGGCGGACTTCGATCAAGCACGAACTTAAAGTCGGGCATCGGACCCGGACTCGTTGGACAACGTCCAACAATCCAAGCTTCAAATTGAAACTTTCGGCCTTCGAGCCTTGAGATGGGTAGGGTTCGGACTTAATTCCACCCCGCCCAGACATATGCGATCTATCTCTAATTCGGCAAGAGCCCGCTGAGACAGTACATCACTACTGGGCCAGATTCCTCCTGGTTATGGACAGGATAAAGGACTGCCGAGAGGAAAACGCAATCTCAACTTTTTGCAATAATTGCACGGACGAGGGACTCTTGAACGCCGTCAGCCATCGCGAAATTACACGCTTCGCCGACCTGGCGTCCATAGTACAAAAGTACTGTGCGATAGAGAGTTTCCGGACAACCGAAAATAATTTTTGGGACAATCCGGCCCCGAATACAACCCCAGTCCGCAACAAAAGGGTGCATTACACTCAGGCACCAGATACAAAAACCAAAAAGCAAAGACCCCATAAAGGGCACGGAACCGTACTAGAGGGATGGCTTAGCGGACCCTGTAAAATTCACAGTACAGAAGGCGCCGTCCCAACACATAACCTTCGAGCATGTTGGATATTACGGCAGGTGGCCAAAAGTGGACAAGAGCTTCTAGCCCCGGAAAACCAGTCCAACAACATCGGTACGGTATCAACAGTCTTCGAGACTTTCGCATCAAATAATATGCGGAAACGAACAATCATGACCTCGCCGAAGTCTACCAAGTAGCAACAACCAATCCATGGAGCAACACAGCCATCACCTTCAACGCCAGCGAGCGAACCTAAATTCGGACAGCCCGAGCTCCACCGCCTGCGGTACTTAGTCCAATAGTGGACGGCTTTCGACTTACAAAAGTCCTCATGGATGGCGGCAGCGGATTAAACCTCATCTATGAGGAAACCCTTCAAAAAATGGAAATAGATGGAGCCGCATTGAGCAAAGCAGCACAACCTTTAGAGGAATAATCCCTAGCCGGAGGCGCTACTGGACAGGAAAAATCACACTCGATGTGGTATTCGGCTCACCGGACAATTACAGATCCGAAGAAGTCACGTTCCAAGTGGCCCCGTTCAACAGCGGATATCACGCTATATTAGGACGAGAGGCATTCACAATTTTTCAAGCCGTACCCCATTACGGGTACATGAAGCTCAAAATGCAGGCCCGGCGGAATAATCACTCTTGTTAGTGATCCGGACATAGCACTCCGTGCGAAAACAAGACAGCCGCATTAGCCTTAGAGGCACTATCCAAGCCCTAGCGGCAGAGGAACTCACCCGCCACGCTCCACGGTGAATAGGGACGATGTGATACTCGATAAGAGATCCAAGTCCACCTCCCTTAAACCAGCAGATGAAATAGTAAAATTCCAGGTCCACCCAGCGGACCCTACAAAGACGGCCTCCATCGGGCACAATTGAACCTCGATGTAGGCGCCAGATCTGCGAAATTCCCGGGAAAATTGGGACATTTTGCTCGGCCCCTCGGATATGCCCGAATCCCACGCAGATTGGCAGAACACAGCCTAAACATCCTAAAAGGATTCAAGCCATCAAACAGGCTCTTGACGATTTTGCGAACCCAAAAGACAGGCAATGGGAGAAGAGCTAGCCAAACTATTGGAAGCCGGATTCATCGAGACATCAAGCACCGGATTGGCTAGCAAACTTGGTAATGGTACCAAAGAAGGACAAATCCTGGCGCCTATGTGTCGATTTCAAAGACCTAAATAAGGCCTGCCCAAAGGATCCCTTCCCCTCCCCGCATCGACCAAATCATTGATGCCACCGCAGGCACGATTCATTGTGCTTCACGGGCGATACTCCGGCTATCATCAAATCAAGATGGCGAAGCGGATCAAGCCGCAGCGGCATTCATTACTCCATATGGACCATTCGCTTCAACACGATGCCCTTCGGACTAAAAATGCCGGCGCAACATATCAGCGCATGATTCGGACATGTCCGCTACCGGATCGGCAAAACAGTAGAGGCATACGTGAGCGGCGTAGTCGTCAAAACTAAACATGTCGAAACTCTAGTAGGCGAGTTGAGGCTCACATTCGACGACCTCGAGCATATGACATCAAGCTGAATCCGGAAAATGTGTTTTCGGCGTATCAGGTGGAAAGCTGCTGGGCTTCATCGTATCCGGTAGAGGAATTGAAGCAAACCCAGCCAAGATCCGAGCTGTCACAGCTAGATATCCCAAAAGACCTCAAGCAAATACAAAATTGACCGGATGCGTGGCGGCTCTAAGCGCTTTATCTCCCGTCTAGGAGAAAAGGCATTACCCTCTATCGCCTCCTCAGCGCACGAACACCGAGTGGGCGGATCTGCCACCGCCGGACTCGAAGAAATAAAGGCCATATTGGCAACAAATCCGGTCTGGCTGCGCCCAACCCGGGCGAACCAATGTTGTTATACATCGCAGCTACGCATCAAGTTGTAAGCGCGGTACTCGTCGTCGAGCGAGAAAAGAAGGGCATAAATTCCCTCTTCAAAAACCAGTATACTATGTATCCACTGTGTTAACCCCCTGCAAGTCCCGTTACCCGCACTATCAGAAGATAGCATACGCGGTGTTCATGGCATCCCGGAAGCTCCGACACTACTTTCAAGAGTGTTCGATAACAGTGGCCTATGAAGTACCACTTAACGACATTATAAACAACCGCGACACGACGGGCAGGATTGCAAAATGGGCCATTGAGCTCTTACCATTTGATATATCTTACAAACCTCGTGAGCTATAAAGTCACAAGTTTTGGCTGACTTTTTCGCTGAATGGACCGGCGAACTCCCTAAAGAATACGGCGATACTCCAATTGGATTATGCACTTCGACGGCTCTAAAATGTTAGCCGGATGGGGGCTGGCGTCGTATTGGCGCCCCGACCGGGACACAGATCCAATACGCATTTCAGATAATGTACACGGACTCCAACAACGCGGCGAATCGAGGCCCTTTTACATGGTCTCCGGATGGCAATCTCCATGGGCATTCGGCGCCTAGAGGTGCGCGAGGATTCAAACCTCGCAATATCCCAAATAAGCGGAGACTTTGACGCCAAAGATCCGAAAATGGCAGCATATCGCAACGCTGTCCTAAAAATGTCAGCCCGGCTCGAAGGACTCGAATTCCATCACGTAGCCCGGGATAATAACCAAGCAGCCGACGTACTGGCACGCATTGGCACAAAACGCGACGCTGTCCCTCCTAACATCTTCCTGGAACGGCTCTTCAAGCCATCCGTACTATGGGAAGAGGAGTCCGAACTAACAAACCGGAACAAGCCGCACCAACCGCGATTCAGCCGATGATATAACACCTTCCGCCTACGACATAATGGCAGTAATTTCCCCGTGGACAGAACCATTCCTCGCCTACTTGCTTAGGCAAGAGCTTCCCAAGACCAAAATGAGGCCCGCTGCATTGTCCGTGATCTAAAGCCTACAAGGTCTATGAGGAGAACTTTATAAGAAAAGTACAACCGAGTCCTTCAAAGGTGTATCTCCAAGAGGAAGGGCGAAACCTCTGGCTGAAATTCATGCGGACTAAGCGGACACCACGCCGCAGCTCGGGCCCTTGTAGGAAAGGCATTCCATACAGGATTTTCTTGGTCGACGGCCCGAGCAGATGCTCGGGACTTAGTCCAAAGATCCGTCGGTTGTCGGCTCTTTGCTAATCGAGTCATATGCCACCCACCACCCTCAAAACTATACCCATTACACGGCGTTCGCGGTGCAGGGGCTTGACATGGTTGGACCACTTAAAGGGGGAACCCACAAGCAAAGGTACCTATTGGTCATGGTGGATAAATTCACCAAATGGATAGAGGTCAAGCCGGTTAAAACAGCAGAGTCGGACCAGTGATAGACTTTATATCCGGGGTAGTACACCGTTATGGTGTCCCCACAGCATCATCACCGATAACGACACGAACTTCACCGCCGATGAGGTTAAATCATGGTGCAAAAATATGGGCATCAAGCTTGATTACGCTCAGTCTATCATCCTCAAACCAGCGGTCAAGTGGAGCGAGCAAATGGTCTAATAATGGCGGCATCAAACCCGGACTAGTGCGGTCCCTTACGAAATATGACACGCCTTTGGGTAGAGGAGCTCGACTCCGTACTACGGGGCTGCGGACAACGCCTAACCGTACTACTGGGTTCACACCATTTTTATGGTATCTGGCGCGAAGCAGTTTTGCCTGCGACATCATTCATGACTCACCTCGAGTGCGCATATACGAAGAAAGAGAAGCCGAGCTGGATCGGCGGGACAGCTTGGACACATTGGAGGAAGAGTGCGGCGTCGCCAAGGCTCGTTCCGCATTCTATCAACAGCAGGCTCGAAGATATCAAAGCAGAAATACGGGCCAAGACTTACAACGTTGGCGAATTGGTTCTCGCTGCGGACAAGAAAAAGGACAAGCTCAAGCCCAAATGGGAAGGCCCTTCATCATCGATCAAGTCTGACCGGCGGGCGTACCGTCTCTGAAATGCATCGGATAACCGACTCGAGCGAACCCATGGAGCGCAGCCCGCCTCCGACGATTCTATGCCTAGCGCCGGACTAAGAGTTCGTCCCTTTCCCCCCGTCCAAATTTTTTTTCCAGCTGCCTTTTGTTTATCTTTTTCTTCTCAACCCTATTCATCCAAGCCTTAAAGGGCCTACTTGTGCAACGTTCGCACAATTGATGTGCTATCCGCACTCATTATACCTGGGGGCTTCTTTACCAGAAGCTTAATTATACGGGCTTCATGCCCAGCACATGTGTCAAGCCTCCACATGTACCTTTTATTCACCATTATATGCATCGATATGACTTAAGTTTTGGCCAAGCTGGGTTGCCTGGCTCCTGTGCTTACCCCTCACGTTCCCGATTGTTCGACTAGGAGGTAAAGGAGCACCTCTGCGATTATTCTTGCCGGGTCAGCGGATGTGTACCTCGGTGGGTGAAGCGAAAGCTAGCGTTCTTAAGGGAATATTCGGATCGGTGACTTAAAAGATGATTTTTATCCACTTATTTATCTTCCCCCACATGTTTTGCTGCTTTTTTCGCAGACCGGACATGCACTTTAGGGCATGCCACCCCCAGAGGAAAGGAACCCTTAACGGAACTATTCTCCCTAGAAGATGTTTCTTACTACCCATGTAATATAACATAACTAGTTGGGCACTTGTCTGATAAAGCACTGATGACCCCTACGCCTGGTCTCCATGCATACCCCGGTTGTTCCATAACCGAGACGGTATTCGGACACACTCCAGACTCTAGGGTCCCGAGGTCGAAGCGAAAAGGTCGGCAAAGACAAACGATCTACAATCCGGCTAGAAGGCATTTTGTATGTCATTTTACAATACATTGTCAAATCGACTGGTTGTATTCTTCCTCAATCCCGTCTAACAGGTATGTCTAATTTACTGATCTGTTGGGAAAATTTAGCGCCAACTCCACTTGGCGTATACTAAACTCACAGGATCTCCTTCCCATCGGGCCCCACAGGTCCAACTTCGGCCATGTGGTTGGGATCCGCCTTCTTGTACCGCGTCTTTACCATGGCCCAGGCCTCCCTGGCACCTTGGCGGCAGGCCGAAATCTTCCATAAATGGAAGCGCTGCCGCACTCCTGCAGCTTCTCCATAAGCTCCCAAGACCCTCGGGTAAGGAGAAGGCTGGCCTAGCGCTGGATGGCGCCGCTCATTGCCTGCCGAACTCGTTCGATCGGTTGCAACAATTCGGAAGTTGATCACCCGTTGATACGGGCATTTCCTCCGAGGCGACACAGTGAGCATACCTGCGGACATATTCATCAAATTGACTTCCTCGCCGAACTCTTCTTTTCAAAGGAGTTCGCTCAAGCACTACTATATATGCCGCGGACAAGCCGCTGATTCTCCTTAACGGAGCACGACAGCTCGGCCCGAACGCCTTTCAGCTCTTCTCCAAGCTGGGCATGGGCATCCTGGAGCTTGTTCCTTTCATGCTGCACCTTATGCAGCACCCTCTCGCCGGCCTTTAGTTGGCGCAGAAGTTCTTGCCTGTCCGGATCTTGTCCGGCAGCACCTGCAACGTCATTTTTTCTTTCAGGCTTGCGCAAAGGCCAAACGCTGCTTATCTCTCTAAAATAATGCGTTACCAGGAGAGGTCCTTGCGTTTCCTCCTGCGCCAGAGAGTGCAGCCTCAAGTTGGGCCTTGCACTCTTGCAGCTCCTGAGACAGTTGGGTGTTCTTCTCGGTAAGATCCTACGTTTCATATGATCCTTAAATCAGTTAATATAACTACTTTAAGTCTCGGGGGCTACTGGCATATACAACTATTAAATTCTCTTACCCGTATGTCTTTTACATACTGCTCCGTGGCTCTGATAAAACCATCTTGAGCAGCACGAAGGTGCGCGTCCCCCGTATTAAAGGCATTCAACGCCTCGGGGGAGAAGCACGCGTCACGAAATACTGTCCGCGGCGCTGTGATTCGAGGCACTCTCCACCTCGGACTTGGTGGCGGACGTCTGTCAGCCGGCATCCTCCGTCGGAGGAACGTCCGCTCGCGCCTTGCGCTCGCCTCCCCTCGACCGGTGCGGGAGCCCGGCTGGTAGAGGTTGGATCGACAACTTTCACGCCCGCAGTCCGGCGGGCGCTTTTTCCCTATAGAAGTCATGAGCACTCAAACGCTTCCTAGGAGCGTTGCTCTAAATACTGAATTGTGAGCTACACCTTTGCGGCGGCGTTTCGGTCCGCGCGCCTCCTCTTCCGCCCTCTTGGTCGGCGGCCCTTGTTGGTCAGCCACCGCTGGCTCGGCTTCTCGCCCTAAGGCGCCTCCTGCACAAATGCCATCATATACGGTGGTGAGAAATAAGCAAGGAAGGAATGACGGTGTCGGGCTTCGCCGCAATCACCGGGAAGCCGGATATAGTCGGGATAGTCGGCCGTGATGGCGACTAAAGCATTGTCCATGCTGAGCTAGTGGAACACCCGTCGATTAGCTCCACCTTTATGTCCGGATCCTCTTGGAGGCGGATCCCGGATCTCTCTAGATCCTCGGGCTGCGGAGCCGGACTTAGCATGCCCTCCACGGTCCGGCGCAGTTCTGCGTCGAAAGAAGAACACAATATGAGAAACTTAAGTTTGAAGGCACAGGTCGGACACGCTGAGTGTTCGCTACCCAAGGCCGGGATTATTCATGGAAAACCCATTTAACGGATTCGTCCAAGGAAATCCTCCTTCTCCCCTTATACAGGCGGACAAGATCGTCACGGATCTTGGCCGAATCCGCCCTTGCGGCCATGACGGGTGGCATCATCCTCCCGTTGAAATCCCACATGGGGTGGCCTGTATTGTAGTGGCTGCACCCCGCGTAATACATGTTGCCATGATTCCAATCATGGTCAACCCGGCATGGGCCAAGAACCTTATTCGCCCATCAAATAATGGACGCTCTTGTCTTCCTCCGGATGGGGCTCATGGACGCCAACTAAGGCGTTTCTTCAGAGGAGCATTGCTGAACTCAGGAGGCCGATCCGAGCAGGGTCCGCAGCGGGCGTCTTCTATATAAAACCATTCGAAGGCCAGTCTTCAGCGCCTTCTTAGGGGTTCCGGATGGATATCCGGTCCCGCAATGCGCCATATTTCGCGCCGCCCACTTGATATATGGACCCCTCGTGAGAGCGGGTACAAGGCGAACAACCTCTTCCACAGCGAAGTGGGGCTCGGCGCCCAGGAAAAGCTCGCAAAGAGCTACATAACCCATAATATGAAGGATTGAGGCGGGCGTGAGGTGATGAAGCTGGAGTCCGTAGAACTCCGTGAGCCAGCGGAGGAATGGATGTCAGGAAATCCGAGCCCCTTATCGATAGGGGACGAAGCATACCCGCTCCCTTTGTTGGGATTTGGGGTAACCTCCGCTTGCTTCCCACCTTTGTAGGTGGCCAGCCCAGCTCGAACCGGAACCATGAAGGCCGGAGGGAGATATCCCCCCATTTGGAGCTTCACTAGCTCGTTGTGCGGAACAGAGCATCTCCTCCAATCTCCTGGCAAAGGGCCGGGAGCGCGAGAAGAGGAGCCGCGTTGACGGTCCATGATGGAATGGATTCTTGGTCGAAAGCGCTCCGATGAGTATTTGCGAGAGGAAGATGGTGATTTGGATTTGGATTCTTGCCTCCCTTATAGGCAGATTGTTCGCACAACTAGGGGGTAAAACATAAAAGACACCCTGGCTTTTCACATTCGCGCGACGCGTGGAAGAAGGCCATTATTTGGCGTGGAAGCCAAGACGCGCAACATTGATGAGGAAGCTGCACACTGTTCGGCAGGTACATAGAACTTCAAGGAGAACCCGCCTTGCAACGCCGAAGACTACACGCATGCTGGACTTATCGTCATTGAAGCCTGGTTCGGGGCTCTTGAGGAGTCCGGATTAGGGGTGTCCGGATGTCCGGACTACCATCATCGGCCGGACTATCATCGGCCGGACTATCATCATCGACCGGACTCCAAGACTATGAAGATACGAGATTGAAGACTTCGCCCCGTGTCCGGATGGGACTTTCCTTGGCGTGGAAGGCAAGCTTGGCGATACGGATATGTAGATCTCCTACCATTGTAACCGACTCTATGCAACCCTAGCCCTCTCCGGTGTCTATATAAACCGGATGGCTCTAGTCCGTAGGACACAACATCAACAACCCTTACAATCATACCATAGGCTAGCTTCTAGGGTTTAGCCTCCTTGATCTCGTGGTAGATCCACTCTTGTAAACATCCACAATATCAATATCAATCGAGCAGGACGTAGGGTTTTACCTCCATCAAGAGGGCCCGAACCTGGGTAAAACATCGTGTCCCTTGTCTCCTGTTACCATCCGCCTAGACGCACAGTTCGGGACCCCCTACCCGAGATCCGCCGGTTTTGACACCGACAGGGACCTTCGTGTTCCTTTTGGATAGGGTCGCATCTTGGGCGTGACATATATACCCCATTAAAAAAACAGGGTATACTCATAGAAAAAGTATATGCTTCCAGACCAACATAGTAGTAATATATACCACTCCCGCCGTCTCAAAATAAGTGACTCAACTTTGTACTAACTATGTACTAAAGCTAGTACAAAGTTGAGTCACTTATTTTAGGACGGGAGGGAGTACAATATAAAACATGTACATACTCATATACAAAAGGTAGTATATACTCCTTACCAAAAAATTAGTATATATTTGCCGTGCACAAATAATACATATTTGTATGTAGAAAAACTCTATAAACCACAATGCAGATAGCAGTATATATACTCTGTAAAAAAGATTATGTTCTTCCATAAGAAGTTGTATATATATACTCACATACTAAAAGTATATGCTTCTGGACCAAAGAAAGGAGTATATGCTGCAATATGAAAAAATAAGTACATACTTACATAAAAAATTGTATGTACTTCTTGCCAATAAAAATTTGTACATATTTTCCGTGCACAAATAGTACAAAAAAACTATATGTAAAAATATATTTTACATATACTTGTATGTATAAAAGTTCTATATATATACTACAATGCAAATAGCAGTATATATATACTCAAAATGATCTTCCGTAAGAAGTGGTATATACTACGTGCAAAAAAGTAGTAAACCTCATCGCAAAAAAAGAAGAAGAAGTATATATCGGCCATGCATATCAGTCTTTTCTATAAAAAAAGTGAACTACCAACTCGTGGTAGACTTGAACGAGCGCAACCTTATCCATTTAGGAGGATCCCTCAAATATCTCCATTTGTTAATGCATGCACGCTATAAAAAATCATTTATTCAATCCGTCTAACAGCCGATCTAACAACCACTAGCCCGTTTAGCCTATGGGAGTACATACACTTGGGAGTATAATAGAATAGATCGGGAGTTCCGCCGCCGCAAGCCTCTGTAGCCACCAAAAACCAATCGGGACCCTGTTCCGGCACCTTGCCGGAGGGGGGATCCCTCACCGGTGGCCATCTTCATCATCCCGACGCTCTCCATGATGAGGAGGGAGTAGTTCACCCTCGGGGCTGAGGGTATGTACCCGTAGCTATGTGTTTGATCTCTCTCTCTCTCTCGTGTTCTTGATTTGGCACGATCTTGATGTATCACGAGCTTTGCTATTATAGTTGGATCTTATGTTGCTTCCCCCCCCCCCCTCTACTCTCTTGTAATGGATTGAGTTTTCCATTTGAAGTTATCTTATCGGATTGAGTCTTTAATGATTTGAGAACACTTGATGTATGTCTTGCCGTGCGTATCTGTGGTGACAATGGGATATCACGTGATTCACTTGATGTATGTTTTTGTGATCAACTTGTGGGTTCCACCCATGAACCTATGCATAGGGGTTGGCACACGTCGTCTTGATTCTCCGGTAGAAACTTTGGGGCACTCTTTGAGGTTCTATGTGTTGGTTGAATAGATGAATCTGAGATTGTGTGATGCATATCGTAAAATCATACCCACGGATACTTGAGGTGTGTAACACCCCCAGTGTCATGCTACAGTAACCCCCCTGTGATTAAGCTAATCATTTTTTTCAAACAGTGCTTAATCACCTTGTTCAATATCCCATTTGAAATTCCAGTCTATTCAAATTCTAGTGAAGTTTGAAGTTGCTCAAAAGTTGCTGGAAAAATGTTCATCATTTGTCGAGAATTCCATAACAATTATTTATTAAGGAACACAACATCACTTTTGTGCAAAGATGAGCATTAGCAATTATAACAGCACCAATTCAGCATTTTTTAGTGCTATCCTATTTATGAAAAATACAAATGAATTCTTCTGGTCTCCAAAATATTTATGACACTGTCTATAATCACCAAGGATTTAATGGGACACCTCCCCAATTTTTCCTAAGTGAAACAATTAACCAAATAATTCCCTTTATCTCTCTATTAAAAATAAAAGAAAAAAAACAGAAAAGGAAATGGAAAAGGAGGAAAAGAAAAGGGGCAAAGTGCTATGTGCACTTAGGCCTGCCAACAAAGTGGCCGGCCCAGCCCGCTAACCGGGTCATCACCTACCTCCTATTCACAGGAGCACGGTGGACGCCCGTGTGTCGTCCACAGCTCGGATCGGCCACGGGTCAACCATCCGGCAGCTCTGCGGCGACCTCAAGTACCCGACGACGCCCCCGACCGAACCCTAACCCTAGACGCCCCTCAGTTTCCCCCCTCTCTCGTTCTCCTCCCCATAGACCGCACCCGAGCTGCGCCACCATGAACGAGCTCGCCCACGCAGCCGCCGTGCCCTCCTCGCCGTGCGCCCGTGCCCAAATGGACCATCGTCGTCCTCCGCGTCATCTACGCGCCACTATTCGCGCTCGAAGGCTCGGGATCACCGTCGGCGCCGTCTTCCCCATCTCTCGATCGCAGACCTCCGCCGCCTCGATTCACTGCACCGAGACCTCCCCGAGCACGCTGCCGCCCCCCTACATCCACGCCGTGAGCTTCTCCCCCTCCTTCCCCCGTCCTTTCGTTCTCGCGCGCCTCCTAGCTAGCTCGCCCGCCGTCGCCCGAGGGCATTGCCGCCGACGAGCTCGGCGCCGTGGTCATGGTCGCCGCCACATGCGGCCGAGCGCCGCATCGTGCTATTGGGTTTCCCAGGGGCCCAATGCGCACGTCCGCTGCTCTTGCCGAGCCCCGTAGCGTCGATTCCGCCGTTGCCCGAAAGCCGCCGCCGCAAACCTCGTCGCTGGCGCTGTTTCCGGCCAAGTCCGGCCGTGCCTCTGCCACCGTTCGACGCGGCGTCGTTCGCTCGTTCGAACGCACGCAGCAGCAGCAACGGCCGCCGCTATATAGACGATTCCGACGCTGGCCGAGGCCTCGCCAGCGTCTGGATGTCACCGGCGTCAAGCCGGCCACGCTGAGCCGGGCACACAGGGCCACCACAGGTCCTTGCCGGTGGGGCCTCGGCCTCGGTGGGGTTGACCGAGCTCAACTCGATTGGGCAGCCCCGATCACAGACTTGTGGGACCCGTCCGTAACTCTAATTAAATTAGTTAATTTAATTAATCTAAACTAACGAGTCACTGACAGGTGGGCCTAGAGTTTAATTAACTAGGTTTAGGTTAGTTTTAACTCTGTTTAAACCCGCTGTCTATGACAGGTGGGTCCCCCATGTAAATTTTGACCAGTCAACGTCCTGTTGACTGCTACGTCACTCCTACGTCATGCTGACGTCATTTTTCCATTTATGTTAATATAAATAATTCCAGAATATGTTTAAAACATAGAAATTTCATATAAAATAATCTGTAACTCGGATGAAAATGTTTTCTATATGAAAGTTGCTCAGAAAAATCCAACGAATCCGAATACGCGGTCCGTTCATCTGTCACATGCCCCTAGCATGCTGAACATGGGACATTCCCCCTCCGGTCGTCTGTCTGACACATGTCCGGAACCGGGAAAACTTTCCCGAATGTTTTCCCTCTTTGCCAGTATCGCCTAACGCTACGTTAGATCACCTCTGCCCTGCTTATTGTCTTGTTATGCTTATGTTTGTGTGTATTTACTGTTTCTTCCCCCTGTTCTCTCCGGTAGACCCCGAGACCGATGCCGCCCCTATGAACGACTACGTCGACGATGACCCCTTCTTGCCAGAGCAACCAGGCAAGCCCCCCCTTTGATCATCCCGATATCGCCCATTCCATTCTCTCATGCTTGCATTAGATTTTGCTACTGTTATTGTTTGCTCCTATTACATTGCATAGCCTGCTTTTGTATCTCATTGTTGTACCTTACACCTTATCCTAAACTGCTTAGTATAGGTTGGTTAGTGATCCATCGATGACCCCACCTTGTCCTTGTTGCCCTGCTTCATCATTGAAGACCGATCAGCGGGATCGAAGACCAGGCCCGACACCGCACATCACTTTCCCTTAGTTGCTCGACAATACTAGGTTACTATCGAGTACCGAGGGTGAGTCCTCATCGATACTCGATGTTAACCCTGTAGTGTAGCTATTCGGTCGTGGTCATCGAGGGTGATTTCCTCTTTAACCACTTCGACACGACTACGTCGTGCAACCCCTCAAGTGTGGACCTCGAGGGTGAGTCCTCTTACGTTCACCTTGATGATTACATCGAGTGGAATTCATTGGGGTGATTCCTCGGGCTTTCCCTTGATGTTTAGACACACAGTTACTATGATTACTATGACTTTACTTTGAGCCATGTTACTAAAGGCGGGTCGACCACGAGGGTACCAGCGAGCTTAATTGCAGTGATGTGGAGACAGGTTGACACGGAGGGTGCCCGCGAGATAATTACGAGGCGTGGCGGGCATTCCTAGCCCTTGCCGCAAGTCCTCGAGGCGGGCAACGGGTCACATCTTCGTGAGTCTCGCTTGTTACCGCGTTCCTAATCCACTACGATTTGGATATTTGATCCGAGGGGCCTCTGGCCTGATAGCACTAACCATCACGTGGGCATAGTATGGGCGTTCTGCGTCGTATGCATCAGCCGAAGCTTAATAGACGTCATCGACTGAGCGGCGCGTGCCGGGTTGGACTGGTAAGCTCCTGCCTTTTTAGGAAGCTAGCTAGGTCTGTTCACCGGCCGCGTCACATAACGTCTTGAGGAGTTCGGGGAGATGGCCCATGACCCCCGGGGCATAGGTTTAGTCCGGCGTGCTGGCCTCTCTATTAAGCCTAGGTCGGGTTGCGGCGTATTGTTTGGCCGAGGCCGGGCATGACCCTGGAAAGTGTGTCCGGCCGGATTTAAGCGAGCGTGGTGGGTAAGTTGGTGTACCCCTGCAGGGAAGAAAACATCTATCAATAGCCTGTCCTACGATAACGGACACTTGGAGTTGTATCCCGATCGATACAACTAGAACTGGATACTTGTGATGAGAACTGGATGGTGATGAGGATTTGATTGTGATGATAACTGGATAGTATGGCTCTGGGATTTCTTTGTCGCAGGGAGTCGAGAAAGGATCTCCGGCCGAGGTTGATAACACCACTGCTACTTTACTTTATGCTACTCTACTCCCTCCTGTTGCTGCAGGATGGTGGGTTCGAGAAGATGCTAGTCTTCGATAGGACTAGGCCTTCTCTCTACTCTGGCATTTCTGCAGCCCAGTCCACATATACAGCCTTCCTTTGATAATGTTGCATATGTAGTGTAGATCCTTGCTTGCAGTACTTTGGATGAGTACTCACGGTTGCTTTGCTCCCCTTTTCCCCTTTCTTCTTCTTTCCGGTTGATGCAACCGGATGGCGGAGCCAGGAGCGGATGCCACCGCCGATGCTTACTACTACGTGGAGGCCGCCGATGACCAAGAGTAGTTAGGAGGCTCCAGGCAGGAGGCCTTGCCTTTTCGATCGATGTTGCTTTTGTGTTAGCCTTCTTAAGGCAAACTTGTCTAACTCATGTCGTACTCAAATATTGTTGCTTCGCGACTCTTGTGTATTCGAGCTTATGTATTCGAGCCCTCGAGGCCCTCGGCTTGTAACATAAAGCTTGTATTATTTTAATTTGTGTCTAGAGTTGTGTTGTGATATCTTCCCGTGAGTCCTTGATCTTGATCGTACACATTTGCGTGTATGATTAGTGTACGATTGAATCGAGGGCGTCACAAGTTGGTATCAGAGCCGACTGCCTGTAGGATCCCCCTTTCCAACTCCTTGGCCGAAGTTGAGTCTAGTCACCGAAAAACTTTTACTAACATTGGTTGTGTGGCTTACCGGCCCACGTCGCCAATTGGGTGGTATTAGGATCTTTTATTCGTCGTCTATATTCTGGGATTCTGATCTCTCTTCCATTCGGGTTAAACAATTTTGCTAACTCTGACATTAGGTTCTCGTACCCGCTTCCTCCCGGAGAGCGCCGACATTACCGATGATCGCCTGCTTCACCATAAGACTTCGAAGTTACTCTCCGATGTTCTCTCAAGACTTGTACCATCGCTTTTTGAAATTCCCTTCCATCGATAAATCCCTAGGGATAGCTACATACACCCGTCGTTAATACATCATTTTTCCAGTTGCTCTTGTTATTACAAGATGCATCGAAATACACTCTGATGTTTCGAGAATCCATTGTGCCTGCTGCCTTGCAGCTCCTTTTCCATATGAATACATCTAAGGATAATTTCTCACACGTATCAAGGATTTGTTCATTCCTAGTTGATCAAGTGATTCACAAGATACTTTGAAATGCTATCCGATCTTCCAAGAATCCTCTTCAAACTATTTCTCTGCAAATACTTGCCTGCTTGCATTATGGATGCTTTCCATATGTGTAGCAATATTCATTAGTATCCTTTGACACCATCATTTTGATCCTATCGATTCAACATGTGTGTGAAAGCATAATCATCACTTGATCCTTCGAATTATCTTTACGGCTCGAGGCGTCATTTCGAACATGAGCTGGTTCTTGACCAATCTATCGTCGTCAATTGTGCCCTGGGTCTATTCTACTTATCCATCCTTGATCAGAGCGTCTGCTTCTGATCCTTCATTTTGGAAATCATAATTCCTTTGTTATCTAAGCATCGAATTATTCAGATGTTCTATAACCCGATGCCTTTGCATTCTTTCTTCCTTTGATTGAGTACCGATACTCACATCGGCTCCATTTTGGACCGGCAGGCCCATTGTCGGGTTATTATCCGATAGTATCCTTCACATTCAAAATTCTTGTGAGTTATTCCCATGATACATAATGTCTTTGACAATTTGTACCCTCTGCTTTTGTCAACCATGCTCTCCTTCGAACATGTGTTAATTGATCCTAAAATTCATGGTATATGTCCTAAGATGCCCTGATGGGTTGGACCTATGCCTTCCTTAATGTGTGAACCCGAAAGGTTTCATGGGTCATACTCCTCTGGTAATTCACCATGTAGGTTTTTGACACTGAAATCATTTGTAGAGCAGTGGACGAAAGGTTATGCATTGAACAAGTGGGAGTCGACCTTGAACTTTGTGTTCATGCCCATAGACACGATGCAGATCTTATCATGGAAGCTTCTCGTGAAAATAATTACCCCCTTGGTATAAGTTCATCTTATTTTTGAGGTTTGGTTTTCTGTAATCATGGTTCCGGCCATATTGATATTCTTTGATTCCTTTTCTCGGACAAGTTAAAGCACTTTTCTTCTGCAGACCAATGCATCTCCGCAACCTCTATTTTGATCTACCTCGAGTATTGCCCCCTGTTATCTCGAGGATATTGTGTCATTGCACTACCTCTTATGAATTCTCATTGGAATGATACTCCATCACTTCATTCATAGCCTGATCGGCTATATCATTATCGAGTTATTTTTAACTGTGCTACCCGGTCCTTCTTTCCGGAGCACAACTCCTGACGATGAGCTAAGCTTTCGTCGATCTCCCGCATCCTATCATTTCATCTCGAACAACAAGTTTGATTTCGAGCTTGTGTCGAATTCGTGGTTCTCATAGCCTTTTACTTCATCCTTCCTTTTGCTTAATGTCGTCGCTGCTCGATGGCGTCTTCATAGAGTCTCTCAACAAAATTTGTCGTGATCACCGTCAACATTTTGACTTCTTCCAGGATATCAATCGAATTCATGGTGATAAATACCATCCTTGCCCCTCGATGATTTGAATTATCATCGACAACATTCTTGCCTTCCCCAACACAAACTTGTTCATATAATTTGGAAATACATCCTTTTGACATGCCAATGGATTGTTCTTTGAGCCGTCGGCCACACCCTCATCTTTTCCTTGCTGAAATTGTATGACTTATTTTCTAAGTTGTTTCGATGGATCCTTTGTGTATCCAAGTCGACATTTCCACGATGACCATGTCAACACTATCCCGAAGCATGTGTGTGGTACTCCGTTAATCAACAAGAACATTTGGGGCGCAATGCTAACGTTCTTGATCATTTATCCAAACACCGTTGTATGGATAAGCCTCATAAATTCCTTGCCCCTTTGTCTAAATGCTTTAATACTTGGAGCCCTATCATGCTCTGCCTTTCCTTGGGAAAGTTATACCCTAATACTTGGGTATAAACACCTTTCCTTTCCATTGGTCTGATTATCCTAATAACCACTTATTTCCTTTCCATTGTTTTGTTTAACCTTCTTGTGAGCTATATGATATAAGCAGGAATAATTTCCTGCTTATAAAACACCCCGATGTACAACCTTGTCAGTGAGACCATGTTACTATTGTTGGTGACATTCCGGTAGCCACCGATGGATGAGAACTTTGCCTATTGGTCCGCCTCGTCTTAACGAGCAGGAAAATGGTTCTCTTCGTCCCTCGCCCTTGGTACCAAACTTTGTTGCCAACATAACAGACATGCTATCCTCTGACCTGCCTTGCTATCATGACCGGGCAAGATGTCACTACTCTTCCTACCTTTAACCCACATGGTGGGCCCATAACCCACAATTCCACAGGATCGTAACCTGACTCTCCTTACACCATGTTGCCAAAGATATTCCTCGCTCTTGGCTCCGTAAGTAATTCATGAGCCACCTTCCTAGTGATCTATTCTAGTATCATACGCAATAATTTTTGTTGTTGTTGTTGTTGTTGTTCCTCTGGACCCCCTTTTCACCTTTTGATTAGGCATCGAATGATTGCCTGCCCGTTAAAACTTCTCATGGTACCCTCATACTTTGCTCTCGACGTTTTATTTAAGTTCAACCTGAGAGATACTTCCGCCTCATTCCCTGATTTGTTCACCAGTTATTTAACCCTATAAGGGTCAGTTCTCCCGAAGTTACTCTTTACTTCCCCACTTAAATCTCGGGACGAGATTTCTTGTAGTGGAGGAGATTTGTAACACCCCCAGTGGCATGCTACAGTAACCCCCCTGTGATTAAGCTAATCATTTTTTTTCAAACAGTGCTTAATCACCTTGTTCAATATCCCATTTGAAATTCCAGTCTATTCAAATTCTAGTGAAGTTTGAAGTTGCTCAAAAGTTGCTGGAAAAATGTTCATCATTTGTCGAGAATTCCATAACAATTATTTATTAAGGAACACAACATCACTTTTGTGCAAAGATGAGCATTAGCAATTATAACAGCACCAATTCATCATTTTTTAGTGCTATCCTATTTATGAAAAATACAAATGAATTCTTCTGGTCTCCAAAATATTTATGACACTGTCTATAATCACCAGGGATTTAATGGGACACCTCCCCAATTTTTCCTAAGTGAAACAGTTGACCAAATAATTCCCTTTATCTCTCTGTTAAAAATAAAAGAAAAAAAATAGAAAAGGAAATGGAAAAGGAGGAAAAGAAAAGGGGCAAAGTGCTATCTGCACTTAGGCCTGCCAACAAAGTGGCCGGCCCAGCCCGCTAACCGGGCCATCACCTACCTCCTGTTCACAGGAGCACGGTGGACGCCCGTGCGTCGTCCACAGCTCGGATCGGCCACGGGTCGACCATCCGGCAGCTCTGCGGCGACCTCAAGTCCCGACGACGCCCCCGACCGAACCCTAACCCTAGGCGCCTCGGTTTCCCCTCTCTCGTTCTCCTCCCCATAGACCGCTTTTGAGCTGCACCACCATGAACGAGCTCGCCCACGCAGCCGCCGTGCCCTCCTCGCCGTCCGCCCGTGCCCAAGTGGACCATCGTCGTCCTCCGCGTCATCTACGCGCTACTATTCGCGCTCGGAGGCTCGGGATCACCGTCGGCGCCGTCTTCCCCATCTCTCAATCGCAGACCTCCGCCGCCTCGATTCACTGCACCGAGACCTCCCCGAGCACGCTGCCGCCCCCCTACATCCTCGTCGTGAGATTCTCCCCCTCCTTCCCCCGTCCTTTCGTTCTCGCGCGCCTCCTAGCTAGCTCGCCCGCCGTCGCCCGAGGGCGTTGCCGCCGACGAGCTCGGCGCCGTGGTCATGGTCGCCGCCACATGCGGCCGAGCGTCGCATCGTGCTATTGGGTTTCCCAGGGGCCCAACGCGCGCGTCCGCTGCTCTTGCCGAGCCCCGTAGCGTCGATTCCGCCGTTGCCCGAAAGCCGCCGCTGCAAACCTCGTCGCCGGCGCCGTTTCCGACCAAGTCCGGCCGTGCCTCTGCCACCGTTCGACGCGGCGTCGTTCGCTCGTTCGAACGCACCCCCGCGCGCGCGAAACGGCCGCCTATAGATGATTCCCGACGCTGGCCCGAGGCCTCCGCCGCGTCTGGATGTCACCGGCGTCAAGCCGCCACCCTGTTGTTGGCACACTGGGCCACCACAGGTCTTGCCGATGGGGCCTCGGCCTCCGGTGGCCGTTGACCGAGGTCAACTCGATGAGCAGCCCCATCCATCGATGGTGGGACCCGTCCGTAACTCTAATTAAATTAGTTAACTTAATTAATCTAAACTAACGAGTCACTGACAGGTGGGCCTAGAGTTTAATTAACTAGGTTTAGGTTAGTTTTAACTCTGTTTAAACCCGCTGTCTATGACACGTGGGTCCCCCATGTCAGTTTTGACCAGTCAACGTCCTGTTGACTGCTGACGTTACTCCTACGTCATGCTGACGTCATTTTTCCATTTCTGTTAATATAATTAATTCCAGAATATGTTTAAAACTTAGAAATTTCATATAAAATAATCTGTAACTCGGATGAAAATGTTTTCTATATGAAAGTTGCTCAGAAAAATCCAACGAATCCGAATACGCGGTCCGTTCATCTGTCACATGCACCTAGCATGCTGAACATGGGACATTCCCCCTCCGGTCGTCTGTCTGACACATGTCCGGAACCGGGAAAACTTTCCCGGATGTTTTCCCTCTTCGCCAGTATCGCCTAACGCTACGTTAGATCACCTCTGCCCTGCTTATTGTCTTGTTATGCTTATGTTTGTGTGTATTTACTGTTTCTTCCCCCTGTTCTCTCGGGTAGACCCCGAGACCGATGCCGCCCCTATGATCGACTACGTCGACGACGACCCCTTCTTGCCAGAGCAACCAGGCAAGCCCCCCCTTTGATCATCCCGATATCGCCCATTCCATTCTCTCATGCTTGCATTAGATTTTGCTACTGTTATTGTTTGCTCCTATTCTGTTGCATAGCCTGCTTTTGTATCTGTTTGTTGTACCTTACGCTTATCCTAAAGCGCTTAGTATAGGTTGGTTAGTGATCCATCGATGACCCCCACCTTGTCCTTGTTGCCCTGCTTCATCATTGAAGACCCGATCAGCGGGATCGAAGACCAGGCCCGACACCGCACATCACTTTCCCTTAGTTGCTCGACAATACTAGGTTACTATCGAGTACCGAGGGTGAGTCCTCATCGGTACTCGATGTTAACCTGTAGTGTAGCTATTCGGTCGTGGTCATCGAGGGTGATTTCCTCTTTAACCACTTCGACACGACTACGTCGTGCAACCCCTCAAGTGTGGACCTCGGTGAATCCTCTTACGTTCACCTTGATGATTACATCGAGTGGAATTCATGGGGTGATTCCTCGGGCTTTCCCTTGATGTTTAGACACACAGTTACTATGATTACTATGACTTTACTTGAGCCATGTTACTAAAGGCGGTCGACTTCGAGGGGTACCAGCGAGCTTAATTGCAGTGATGTGGAGCAGGTTGACACGGAGGTGCCCGCGAGATAATTACGAGGCGTGGCGGGCATTCCTAGCCCTTGCCGCAAGTCCTCGAGACGGGCAACGGGTCACATCTTTCGTGAGTCTCGCTTGTTACCGCGTTCCTAATCCACTACGATTTGGATATTTGATCCGAGGGCCTCGGCCCGATAGCACTAACCATCACGTGGGCATAGTATGGGCGTTCTGCGTCGTATGCATCAGCGAAGCTTAATAGGCGTCGGATCGGCGGCGCGCGACGGGTTGGACTGGTAAGCTCCGCCTTTTTAGGAAGGTAGCTAGGTCTGCTCACCGCCAGCGACATAGCGTGCGGGAGTTCGGGAGATGGCCCATGACCCCCGGGGCATAGGTTTAGTCGGCGTCTGGCCTCTCTATTAAGCCTAGGTCGGGTTGCGGCGTATTGTTTGGCGAGGCGGGCATGACCACGGAAAGTGTGTCCGCCGGAGTTAAGCGGCGTGGTGGGTAAGTTGGTGTACCCTGCGGGAAGAAAACATCTATCGATAGCCTGTCCTCTGATAGCGGACACTTGGATTTGTATCGATCGATACAACTAGAACTGGATACTTGTGATGAGAACTGGATGGCGATGAGGATTTGATTGTGATGATAACTGGATAGTATGGCTCTGGGATTTCTTTCTCGCAGGAGTCGAGAAAGGATCTCCGGCGAGGTTGATAACACCACTGCTACTTTACTTTATGCTCTTGTACTCCCTCTTGTTCTTTGCAAGATGGTGGGTTCGAGAAGATGCTAGTCTTCGATAGGACTAAACCTTCTCTCTACTCGGCATTTCAGTAGCCAGTCCACATATACAGCCTTCCTTTGATAATGTTGCATATGTAGTGTAGATCCTTGCTTGCGAGTACTTTGGATGAGTACTCACGGTTGCTTCGCTCCCCTTTTCCCCTTTCTTCTTCTTTCCGGTTGATGCAACCGGATGCGAGCCCAGGGCAGATGCCACCGCCGATGCTTACTACTACGTGGAGGCCGCCGATGACCAAGAGTAGTTAGGAGGCTCCCAGGCAGGAGGCCTTGCCTTTTCGATCGATGTTGCTTTTGTGTTAGCCTTCTTAAGGCAAACTTGTCTAACTCATGTCTGTACTCAGATATTGTTGCTTCCGCTGACTCTTGTGTATTCGAGCTTATGTATTCGAGCCCTCGAGGCCCCTGGCTTGTAACATAAAGCTTGTATTATTTTAATTTGTGTCTAGAGTTGTGTTGTGATATCTTCCCCTGAGTCCTTGATCTTGATCGTACACATTTGCGTGTATGATTAGTGTACGATTGAATCGAGGGCGTCACAAGGTGACATTGGAGTATCTAGGTGACTTAGGGTTTTGGTTGATGTGTGTCTTAAGGTGTTATTCTAGTACGAACTCTAGGGCTGTTTGTGACACTTATAGGAATAGCCCAACGAATTGATTGGAAAGAATAACTTTGAGGTGGTTTCGTACCCTACCATAATCTCTTCGTTTGTTCTCCACTACTAGTGACTTTGGAGTGACTCTTTGTTGCATGTTGAGGGATAGTTATATGATCCAATTATGTTATTATTGTTGAGAGAACTTGCACTAGTGAAAGTATGAACCCTAGGCCTTGTTTCAACGCATTGCAATACCGTTATGCTCACTTTTACCACTTGTTACCTTGCTGTTTTTATAATTTCAGATTACAAAAACCTATATCTACCATCCATATTGCACTTGTATCACCATCTCTTCGCCGAACTGGTGCACCTATACAATTTACCATTGTATCGGGTGTGTTGGGGACACAAGAGACTCTTTGTTATTTGGTTGCAGGGTTGCTTGAGAGAGACCATCTTCATCCTGCGCCTCCCACGGATTGATAAACCTTAGATCATCCACTTGAGGGAAATTTGCTACTGTCCTAAAAACCTCTGCACTTGGAGGCCCAACAACCTCTACAAGAAGAAGGTTGCGTAGTAGATATCAAGCCACACACCTAACTGCTGCCCTCCTTCATGCACCCGAGCGCTTCCCTGCATTCTCCCAAGCGTGGCCTTGCTTCTCACTGCCAAAGCTCGGTAGTCGTGCCTCTGTCCTCCCCACAATGTTTGTGCTAGACAATGCCACCACCATCGAAAAGGTTGTTGTAAAAATCTCACGCTCGACTCTCTCTTTCTCTCTCTCTCTCTCTCGTAATTCAAACAACATGAATTAGATTGCAAAATTTGATGATGTTCAATGCCATTTGCTTAAATGAGGAGTATTTTGAACATTCACTGTTAGAGGAGGATGTCGATGACTTTCATGATGGTGATGAAGATTTGGACATGGTGACACTTTTGCTTGCAGAGATGGATGAGAGCAACAAGCAAAAGCATGCCGTTTATCAAGTAAGGAGACACTTCCGTATGAGAAGGCATTTATGTATGTGCATTGTCAATGCAATGGAAGAGAACACAACTACTTCAACAACAAAATGAAATAGAACCGGTTTACTTGGGTTTAGTGTTTTGGAGAAGGTCACAGTGGTAACGTGGAAATGGTTTGCGTGGATTCATATGAATAGAGAGAATATAGATGGTGAAAATCAAGCATTGGTGGCTAGTGGAGGAGGGCAAATGACTCCAATTTCTTCAATCCAAGCACTGCAAAATTCTTCAAGTGCCCCCTCCCCCCAAACTACATATAGTTCCGTCTCCCTTGGTGGACTGATAGTATATCTCGCATTAGAACTCTTGTCATTTGAAAATTTAGTACTCTTATCATCACTCTCTTTTTGTCCTTGTTTAAAATTTCTACAAATTAGATTATGTTTTATGAGTAATGTTGTGTATACCTTACAAAAAAATATTTAGAAAATAATTTACAAAATTGTTTAAAATATGAATGTACTATGTAGATTTCTTTTTATGTTCAGAATATGTAGATTTGGGAACAAATTTAAATTTCAAATTGTGTAATGGAACAACTAGATTTGGTACACATACACAAATCCTTATGGTACATCATTACTTTTTTCCTTGGTATAATTCATTGAAGCAAAACGAACAACAACAAAAAAAGAGACATTTCATTCATCTCCACTTTTGGTATATTAGTTAATTCTTGTTTGCAAACTATAATTTGTACATAAGGCTGTACTGGACAACAAAATCAAATGCTCTTCCTACACAGATCCACAAGATATGTACAAAAGAGAAGAAGATTTTACGAGACCAATGCACCAAAGGAAGATTTGTTGCCTACAAATTCTTTAGGACATGTATAGATAAGAAAGTATCACTTGATAACGTGTAAAAAAAGGGAAGGTTCTCGCGCTAAAATTAATGAACAAAGGGAACATGATGTGAAACAAAATGAACTGGTTGACGAGTGAGGAGCACCAAGTGGAGTAGTAGACGAATCTGGTGCCAAGGTGCCCGGGCTGCCATATCCAATGGAGGCATGTGCCCGGGACTTCATGGTAGCTTGGAGGAAGACCCGACACAGTTACAGTGGGGGAGCACGATAAGGCGACTGTGGGATCTGAATTGGCTGGAGACAGAAGCAACGCAACTTGGAGCTGACAGATCTACAAGAAGTGTGACTTTGGAAGGCCGGATCTAGCCCAGTGAGGCTCGGTGCAGCTTATTCGGCGAGGCCAGTGGAGCACAATGGAAGAATAGGGGGTGCTTTCCGGCAGCCCATGTTGGTGCATGTGAAAGAGAGATAAGAGGTTTGGACCGGAAACAGGGGGCCATGGCGAGGGGGGCTAAGCGTGCAATATTCATTTATGTTGAGGTGGCTTGTTAAAATGTCTACCACCTCTTCACCTCACGTGATTTGTACCGTCAGATTTCCATCAAATGGACCAGACCCGATTGCACGATCACTCCTAAGGTGTTGTTGATGCTGTATAAGTTGCCCCCGGAATTGAAGAAAAAGAAAAGGAAGGACTGTGATTTCGGGATCCTGGTAGAGCGAAGCACGCTATACTCCCCAAAAGTTGTTAGACGTTGACCCTACAATTGTTTTAGGGTATCCCGTTTTAGGGGTTTTTAGGGAGATGCTCTTAGGGCCATATTTTTTTTCCTGTCTTTGCACGCACCTTCTATCACTTTAAATATATTTTTTGGAATATCATCTAATGTGTCATGGTTGCAAATTCATGTGCTTTGGTTTTCTAGACGCCATAACATCCTAATCTTATTTTCTGTTTTCATGTTTATAGAATCATGAATTCTAAAACAGCGCACTAGATATTTTTCATGTATTACATGCACATTCTCTCTTCTTCTCTCTTCAAGTTCGTGGAGAGGATTCAAAGGTCTTTTTTTGGCTTCCATAGAAGAATCTAGGAAATAATAATACGTACTAACTCAGCAACAATTAATATGAATTGATGGAAGTATCAAGGGATGTAAATGGCAAATAAATGGTACGTACCGTAAGTCCCGTTTAGTTAGTTTTTCCTAGCTTGATAGTTTATTTTTCACAGAAAAAAAACTTTATTAAACTGTTAGACAATAAGTGAGCTTAAACGGGATTTAAACAGGACCCGGTTTACATCCCTGAAAGTATCTCAATTTCATGCATGTTGTCTTTATTTGTTTGCTTTAGGATACAGCATGCTTCTAAGAGTGCTTATCAACAATCTCCATAATTTTACAGCCCAGAAATTTCACGGGATTTCGGCATGAACGTCAGGCAAACCAGCTCGTTTTGCTATGGAAAGTGAAGAAGAATCCGTGTCCGAAAATGGGACCAGAGGGAATTTGTTGGATCGTTCGTACGTGTGGCGGTGCTCAAGTGGAAAATTAGATAGCATCACAAGCTCCGAACAGTCCACATTGATGGCGCCATTAATTCACTCACATGTCCACACCTAACACCTCGCCACACCTGGCCATGGCAGCTCGGCTTTAGGCAACCTTTGGCTTATCCGAGCCTGCCCTGTGGGTCCCATGCCCGCCACGTCGGCGCCTAAGGCTCGCCTCTCCCGTGATCCCAGGCCGTCTATAAAGCCGGGAGGAGGCTACGTGCCCAGTTCAGGACGCCCAGTCACCGTCGGATGAGCTGAGCTGAGGGTGTTCGGATGGCGTCGCCGCTGCGTAACGGGGATCAGGCGGCGGCGGGGGGACGGAGGAAGGAGTGGAGGCGGCTGGGGACGCTCCTACTGGTGCTGCGGGTGGCGGCGCTGTGCTTTAGCCTCGCGGCGGCGGTGTTCGCGGCGACGGACGGCGCCGTGCTGCGGCTGGCGCCGTTCAGGTTCCTGCTGGCGGCGAACGCGATCCTGGCGGTGTACTCGGTGTTCGAGGTCGCCGCGGCGGCGTGGGAGGTGGCCAAGGGCGCCACGCTGCTCCCGGAGGCCTTGCAGCTCTGGTTCGACTTCGGCCACGACCAGGTAACCAATTAACCAGCGCCTACTTGCTGTAATTACACGCAAGCTGCATCTGGTCCATCGACCACACACATGGAGTTAGTTAACTAATTCCTGAGTTGTTAATTTGATCGTGTGTGCGTGCGCTCCAGGGTTTCGGGTACATGGCGCTGGCCGCGGCGGCGGCGGCGGCGCGGGAAGCGGCGTTGTGCGGCGGAGGCCAGGAGCCGAATATCAGCAGCACGGCGTGCCTGCAGGGCGACATCGCCGTGGGGCTCGGGTTCGCGGCGTTCGCGTTCCTGGCGCTGGCGGCGCTCGCGACGGGGTTCCGGCTCGTCCGCTTCCTCGCCACCGGTTCCCGGCTCCCGGCGGGGGCCTCCTCCCCGTATTGACCGGCGCGCGTGGGGCCATGGAGCATACGTCCGTACGTAGTAGCTACTGGTGCGATGAACTGATCGGAGTGCGGCTAGGCAGAGCACTTCGATTTTTCGGTGGTTTTGATCGATCGGTGGGGTGATTATCACAGTATGCACTACGCTGATTAGCTCGACAATATTAGATGGATGTGTGTGATGTGTACGCAAGATTCTGCGGGATATATACCAGTGAAACATAGGCGGTGCATGGAGTGAATAGCAAAAAACTACCACATTACGGGTCATCGTTCCAAAAAACTACCGTTTTTTTAATCTTTTCAAAAAACTACCACAAAATTGTTCTGCTGTTCCAAAAAACTCAAATGACCATCTGACTTTGAATTAATCACGTTTATGATAGGTCGGGCCCGCTCCTAAACAGACCGTTTGTTGACTGTTGTTTGGCCGTTAACTTACAGCTGGGTCCCACATGTAAGTAATCTCTCTCTCTCTCCCCCTTATCTCTCTTCTCTCCCCTCCCTCTCTCCCTTATCTCTCAATCCCGGGCTTCGGGCCGGCGGAGCCACGGCCCGCCGTCGCCGCTGGTCAGCCACCACCACACCATGGGAGGGCCTCCGTGCTGCCACCACCACGGCCGTGCGCAGCCATGACCACGCCGCCAGGCCGACCACCACCATGCCATGGGGCGCGCCGGGCCGGCCACCACCACGACCAGCGCAGCCATGGCCTCCACCTCCGGGCTGACCACCACCACGTCGTGGGACGCGCGCCGCCGCTTAGGTCCGCCCCCCGGCAGCCAAGCTCGAGCAGGCGGGGAGCTCGGGCAGGAGCAGCCAGGCGCTCAGGCGGTTCCAACTGCCACGGCTGCGCTTCCCGCCGGCCCACGGCGAGCTGGGCGGCCTGACGAGCTCACCGGCGTGGTGCTGGCCGGCTCCGGCGACGAGCTCCCCGGGAGGACGGGATCGCTTTTTATTTTTTATTTTTGCAGGGACCCGATTGCTTTTATATTTAGTTTCAGGGACCTGTTTGCTAAAAAATACGTAGGCCCCACCTGTCATAACATGTCAATGGTCAAACTAACGGTTAAGTCTAACGGTCAACCTGACGAGTGAACCCAAGCTGTCATAATAACGTTTGAAGTTAACCAAAGTAGTCATCAGTGCGACATGGTAGTTTTTTGGAACAGCAGAACAATTTTGTGGTAGTTTTTAAAAAAGATTAAAAAAGCGGTAGTTTTTTGGAACGATGACCCGTAATGTGGTAGTTTTTTGCTATTCACTCCGGTGCATGACGAGTGTGTTTTTTCATTTTGGGTTTGCTATATCTGGCCGGTGGGACTCACCCTCGTTCTTTTTTTTCTTTTGGGATTTTGGCCGAGAATTTGGGGAGCTTCATTGCTTTAATAACTTTCGATTACAATTAGCCCTGAAGCTGTAATCAGACAGGATGAACGTTCCTGTGGCCAGCAGTCTGAAACTAACAAGGAACATACCTGCTTAGCACAAAGCTCCGCCGCACTGTTATCATCCTTGGGACATGTCTAACGGAAAAAACTACAACTTGCCGACTTTCCCTCTATTTCATCTAAGATAGACGCCACAATTTATCGAGAATTATAGCACAAAGACCAGAGTGTTTTTTCTTTTGCTCATACAAAGACGAGAGGTTAACCGTTCTAAACAATCCAGCTCCATCACCACGTGCGAGAAGCCTCATAGTTGTACAAAAATGACACCTTCTTGGAGTGCCATGGCTTTGGCAATAACTGGATTAGTGACCCTGTTGAAGGGTTTACTCCAAGCTTCCATGAAGGATAGATGGGACCGAGTTGCACCACCTCCTCCTCCACACCGAGCTTCAATGCTAATTGTGCCGACGATGTTGATTTTCTATCTAAAATTCGGAGGTTGCCAACACTAGCCGCCAGGACTTTGGCATGTCGAGTACCAACAGATCACCCCGGATTGTCTTCACCGAATGAACATATCGCTTGAATGGAATCAAAACGTCGATGCATCTTCTTCATGCACAACTTATCTCGAACCAAAACACCGTTGTGTAGATTAGAAGATTGAAGATTAGGAGTGTGAGTACATTTGTGCATTATGATAGGAAGATACAGATCTACTCGACTACAATCATCGAAACAGAAAACACACAACACGAAAGTCATGTGAAACAACGCGATGGACCTAGGGGTCAAAGCAAATTTCAAACGGTCAGCCGTGTACGACGAATTTGCCGAAATTCATCATAAAAAGCTGCAAAGCATGAATACAATATTATACATTTACACTCAATGAAACTACAAACCGATCACCTGAATGGAATGATAACGTACATGTGCATCTTTTTAGTGTACAACTTATTTCAATTCGAAGCACCGTTCTATAGACTAGCACATATGCCCGTGCGTTGCAACGGAAAAAATTAATGTTTCGTGCAAGCATAATGTCCCACAACATCGGATTTACTATGAAGAACATGCTACAACACATCATCCTTCTACAAAATGAACATAAAAAAATACGTTGCAATTTAGCCGTGTTCATATTTTCTTTGTCGGGCATGATCTCCCACTGATTCCATTTAAGTATAGTTTTCTTAATGACATTTAAGTAAAATCCGGAGGTTGCCAACACTAGCCGCCAGGACTTTGGCATGTCGAGTATCAACATATTACCCCGGATTGTCTTCACCGAATGAACATATCGCTTGAATGGAATCAAAACGTCGATGCATCTTCTTCATGCACAACTTATCTCGAATCAAAACACCGTTGTGTAGATTAGAAGATTGAAGATTATGAGTGTGAGTACATTTGTGCATTATGATAGGAAGATACAGATCTACTCGACTACAATCATCGAAACAGAAAACACACAACACGAAAGTCATGTGAAACAACGCGATGGACCTAGGGGTCAAAGCAAATTTCAAACGGTCAGCCGTGTACGATGAATTTGCCGAAATTCACCATAAAAAGCTGCAAAGCATGAATACAATATTATACATTTACACTCAATGAAACTACAAACCGATCACCTGAATGGAATGATAACGTACATGTGCATCTTTTTAGTGTACAACTTATTTCAATTCGAAGCACCGTTGTATAGACTAGCACATATGCCCATGCATTGCAACGGAAAACATTAATGTTTCGTGCAAGCATAATGTCCCACAACATCGGATTTACTATGAAGAACATGCTACAACACATCATCCTTCTACAAAATGAACATAAAAAAATATGTTGCAATTTAGCCGTGTTCATATTTTCTTTGTCGGGCATGATCTCCCACTGATTCCATTTAAGTATAGTTTTCTTAATGACATTTTAGTATAATCCTTTCATTAATTACCATGACGTCCTCACCCGTTTTAGTCAAGAATCAAATCGTTCCTTTTCTAATTTAGTAGCCGCAGCCCATTGAAGCCTATAGATCCTTCCTTTTAATTATCCTATCTTTTTACCTCAAATCGTTCATGTAGAATTTATTAAGATCACAATCTTTCTTTTAGTTATTCCACCGGTTTACCCATAATACTATCTCTAATTAGCCACATCCGTTTAAATATTTTATTTAAACCCACAATCCTTCATTTATTAGCTCATTCGCTTAATTAACTCGCCCTAAACATGATGACTGTCACTCATATATTTAGAGCGAGTTGGGATTAGTAAATGTGAAAGGCGCATAGGTCGTTGGTTGTTACATCGAAGAGCTAGACAGGTGGTCCTGTGTTTAATTCCCACAATGTTAATTTATTTTAACCTAATTATTTTTCACGGTCTCTATGGAAGCCCATAAAAGGCCCATCAACATACAAGTACCTGGGCCAGATCGCTTAGCATGTGTAAACCAAACGAAAAGGACTAAACCAAAACCAAGAATACCTATTCCCTTTAATAGTAGGTATAGATAGATATATGTTGGGGAGCGTAGCATGCAATTTCAACGCAAGATCTATCTAGGAGATGCATAGCAACGAGAGGGGGAGAGCGTGTCCACGTACCCTCGTAGACTGGAAGCGGAAGCGTTAGCTTAACGCGGTTGATGTAGTCGAACATCTTCGCGATCCAACCAATCAAGCACCGAACATAACGGCACCTCCGAGTTCTGCAGACGTTCAGCTCGATGACGTCCCTCGAACTCTTGATCCAGCAAAGTGTCGAGGGAGAGTTTCGTCAGCTTGACGGCATGGTGACGGTGATGGTGATGTGATCCGTGCAGGGCTTTGCCTAAGCACTACGACGCTATGACCGGAGGAGTAAACTGTGGAGGGGGGCACCGCACACGGCTAAGAAAACAATTGATGTGCTATGGGGTGCCCCCTGCCCCCGTATATAAAGGAGGAGGGTAGGAGGCCGGCCACAAGGGGGCGCGCCATGGGGGAAACCGACTAGGACTCCAAGTCCTATTCGCCCCCCTCCTTCCTTCTTACGGAGGGGGAAAGGGGGAAGGAGAGGAGAGGGAGAGGGAAGGGGGGGGGGGGGGCGCACCCTCCCCTTGTCCTATTCGGACTCCCCTTGGGGGGGGGGCACCCCCTTATGGGCTGCCCTCTCTCTCCCCTATGGCGCCACCCCCTTGTACTTTTCCCGGGGGGTTCCGGTAACCTCCCGGTACTCCGAAAAATGCCCGATACACTCCGAAACCATTCCGGTGTCCGAATACTACCGTCCAATATATCAATCTTTACCTCTTGACTACTTCGAGACTCCTCGTCATGTCCGTGATCTCATCCGGGACTCCGAACAATCTTCGGTCACCAAAACACATAACTCGTAATACAAATCGTCATCGAACGTTAAGCGTGCGGACCCTACGGGTTCGAGAACTATGTAGACATGACCGGGACACATCTCTGGTAGATAACCGACAGCGGAACCTGGATGCTCATATTGGTTCCTACATATTCTATGAAGATCTTTTATCGGTCAAACCATAATGACAACATACGTTATTCCCTTTATTATCGGTATGTTACTTTCCCGAGATTCGATCATCGGTATCTTCATACCTAGTTCAATCTCGTTACCTGCAAGTCTCTTTACTCGTTCCGTAATGCACCATCCCGCAACTAACTCATTAGTCACATTGCTTGCATGGCTTATCGTGATGTGCATTACCGAGAGGGCCTAGAGATACCTCTCCGATTCTCGGAGTGACAAATCCTAATCTTGATCTATGCCAACCCAACAATTACCTTCGGAGACACCTGTAGAGCATCTTTATAATCACCCAGTTATGTTGTGACGTTTTATAGCACACAAGGTGTTCCTCTGGTATTCGGGAGTTGCATAATCTCATAGTCAAAGGAATATGTATAAGTCATGAAGAAAGCAATAGCAATAAAACTTAACGATCATTATGCTAAGCTAACGGACGGGTCTTGTCCATCACATCATTCTCCTAATGATGTGATCCCATTCATCAAATGACAACACATGTCTATGGTCAGGAAATTTAACCATCTTTGATTAACGAGCTAGTCAAGTAGAGGCATACTAGGGACACTATGTTTTGTCTATGTATTCACACACATGTATCAAGTTTCCGGTTAATAAAATTCTAGCATTAATAATAAACATTTATCATGATATAAGGAAATATAAAATAACAACTTTATTATTGATTCTAGGGCATATTTTCTTCAGTCTCCCACTTGCACTAGAGTCAATAATCTAGTTCACATCGCCATGTGATTTAACACTAATAGTTCACATCTTTATGTGATTAACACCCATAGTTCGCATCGCCATGTGATCAACACCCAAAGGGTTTACTAGAGTAAATAATCTAGTTCACATCGCTATGTGATTAATACCCAAAGATTACTAAGGTGTGATCATGTTTTGCTTGTGAGAGAAGTTTAGTCAATGGGTCAGCCACATTCAGATCCATATGTATTTTGCAAATTTCTATGTCTACAATGCTCTGCACAGAGCTACTCTAACTAATTGCTCCCACTTTCAATATGTATCCAGATTGAGACTCAGAGTCATCCAGATCGGTGTCAAAGCTTGCATCGAGGTAACTCTTTACGACGAACTCTTTATCACCTCCATAACCGAGAAATATCTCCTTGCTATTCCAAGGATAATTTTGACCATTGTCCAGTGATCTACTCCTGGATCACTACTGTACCCCTTTGCCAAACTCATGGCAAGGTACACAATAGGTCCGGTATACAGCGTGGCATACTTTATAGAACCTATGGTTGAGGCATAGGGAATGACTTTCATTCTCTCTATATCTTCTGTCGTGGTCAGGTTTTGAGTCTTACGTACTCAACTTCATACCTTACAACTCAGGCAAGAACTCCTTCTTTGACTGATCCATTTTGAACTCCTTCAAAATCTTATCAAGGTATGTACTCATTGAAAGTCTTATCAAGCGTCGTGATCTATCTCTATAGATCTTGATGCCCAATATGTAAGCAGCTTCACCGAGGTCTTTCTTTGAAAAACTCCTTTCAAACACTTCTTTATGCTTTCCAGAAAATTCTACATCATTTCCGATCAACAATATGTCATTCACATATACTTATCAGAAAGGCTATAGTGCTCCCACTCACTTGTACATACAGGCTTATCCGAAAGTCTGTATAAAACCATATGCTTTGATCACACTATCAAAGTTATATTCCAACTCCGAGAGGCTTGCACCAGTCCATAAATGGATCGCTGGAGCTTGCACACTTTGTTAGCACCTTTAGGATCGACAAAACCTTCTGGTTGCATCATATACAACTCTTCTTTAAGAAATCCATTAAGGAATGCAGTTTTGACATCCATTTGCCAAATTTCATAATCATAAAATGCGGCAATTGCTAACATGATTCGGACAGACTTAAGCATCGCTACGGGTGAGAAGGTCTCATCGTAGTCAACTCCTTGAACTTGTCGAAAACCTTCCGCAGCAAGTCGTGCTGGGGAGCGTTGCAGAAAATAAAATTTTTCTACGCTTTCACCAAGATCAATCTATGAGTTCATCTAGCAACGAGAGAAAGGAGTGCATCTACATACCCTTGTAGATCGCGAGCGGAAGCGTTCAAGAGAACGGGGTTGAGGGAGACGTACTTGACTTGATCCAAATCACCGATGATCCTAGTGCTGAACGAACAGCACCTCCGCGTTCAACACACATACGGTTGAGGAAGACGTCTCCTCCTTCTTGATCCAGCAAGGGGGGAGGAGAGGTTGGCAGAGATCCAGAAGACCTGACGGCGTGGTGGTGGATGCAGCGATGATCTCGGCGAGAGCCACGAGCTTCTACGAGAGAGAGGTGTAGCAAGGGGAAGGAGGCGCCTATGGCATGGGTGCGGCTTCCTCCCTCCCCCTTTATATAGGCCCCCTAGGGGCGCCCGCCTGGGAGATGAGATCTCCTAGGGGGGCTGCCAAGGGGAGGCTTGCCCCCAAGGCAGTGGGCGCCCCACCCTAGGGTTTCCAACCCTAGGCGCGGGGGGCCCAGAGGCGCACCAGCCCACCGGGGCTGGTTCCCTCCCACTTCAGCCCACGGGCCCTCCGGGATAGGTGGCCCCACCGGTGGACCCGGGACCCTTACAGTGGTCCGTGACAATACCAGTGACCCTGAAACTTTCCGATGGCGAAATTGCACTTTCTATATATAATTCTTCACCTCTGGACCATTCCGGAACTCCTCGTGACGTCCGGGGTCTCATCTGGGACCCCGAACAACTTTCGATTCTGCATACTCATATCTCTACAACCCTAGCGTCACCGAACCTTAAGTGTGTAGACCCTACGGGTTCGGAGACATCAGACATGACCGAGGCGCCTCTCGGTCAATAACCAACATGGGATCTGGATACCCATGTTGGCTCCCACATGCTCCTCGATGATCTCATCGGATGAACCACAGTGTCAAGGATTCAATCAATCCCGTATACAATTCCCTTTGTCAATCGATGCGTTACTTGCGAGACTTCGATCGTCGGTATCCCAATACCTCGTTTAATCTCGTTACCGGCAAGTCACTTTACTCGTACCGTAATGCATGATCCCGTGACCAGACACTTGGTCACATAGAGCTCATTATGATGATGCATTACCGAGTGGGCCCAGAGATACCTCTCCGTCATACGGAGTGACAAATCCCAGTCTCGATTCGTGCCAACCCAACATACACTTTCGGAGATACCCGTAGTGCACCTTTATAGTCACCCAGTTACGTTGTGACTTTTGGTACACCCAAAGCACTCCTACGGTATCCGGGAGTTGCACAATCTCATGGTCTAAGGAAATGATACTTGACATTTGGAAAAGCTCTAGCTAAACGAACTACACGATCTTTGAGCTATGCTTAGGATTGGGTCTTGTCCATCACATCATTCTCCTAATGATGTGATCCCGTTATCAATTACATCCAATGTCCATAGTCAGGAAACCATGACTATCTGTTGATCAACGATCTAGTCAACTAGAGGCTTACTAGGGACATGTTGTGGTCTATGTATTCACACGTGTATTACGATTTTCGGATAACACAGTTATAGCATGAATAACAGACAATTATCATTAACAAAGAAATATAATAATAACCATTTTATTATTGCCTCTAGGGCATATTTCCAACAGTCTCCCACTTGCACTAGAGTCAATATTCTAGTTACATTGTGATGAATCGAACACCCATAGTGTTCTGGTGTTGATCATGTTTTGCTCTAGGGAGAGGTTTAGTCAATGGATCTGCTACATTCAGATCCATATGTACTTTACAAATATCTATGTCTCCATCTTGAACATTTTCACGTATGGAGTTGAAGCGACGCTTTATGTGCCTGGTCTTCTTGTGAAACCTGGGCTCCTTGGCAAGTGCAATAGCTCCGGTGTTGTCACGGAGAAGAGTGCGATCGGCCCCGACGCATTGGGTATGACTCCTAGGTCGGTGATGAACTCCTTCACCAGATTGCTTCATCTTGCTGCCTCCGAGGCTGCCATGTACTCTGCTTCACATGTAGATCCCGCCACGACGCTTTGCTTGCAAATGCACCATCTTCGCCCCACCATTCAAAATATACACGTATCCGATGCGTGACTTAGAGTCATCCGGATGCGTGCCGAAGCTAGCGTCGGCGTAACCCTTCTGACGAGCTCTTCGTCACCTCCATAAGCGAAACATATCCTTAGTCCTTTTCGGTACTTTAGGATGTTCTTGACCGCTGTCCGGTGTTCCTTGCGGGATTACTTTGGTACCTTCCTACCAAATTTACAAGGTTTACATCAGTCGGTACACAGCATGGCATATGTAACACCGGAGTAACTTTCCATATTTGTAACTCCAACTCTTGCCATTTTCGGCATTGTTATATGATATTCCCTCCGTGGTTGGGTTTTTCTCCTTTTTGCTTTTTGTCCGTGTCATGCATTTTATATTATGTCATCATGTGCATCGCATTTGCATACGTGTTCGTCTCATGATTCCGAGCATTTTTCCCGTTGTCCGTTTTGCAATCCGACACTCCTATCTCCCCCAGCGGTCCCTTTTACGTTTTTCCGTGTGCGGGTATTAAACCTTCTCGAAATGTACCGAGGTTTGTCTAGTGGCCTTGGTATACCACCCGTAGACCACCGGTCAAGTTTCGGGCCATTTGGAGCTCGTTTGGTACTCCAACGGTTAACCGCACCTTCGCAAAGGCCTCTTTTAAGTTGCAGCCCAACACCCCTTCAAAACAGCCCAATAACCCATCTAAGTCACCTCCATGCTCTCCGTCGTTCGATCACGATCGTGTGGGCGAAAACTACACCTCATTTGGACTCTCCTAGCTCTCTCTATGCCTATTTAAGCAAACCCTCCGTCCAAATTCGCGGATCAAATTCCCCGAAACCCTAAATTTTTTCCTCTCCGCCCGCGGACCGTCCGCCGCGCCCTCGTCAACCGCCCGGCCGCACGTCAGCCCAGCCCCCCCGCCGCGCGTCCGCGCCGGCCCTTGAGGCCCAGAACCCCCGCCCGCCGCCCGGCCGCGCCCATGCGCCGCCCGCCGCCTCTCCGCCGCCCGCGCCGCCGCGCGGCGCCGCGCGCCGGCCCGCCGCCGCCGCCAGCGGCCCAGCGGCTTCGCCACCGGCAGCGCCGCCGCCGGCCGCCCGGCGCCGCCCCGCCGCATTCCGGCGTCCGCGCCCGGCCGCCCAGCCGGCGCCTCCTTCCTCCTCCGTGACGACCGCCGCCGCCTTCCTCCCCTCGCCGCCGACCCGGCGCTCCGGCCCGCATCCGCCCGGCGTCGCCCGATCCGGCCCGATCCGGCCTCGGGCCGAGCGCCGTTGACTTCTCCCCCCCCTATTTTTCTCTAAGTTATTTTTACATCTAATGTTTTTGTGCAATTTTCAACATGCTATATCTTCGCATCCGTAGCTCCATTTTTCGCGTATAATATGTCAAAATGTTCGTCTCGAAGAGTAGATCATTTCATTCCATTGAATAATTTTCTTTTGAGCTCATCTTGATGCCCGAAATGCTGTTGGAAGAGTGCTATGTGCTGATAGTTTCTGATTTTTATCAGAACTTGCACTTTTGTTATTTTCGCCATAATTAATGTGTGCACCCTATGAATTTGAGTCCTACATGTGTTTTGTAAAATGCCATGCCATCTTTCCAGGGGTGTATGCCATGTATTTTTGTGATCTATGTGGTGACTAGCACAAGCATGCAAAGTAGGTGTCCTAATGTTGCTGATTTCAGCCCTGTTATAGCTGATTTTGATGCCATGTTTACTTGATGATACCAAGAGATCTATGCATATTTTGGGATACTTCAGTAAGGGTGTTTTGTAAAGCATGTCTTGCTCTATCCATTCATGCCTTTGTTTGCAATTATGGAGTGCCATAGCTTGAGTCAATCGAGCTCTACTTTTGCTATCAAATGATTCCTGGCAGATTGTATACATGTTATTCAATTTTGCCTAGCTTGTTGTGGTTGATCCATTTATGCTATGTTATTGTTCTTGCCATGTATGTCTTCTATGTCATGTCTTCTTGATGTATGTATGCTTATTTTATCATTTGAGGCTCTGTAGTGAGTGCATTGAGCTTGTAAACATGCCATCTCGTTATCAGTTTTTGACATGTCAAGTTGCTGAATCTGTTAACGAGACTTTCAATATTGACATGTGTGTTACTATATTTTCTAGTCCTTTTTGGCTTATGGTCAGTAAGGGACTTTTGTTCTAGGCTTTGAGTAGATTCATGCCATGCCATGTTTTGCTATTTTAAGTTCCTGTAGCATGTAGTTTTGTTGCTCTGAACATTGCAACCTGTTACTGTTTTTGCCATGTCCAGCCTGATATTTTGTGCTCTTTTGCCATGCTTGTTTGAACATGTTATGATGTGAACTAGCCGTAGCTCAGTGCTCATCTTTTGTCGAGCATCATGTGTAGATCACTGCCATGTGCTTTGTTGTTACGTTTGGGTGCAGTAGCTTAATTAATTGTTGCTTGCTAAGTGGCATCATGCTGTTAATGTCAGATTTGCGCCATTCTTGTTTTGCTTGCCATTTGCAAACCGTGCATCCGTTTCCGGTGATCTTTATATCGATTTCAAGCGAAATCATCTCATCTTTCAGTGGCATGCTTGGTTTGCCAAGTTGATGCCTGGTTCATCATTACCTTCCGGGCCTTTATCGCATTGCATATTGCATCTCGCATATCATGTCATGTTTTGCATCATGTTGATTGTGCATTGTACCGTGATTTATTGTGGTTCCTTTGTTTGTGTTGTTGCTTTGGGTAGAGTCGGAGGCGAGTACGTGAGCGAGGAGCCTGTTGAGAACGCTTTCGAGGATCAAGCTTTCGACAACTCGAGAACATTGCGAGCAAGATGACCATACCCTCGAAATCACTTCTACCTTTGCTATGCTAGTTGCTCGCTCTTTTGCTATGCCTATGCTGCGATGCCTACCACTTGCTATATCATGCCACCCATATTGCCATGTCAGCCCCTAACCATCCTTTCCTAGCAAACCGTTGATTGGCTATGTTACCGCTTTGCTCAGCCCTCTTATAGCGTTGCTAGTTGCAGGTGAAGCTGAAGTTTGTTCCTTGTTGGAACATGGAGATGTTGTTCCTTTGTGGAACATGTTTACTTGTTGGGGATATCACAATATATATCTGCTATTATTAATACATCTATATACTTGGTAAAGGGTGGAAGGCTCGGCCTTATGCAGTGTTTTGTTCCACTCTTGCCACCCTAGTTTCCGTCATACGGTGTTATGTTCCTTGATTTTGCGTTCCTTACGGTTGGGTGATTTATGGGACCCCTTGACAGTTCGCTTTGAATAAGACTCGTCCAGCAAGGCCCAACTTTGGTTTTACCATTTGCCACCTAAGCCTTTTTCCCCGGGTTTTCGCGAGCCGAGGGTCATCTTTATTTTAACCCCGGGCCAGTTCTCCTTGATTGCTGGTCCAACTTGAGCGATGTCCGGCGCCCTTGGGCAACCAGGGTTTATGCCAACCCGGCGTCTGGCTCATCCGGTGTGCCACGAGAGCGAGATATGTGCAGCTCCTATCGGGATTTGTCGGCACATTGAGTGACTTTGCTGGTCTTGTTTTATTCTTTGTCGAAATGTCTTGTAGTCCGGGACTCCGAGATTGATCGGGTCTTCGGTAGAAGGAATATCCTTCGTTGACCGTGAGAGCTTATAATGGGCTAAGTTGGGACACCTGCAGGGTAATATCTTTCAAAGCCGTGCCCGCGGTTATGAGGCAGATGGGAATTTGTTAATGTCGGTTGTAGATAACCCAAAGTTGACCTCAAATAAAATACACATCAACGGCGTGTGTAACCGTGATGGTCTCTTCTCGGAGTCCGGAAGTGAACTGAGTGTTGGAGTTATGTCGGCGTAAGTAGTTCAGGATCACTTCTTGATCACTACTAGTTTCACGACCGTGCTTTGCTCCTCTTCTCGCTCTCTTTTGCGAAGTAGCCACCATATATGCTGAGTCGCTTGCTGCAGCTCCACTTTACTACTCTGTCCTTCCTATTAGCTTAAATAGTCTTGATCTCGGGTGTGAGATTGCTGAGTCCCGTGACTCACAGATACTTCAAAACAGTTGCGAGGTTCCGGCGATGCGGTCAGGTGACTCAACCGAGCTCAAGTGGGAGTTCGACGAGGCGTGGTCGTTACTATGTGTCTTTCCCGGATGATCGATAGTGGTGCCCAGTTGGGGCGATTCGGGATCTGTGTAGTATTTGGGGTATCTTCTTTATTTTGGTTCCGTAGTCGGACCTTGAGTGTACTCTGAATGATGGATGTTTATTTATGTCTTGTGTGAAGTGGCATTGTAAGCCAACTATGTATCTTTCCTTAATTATTACATGGGTTGTGTGAAGATTACCTCACTTGCGACATTGCTTTCAATGCGGTTATGCCTCTAAGTCGTGCCTCGACACGTGGGAGATATAGCCGCATCGGGGGTGTTACACCAGCCCATAAATGGATCACTTGGAGCTTGCATACCTTGTCGGCATTCTCGAATTCGACAAAACCTTCCGGCTGCATCATATACAGTTCTTCCTTAAGATGGCCGTTAAGGAATGCTGTTTTGGCGTCCATTGCCATATCTCATAATCATAGTATGCAGCAATTGCTAACATGATTGAGACGGATTTCAACCGCTACGGAGAGAAAGTCTCATCGCGATCAATCCCTTGAACTTGTCGATAACCTTAGCGACAAGTCGAGCTTTATATATGGTAACATTACCATCCGCGTCCGTCTTCTTCTTAAAGATCCATTTGTTTTCTATTGCTCGCCGATCATCGGGCAAGTCTGTCAAAGTCCATACTTTGTTTTCATACATGGATCCTATCTCGGATTGCATGGCTTCAAGCCATTTGTTGGAATCTGGGCCCGCCATCGCTTCTTCATAGTTCGAAGGTTCACCATTGTCTAACAACATGATTTCCAAGACAGGGTTGCCGTACCACTCTGGTGCGGAACATGTCCTTGTGGGCTTTCGAAGTTTAGTAGGAGCTTGATCCAAAGTATCTTGATCATCATCATTAACCTCCTCTCTTGTCGGTGCAGGCACCACAGGAACATCTTCCTGAGTTGCGCTACTTACCGTTTCAAGAGGTAGTACTTCATCAAGCTCTACTTTCCTCCCACTTAATTCTTTCGAGAGAAACTCTTACTCCAGAAAGGACCCGTTCTTGGCAACAAAGATCTTGCCTTCAGATCTTAAGTAGAAGGTATACCCAATGGTTTCCTTAGGGTATCCTATGAAGACGCATTTTTCCGACTTGGGTTCGAGCTTTTCAGGTTGGAGTTTCTTGACATAAGCATCACATCCCCAAACTTTTAGAAGCGACAGACTTAGGTTTCTTTCTAAACCATAATTCATACGGTGTCGTCTCAGCGGTTTAGGCGGTGCCCTATTTAAAGTGAATGTAGCTGTCTCTAGGCGTATCCCCAAAATGATAGCGGTAAATCGGTAAGAGACATCATAGATCGCACCATATCTAATAAAGTGCGATTCTGACGTTCGAACACACCATTCTGTTGAGGTGTTCGGTAGGCGTGAGTTGTGAAACGATTCCACATTTCCTTAAGTGCGTACCAAATTCGTGACTTAAAGATTCTCCCCACGATCGATCGTAGAACTTTATCTTTCGGTCACGTTGATTCTCTACCTCATTCTGAAATTCCTTGAACTTTTCAAGGTCTCGGACTTGTGTTTCATCAAGTAGACATACCCATATCTACTCAAGTCATCGGTGAGAGTGAGAACATACGATATCCTCCATGAGCCTCAGCGCTCATTGGACCGCTTTTACATCGGTATGTATGATTTCCAATAAGCTGGTTGCTTGCTCCATTGTTTGGAGAGCGGAGTCTTAGTCATTTTTCCCATGAGGCATGGTTAGCATGTGTCAAATGATTCATAATTGAGAGACTCTAAAGTCCATCAGCATGGAGCTTCTTCATGCGCTTGACACCAATGTGACCAAGGCGGCAATGCCACAAGTATGTGGGACTATCGTTATCAACTTTACATCTTTTGGTATTCACACTATGAATATGTGTAACATCACGTTCGAGATTAATTAAGAATAAACCATTGACCGTCGGGGCATGACCATAAAACATATCTCTCATATAAATAGAACAACCATTATTCTCGGTTTAAATGAGTAGCCATCTCGTATTAAGCGAGATGCAGATACAATATTCATGCTCAAAGCTGGTACTAAATAACAATTATTGAGGTTTAAAACTAATCCCGTAGGCAAATGTAGAGGTAGCGTGCCGGCGATCACATGACCTTGGAACCATTCCCGGCGCGCATCGTCACCTCGTCCTTCGCTAGTCTCCGCTTATTCCGCAGCTCTGCTTTGAGTTACAAATATGAGCAACCGCACCGGTATCAAATGCCGGGGAGCTACTACGAGCCTTTGGTAAGGTACACATCAATTACATGTATATCAAATATACCTTTGGTTTTGCGGCCTTCTTGTCCGCTAATACTTGGGGCAGTTCGCTTCGGTGACCACTTCCCTTTCAATAAAAGCACTCGGTCTCGGGCTTGGGTCCATTGTTTGACTTCTTCCGATGGCGGCTTGCGGGCGCAACTCCTTCCCGTCCTTCTTGAAGTTCTTCTTACCCTTGCCTTTCTTGAACTTAGTGGTTTTATTCACCATCAACACTTGATGTTCCTTTTGATCTCTACCTCCGCTGATTTCAGCATTGAATATACCTCGGGAATGGTCTTTCCATCCCCTACATATTGAAGTCCATCACAAAGCTCTTGTAGCTCGGTGGAAGCGGCGAAGGATTACATCAATAACCGCGTCATCCGGAGATTAACTCCCGGTGAGTCAGCGGTTGTGCAACAGACATCTTGAGTATGTGCTCCTTGCGAACTATTTTCCTCCATCTTACAGGTGAAGAACTTGTCGGAAACTTCATATCTCTCGACCGGGCATGAGCTTGGAAAACCATTTTCAGCTCTTGAACATCTCATATGCTCCGTGTTGCTCAAAAGCGCTTTTGGAGCCCGGTTCTAAGCTGTAAAGCATGTCGCCTTGAACGAGGGAGTAATCATCGACGCGAGACTGTAGCGTTCATAACGTCTTGGTTCTCAGGATTGGTGCTTCACCTAGCGGTGCTTCTAGGACATAATCTTTCTTGGCAGCTATGAGGATGATCCTCGGGTTCGGACCCAGTCCGTATAGTTGCTGCCATCAACTTTCAACTTGGTTTTCTCTAGGAGCAGCGTTGAAGTTGAGGGTAGCGTGGGCCATTTGATCTACAAGACATATTGTAAAGATTTTAGACTAAGTTCATGATAATTAAGTTCATCTAATCAAATTATTTAATGAACTCCCACTCATATTAGACATCCCTCTAGTCATCTAAGTGAAACATGATCCGAGTCAACTAGGCCGTGTCCGATCATCACGTGAGACGGACTAGTCGACATCGGTGAACATCTCCATGTTGATCGTATCTTCTATCGACTCATGCTCGACCTTTCGGTCCTCCGTGTTAGAGGCCATGTGCGTACATGCTAGGCTCGTCAAGTCAACCTAAGTGTATTGCGTGTATAAATCTGGCTTACACCCGTTGTATTCGAACGTTAGGATCTATCACACTCGATCATCACGTGGTGCTTCGAAACAACGAACCTTCGCAATGGTGCACAGTTAGGGGGAACACTTTCTTGAAATTATTATGAGGGATCATCTTATTTACTACCGTCGTTCTAAGTAAACAAGATGCAAAAACATGATAAACATCACATGCAATCAAATAGAAGTGACATGATATGGCCAATATCATATAGCTCCTTTGGTCTCCATCTTCGGGGCTCCATGATCATCTTTGTCACCGGCTTGACACCATGATCTCCATCATCGTGTCTCCATGAAGTTGCTCGCCAACTATTACTTCTACTACTATAGCTAACGGTTTAGCAATAAAGTAATGTAATTACATGGCGTTGAATCAATGACACGCATGTCATACAATAATTAAGACAACTCCTGTGGCTCCTGCCGGTTGTCATACTCGTCAACATGCAAGTCGTGATTCCTATTACAAGAACATGATCTCATACATCACATATATATCATTCATCATTCATCACAACTTTTGGCCATATCACATCACAATCACATGCTGCAAAAACAAGTTAGGCGTCCTCTAATTGTTGTTGCATGTTTTACTGTAACGCAATAGGGTTCTAGCAAGAGCGTTTTCTTACCTACGTAAAAGCCACAGCGTGATTTGTCAACTTCTATTTAGCCTTCATAAGAACCCTTTTCATCGAATCCGCTCCAACTAAAGTGGGAGAGCAGACACCCGCTAGCCACCTTATGCAACTAGTGCATGTCGATCGGTGGAACCTGTCTCACGTAAGCGTGCGTGTAAGGTCGGTCGGGCGCTTCATCCCATAATACCGCTGAAGCAAAATAAGACTAGTAGTGGCAAGAAAGTTGACAACATCTCGCCCACAACAAATTGTGTTCTACTCGTGCAAAGAGAACTACGCATAGACCTAGCTCATGATGCCCTTTGTTGGGGAATGCTGCAGAAAATAAAAATTTCTACGCTTTCACCAAGATCAATCTATGAGTTCATCTAACAACGAGAGAAAGGTGCATCTACATACCCTTGTAGATCATGGCGGCGTTCAAGAGAGCGGGGTTGAGGAGTCGTACTCGGCGTGATCCAAATCACCGATGATCCTAGTGCTGAGCGGACAGCACCTCCGTGTTCAACACACGTCACAGTTGAGAAGGCGTCTCCTCCTTCTTGATCCAGCAAGGGGAGGTGAGGTTGCGGAGATCCAGCTGACCTGACGGCGTGGTGGTGGATGCAGCGATGATCTCGGCGAGCCGCTTGCCGAGCTTCTACGAGAGGAGAGGTGTAGCAAGGGGAAGGGCGCCTATGGCATGGGTGCGGCTGCCCTCCTCCCCCTTTATATAGGCCCCCTAGAGGCGCCCGCCCTGGAGATGAGATCTCAGGGGCGGCGGCCATGGGGAGGCTTGCCCCCAAGGCAAGTGGGCGCCCCCCACCCTGGGTTTCAACCCTAGGCGAGGGGCCCAAGGGAGCACCAGCCCACCGGGGCTGGTTCCCTCCCACTTCAGCCCACAGGGCCTCCGGGATAGGTGGCCCCACCGGTGGACCAGGGACCCTTCCGGTGGTCCCGGTACAATACCAGTGACCCCCGAAACTTTCCCGATGGCCGAAACTGCACTTCCTATATATAATTCTTCACCTCCGGACCATTCCGGAACTCCTCATGACGTCCGGGATCTCATCCGGGACCCCGAACAATTTTCGGGTTACTGCATACTCATATCTCTACAACCCTAGCGTCACCAAACCTTAAGTGTGTAGACCCTACGGGTTCGGGTGACATGCAGACATGACCGAGACGCCTCTTCGGTCAATAACCAATAGCGGGATCTGGATACCCATGTTGGCTCCCACATGCTCCTCGATGATCTCATCGGATGAACCACGATGTCGAGGATTCAATCAATCCCGTATATAGTTCCCTTTGTCAATCGGTACGTTACTTTCCCGAGACTCGATCGTCGGTATCCCAATACCTCGTTTAATCTCGTTACCGGCAAGTCACATTACTCGTACCGTAATGCATGATCCCATGACCAGACACTTGGTCACATAGAGCTCATTATGATGATGCATTACTGAGTGGGCCTATAGATACCTCTCCGTCATACGGAGTGACAAATCGATCTCGATTCGTGCCAACCGCAGACACTTTGGAGATACCCGTAGTGCACCTTTATAGTCACCCAGTTATGTTGCGACGTTTGGCACACCCAAAGCACTCCTACGGTATCCGGGAGTTGCACAATCTCATGGTCTAAGGAAATGATACTTGACATTTGGAAAAGCTCTAGCTAAACGAACTACACGATCTTTGAGCTATGCTTTGGATTGGGTCTTGTCCATCACATCATTCTCCTAATGATGTGATCCGTTATCAATGACATCCAATGTCCATAGTCGGAAACCATGACTATCATTGATCAACGAGCTAGTCAACTAGAGGCTTACTAGGGACATGTTGTGGTCTATGTATTCACACGTGTATTACGATTTCCGGATAACACAGTTATAGCATGAATAACAGACAATTATCATGAATAAAGAAATATAATAATAACCATTTTATTATTGCCTCTAGGGCATATTTCCAACAGGTCGAGCTTTGTAGACAGTAACATTACCGTCAGCGTCATCTTCTTCTTGAAGATCCATTTATTTTCTATGGCTTGCTGATCATCTGGCAAGCCAACCAAAGTCCATACTTTGTTCTCATACATGGATCCCATCTCAGATTTCATGGCTTCAACCCATTCCATGGAATCTGGGCTCATCATCGTTTCCTCATAGTTCGTAGGTTTGTCATGGTCTAGTAACATGACTTCCAGAACAGGATTCCCGTACCACTCTGGTGCAGAACGTACTCTGGTTGACCTACGAGGTTCTTAGTAACTTGATCTGAAGTTTCATGATCATCATCATTAACTTCCTCACTAACTGGTGTAGGCATCCTTTGGAACTGATTTACGTGATGAACTACTTTCCAATTCAAGAGAAGGTACAACTACCTCATCAAGTTCTACTTTCCTCCACTCACTTCTTTTGAGAGAAACTCCTTCTCTAGAAAGGATCCATTCTTAGAAACAAATATCTTGCCTTGGATCGGTGATAGAAGGTGTACCCAACAGTTTCTTTTGGGTATCCTATGAAACGCACTTCTCCGATTTGGGTTCGAGCTTATCGGTGAAGCTTTTTCACGAAGCATCGCAACCCCAAACTTTAAGAAACGCAGCTTAGGTTTCTTACTAAACCATAGTTCATATGGTGTCGATGCGAGCAGTTTAGATGGTGCCCTATTTAATATGAATGCAGCCGTCTCTAAAGCATAACATAAGCGGCGGTGGTAAATCGGAAAGAGATATCATAGATCGCACCATATCTAATAAAAATGCAGTTCTGACGTTCGGACACACCATTACGCTGTGGTGTTCCAAGTGGCATGAGTTGCAAAACTATTCCACATTATTTTAAATGAAGACCAAACTTGTTAGGGATATTACTCTGGGCGTAAACCGGCCTATCTCGGGCGGGTTAACTTCATCGATAGTTCAGCGGTGTAAAAGCCCAAGCATGAAGGTAAGGGCCCAAGGCACTGTAGTCGGTTTAGAACACATGGCCGTAAACCGGCCTGGTATGTAAACTTGTATTGTAAGTTAGGAATAGAGAGAGACCAACCCGGATACAGTATGAACCGGAGATTGGGACTCTGTGAACCGACAGGCGTCACCGTGTATATAAGGGGCGACCAAGGCGGTTCAAGGACAACAAACAACAACTCGAGGCCTAAGCGAAGCTTATTTGCTCCTAGTCATGAAACCACATCAATCCCATCACAACTAGGCGTAGGCTTTTACCTTCATCGAAGGGCCAAACTAGTATAAACTCTTGTGCCTTTGCGTCCGCTTTAACCCCTTCAAGTTAACCCGTAGCGATGGCTCCACGACTAAGTCCTTTCACGAGGACATCTGCCGTGACAAAACCACGGCGGTTGGCGCCCACCGTGGGGCTATCGCATGCGATGGTTTGATGATCTTGGAGGGCAAGCTCGAAGGACTCGAAGGCTATGTTGTGGGCGGATGACCAAGAGTCGTCATGGAAAACTCTACATCGACGGCGCGGGATGGGGCCCGAGGCGGCTCAATCGAAATGCTGGTGCGGGTCCCCTTGATTGGCATCTACGTTTTCATCGGCAAGATTGGTGAGCAGGGCTGGCCGGACATCTGCGCCGACCTCGTCGAGGCGGCTCGGCGTCGAGAACTGCTGCCGAGTTAAACCCGGCCGTGAAGCGGCGCCGTGGGAGTCATCCACGGAGGAGACCATGAGACGGATCGTGATATGGTAGCGAGACCATCGTCTATTCTGTGCGAGTCCTCGGCCGGGCGAATCATTGTACCAATTGCAAGGCGACCGGATGAGGGGCTGTTCCGATGGCGGCGATATTCCGGACCCCTCCGATCAGCCCAACCGGGTTGGAATATTCATGGCCGGTAAACAAGCGGCGCTTCACTCTTCGACCGCGACGGCGATGCTCTTCGGACCATCAGCGGCGGCAGCAACCGGGGCAGGAGGCCTTATGCACCCGCCGGCTCAAGTTTTATCTGACCTGTTCGACGCACTAGCTGTGCTTATGGCGGAGGACAATCCGGCGGATCAAGATGCCCTAGCAGAAGTTGCAAAGGTGAGAGAAGCGATCGCGCGAGGCCAAAGCCGACACAGCGGTGAGAAACAGCAGGATGGTCGCGAGCGGGCGCTTTGGGCGCCCAGGCCTATAGGCTCATGCTTGACGAGCGCATCACATGAGGTCTTGAAGCGGAAGTACAGGTCACGCACGCCATCGATTTTCGGCGCTAAAAATCTCTTTCACACCGGGCTGGAACCGATAATCCGCCGTGGCACCGGGAGGTAAACCGGGTTGAGCACGGGACCGAGGCGCCGGTCCAACCCGCTGATGGAACCCCTCGGCAGAAGCTGTGTGGTACCTCCGCGGTCTGACACCTCCGTGCCATTATTTTAATCCTATGGACAATCTTGTCGCGGCCGCTTCACGATTAGAGGCTATCCCGATCGAAGGAGACTCTCCGCAGGCGATAGAAACACGCTGGGTTAAGGAGCTTCTTCGGACCGCTTTGATCCAGCAGGAGGCATACTCATACTGGCCGTGATCGAATTCATTCCACACCTCGTCAAGGCAGACTACGATGGCGTATGGATGAGCGGCCGTATCGAAACAACGCCCGGCGCCGTGAAGCGCCCGTGGCAATAACCCGCAAGCGGTATTCACGATGCTCGGGAAGTGGTGGACCGGGCCAGATGCGAAGGAGGCGAGTTAGCAGCCCGAGCGAGGCGCGTCGACTTCGCGGTTAGCCCCACCACCTCGATAGGCGAGGGTGGCTTCTAGTTTGGGGTGCCTGTTTAATTCCGCTTTACGCAATAATGCGCTTGCCCAAAGATTTCAAGGGTCGCGCAAGGTGCCAAATTACACTGCCGATTTATCTCCGGAAGCATGGATAGGGAGCTATGAGATGGCCATGGAATCTTTGGATGTGGATGAGGCGGCGTGTGCAAAGTACTTCACCATGATGCTTGAAGGCGCGGCCGTGCCGGTTGAAGAGCTTGCTGCCCAATTCTATCGGTTCATGGGCCGATTTGCGGACCGGTTTATCAGAATTTCAAAGATACGTGTAAGCAGCCCATGTCCATAGTGGACTTGGCGGCTTGTGTCGAGAGGAAGGAGAATCAACAACCCGTTGGAGTGCCTGGCGTCTCGAAATCTTACACTCGTCGGACGGATCAACGCTGACTCTGCGATCTTAACCCTGGAGGCAAGCTGCCGGTTTAAGACTTTAAAGTTGAAGTTGGGGCGTATGAAGTGATTTTGTAACGACATGGGAACTCTCATGGGTGCTTTAGTGAAGTATGCTGATTCTGATAGTACCAAGGACCCCGAATCTGAGGATGACGAAGCAGGGAAGGGAAAGAAGAACAACAACTCCAAGGGGTATCAACACAAACCGGCAGGCCATGGGAACGGAGGCAAGCGTAAAGCGGATGGCAACATGGACTTCGTAGCTAATACCAAACGCGCAGGACAAGGGCCAGCAGCGCAAGGGTAAACAGCCGAATCGAAGTGGGCGCCTAATCCCAATCGGACCGCTTGAACTATCTATTGAATCAACCACATCGAAGCATGGGGACGAAGGAGCGCCCATAAACCACCTCTGGAACTACATTATGCAGGAGTTCAAGAGTTCTAATGCTTTCGGTATGATCACGGCTCTGGCGGCGGTTCGGGATCCGGGCGGATTACTGATGGAGAAATTCGGTTCGAGATTTAATGGTAATCCGGCGGACATAACAATCAGAACAATCAGAATAACCAAGGTGGTTACAACCAGCGGCGACAACGATCGGGTTATCGAGCAACCCAAAGCAGTTGAATAGTGGGCAGTACCATGTCTTCACCACTAAGCAGACAAAGCGAGACGGAAGGTTGAAGCGGGCGATCAAGCATTGTTGAACCGGCCGTGCCCCATTACCTCGCTGGTCGAGACAGCCCATTATATGGAGTAGAGAGGATCATCCTCCCGAATTCGACAATCTGGGTCAGCTAGGCACTGGTGGTGGCACCTCGGTGGGAGGTTATAAGTTCACCAAGGTACTCATGGATGGAGGGAGCAGCATTAACATCTGTACTATGAGACCTTCGTCGTATGGGACTAACGGATAAACATCTCAAACCGTCAATCTGGTGTTCCATGGTGTGGTACACGGCAAGTCGGCATATCTGTTGGTAAAATAGCTCACGGAAGTGGCCTTTGGTGATGATTATGACTCTAGATCGGAAACATTGGCGTTTGAAGTGGTAAAATCAAAGTCCATATCATGCCTGTTGGGCGACAAACTTACGTAAATTTATGGCGCGGCCCTGTTATGTGTATTCTGACTCAAGATCTTGGGTCACAAGGGGACCATAACGGTTCACGGAAGCCGTAAGGTCGCTTTGGAGTGCGAAGAAGGAGATGCAGCTTACGCAGTCGGTTTGTGCCACCGAGGAGCTGAAGTACTATAAGGACAATGTTGATCCGGCGGACATGACTCCATTGAAGAAGCCAACTATAGAGCATGATCCGGCCACGAAATTCAAATCGGCAGTGAGACTAAGCTTGTTGACTTCGTGCTGGCGATTCGTCCAAGCGATTCGACATCGGTGCCAACTTGGATCCGAAATAGGAAAGCCGCGCTCATCGAGTTCATCCGTGAGAATCGGGACATTTTGCATGGAAGCCTTCGACATGCCGGTGTACCGAGCAACTCGTTGAGCACTGCGCTTAATGTGGATCCTAAGTACAAACCGTTGAAACAGTTCCTCCGCGGTTTAACGAAGAAAGGCATAAAGCTATTGGTGAAGAAGTAGCGGGCTCTTGGCAGGTGGCTTTTTGTTGAAGATTTTCCATCTGGTGGCTGGCTAATCCGGTCTTTGGTCCTTAAGAAAAATGGCACTGGCGTATGTGTGTGGATTATCTGAGACCTTAATAAGGCTTGTCCAGCAGATCCTTTGCCCTCCCTCGTATTGATCAAATCATTGATGCTACGGCGGGTTCTGCGGCGTTTGAGTTTTTGGATGCATATTCGGCTATCATCGAGATCAAAATGGCGATTAAGGACCGGAGAGAAGCGGCGTTCATCACTCCCTTTGGAGCCTTACGCTATGTGTCTATGCCTTTTGGGCTCAAAGTGCCCGAGCAACCTATCAGCGGTGTGTGCAAAATTGCCTTCACAAGCAGATTGGCTGTAATGTACATGCTTACGTGGATGATATTGTGGTGAAGTCACGGAAGAAGGAGACTACGGTTGACGATTTGAAGAAACCTTTGATAACACGAGGGCGTATAAGATGATGCTCAATCCGGCCAAGTGTGTTTTTGGTGTCAGCGTGAGCAAATTATTGGGTTTTACGGTGTCGAGACGGAGGAATTGAGGCTAATCCGGAGAAGATCACAGCCATCACCTCCCTGGCTAAACCGAGGTGTATTAATGATGTTCAGCGTGTGGCGGCGGATTGCGCGTTGAGCGGTTTATCGGCCGCCTTGGTGAGAAAGCGATTCCTTTATATCAGATGTTGAAGAAGGCGGATCAGTTAAATGCAGGTCCATGGTGATAAGGCATTTGAGGACTTAAAGCAGCAATTGGCCAACCCTTTGTGCTCGCGCTCCCATTGACAAGGGCGCTTACGCTATATGTTCTTTGCTAACGCCGAGCGGTCGGCGTAGCCATTGTGGTGGAAGCGGAAGGAGGCGGGAAGGAGCATCGGTTCAACGTCCGGTTTACTATATCAGCGAGTACTTATTGAATCTAAGCAAAAGGTATCCGCATTGGCGAAGCTAGTATATGGAGTTTTCATGGCAAGCGGAAGCTGAAGCGATATTTCAAGGCACCCCATCACGGTGGTCGATTCTGCTCCCTTAGGCGATATCATACGAACCGAGAGCGGCGGCGGATTGCCAAGTGGGCTATAGAGCTTGGGCCGCCGCGGTGCGAAATGCGTGCCTCGGACGGCGGTGAAGTCTCAAGCACTTGTTGATTTCATTAATGATTGGGCGGAGTTGCAAGCACTGAAGAAAAGCGGATCACACATATTGGACCATCCATTTGGCGGATCCATGCAATTGGAGGGCTCGAGAATTTGAGTCGTATTAACTTCCCACGAGGTGACAAGTTACATTCGTTCTCCGCTTAATGTTCCTTGTACTAACAATGCAGCTGAGTATGAAGCCTTGCTCCATGGTCTCCGGATGGCTAAGTAGATGAATCTAAGCGGGTTAAGTTCTTGGTGACTTCGGACCTAGTGGCTCAACAATTATGCGGCACTTGGGATTCAAAGGACCCTCATGGCTTCATATCGTGCGTGAGGTGGATATTATTGCGAGTCATTTCAAGGGCTATCAAGTGGACCCGTGGACCGTCGAAAGAATGAAGCGGCGGACGCTTTAAGCGGTTGGGCTCTCAACGTAAACCGTCCGCCCAATGTTTTTTGGACGTGCTGCACAACCTGTCGGTCAAGCTCCCTGGTGAACGGTTGGCTATTCCTGATCCGGAGGCTCAATTGGTGGCAGCTCTTCCGTCACTCCTGATTGGGCCTTCCTTATCTTGCGTACATGAACGGGCGAGCTACGGAAGATGAGGCGTTGGCGGCGAGATAATCCGGCGATCAAGTCTATGACCATTATTAATGGCGAATTGCATCATTGCAGCGTGTTAGGGCGTTTCAACGCTGTGTGTCCCCCGAGGAAGGTTGTGAAATATTGCGTGAGATCCACGAAGGAGATTGTGGTCTAGCGCGGTTCAAAATCCTTGGTGGCTAAAGCGTTCCACCACGGTTTCTATTGGTTGTTGCTCATCTTGTCACGGAAGATCTGGTCGACGATGTGATGGTTGCCAAAAGTTTTCGAGGCGTGCTCATGTACGGCTCAAGAATTGAGGATGATTCCAATTACTTGGCCGTTTGCAACTTTGGGGCTGGATATGGTTGGACCTTTCAAAGGTCCAAGGACAAGAAGACCCACCTCTGGTGGCGGTTGACAAGTTTACAAAGTGGGTAGGCGAGAACACTGTTAGCAAGTGTGGCCAGCGGCCACGGCGGTTCAGTTCATCAAAAAGGTGATTTTCGATTTGGCTTTCCACAGTATCATCACGAGATAATGGTACCAATTTGCCCAAAGGTGCCATGAAGAGTTCTGCTGACGTGAACACATCGGCAGCGTTTCTTGATAGCCCACTCACGGTCCAATGGTCAAGCGGAAAGGGCTAATCAAGAGATCTTGAGAGGCATCAAGCCCGGCTTATGGTCACTTTGCGAGAGGACACGGGTTGTTGGGTAGAAGAACTACCATCGTGTTATGGAGTATCAACTTTTCATAACAGATCCACAGGATACACACCGTTCTTTATGGTCTATGGGCGGGCGGTTCTCCCGATGACATCCGTCATGACTCCCCTCGTGTGGCAGCTTATGTTGAAGCGGACAAGCGAGGCGGCCGCAACAAGGCGCTTTGGACCTGTTGGATGAGGGCGTGACATAGCAGCTCCCGCTCGGTGATTTACCAACAGGATCTTCATCGTTACCATAGTCGCGGGTAAGAACCCAAACTTTTCAAGAAGGAGATTTGGTGCTTGGCTCATCCAAGACCAGACTTATATGCACAAGTTATCCCCACCTTGGGAGGGACCTTTCATGGTCAGCAGAATCTGCACTGTGGGTCATACTATCGATCGATATTCGAGAGCATAAAGACTCACGTACATCGGAGGAGGAGACCAACAGGCCGTGGAACATAGCTCATCTTGACCTTATTATACGAGCCATCGGGTCTACTCATGTACATATTATGACAGTGTATATATTATGAATAAAGTAATAAATCAGACCTCAACTAAAGCGGGTATACGTTACATTACATCACAGCGTGGTTACATGGAGTTATTACGTCTTAAAGCGGCCTCGGTTTACCCTTGAGTTTGCTTTTCAAAAGCTTTATGATATCACTTGGGGGCTTGGTGGTGTCGAACCAATGCAACACCTTTTGATGGCGAAAGCCACCGGATCACAGGGACATGGTCAAGTCTGAACGATCACGCCTCTTGATCGACCTAAGGCCATATAGTCACTTGGGGCTTGGTCGAACCCGAACCATTGCCACTTCACTTGATCGGCATAATGCCACGGTTTCAATTGGGGACTGGCTGACTTGAACCATAGCTAGACCTTATTGGGAGCTTGGTGGTGTCCGACCATGGTAACACCATCGATCGGCTCGATAAAGCCTCTTTTTGCAAGCGGTTTTATCATTGCCTTTGCCTCCATATTTTTCATAACTGTTATTTGATTTTTGTTGCGTTTTTAAACCGATAACATTTTAAACCGGTTCAAGCTGTCAATTGCGGAATTCGGTCCATTTTAATCCGGAGATAATTTTTGCGGTTTGATTTTTTACATTAACATCCATTATGGAGTAACAGGGGCTTGTCATGACCGACACGGTTTACATAGTAAACCGGCATTATAAACTCTGAAGCTGTTTTCTCCTTTGGCGGTAATGGTTTCTACATCCTCCGCTTCAAGATTGGCTAAGCCAACTTCATGCCCAGCGATGGAAGGTATTTTGTATCACAAATTTTGATCATATACCTCAATATTTCATTGCATGTATATATGAGCGTCACAAGCAGGTGGCGGCACAAACCGCCGTGGCGATATAAGATTTTGTATTGCGGGCAATATAGATTGAAGGTTTCGATCATTCAATCAAAAGTATCGGCACCTATCGCGAAGGCATATTAAAAGCAAAGGTGTTGGCTATCCTATTACAAGGCAACATGGTGCCCAAATAAGATCATTGTTTTCTTGGCGGAATATAATGAAAGCAGCTATTTAAACCGGCTTCGGTTCATGCTTGATTCGCCATACGATACGGCGGTTGTGGGTGCGTCACTGCGCTTGACTTCTTCATCCCTACCGGTAATTTGGAAGTTAACGGTGGTCGGTCGATTCCCTTTAAAGCTTGAAAGACAGCCTCCTCATGGATCGGGAAGATGGTTCAATATCGGGGCGTAAGTATTCTTACGGATAGGAGGGATCAGGTTCTCCGCTTGGGAATAGGTGCAGCTACTAAATGCATTACGATCGTTATATTGAGCTTGATAATGCGACAAGTCGCCTCTTGACCAATTGGCGAGCCGGGCGCACCGCCCGGTTTATCGCTCTGAGGTCATCTTCGTTTAACTCTGAACCGTCTTCCTTGAGGTAGGATAGCCACGAGCTGCCTCAACGAGGATCAAATCGGCACCCATGCTTTTGCCCAGTTAAGGCATTAATAGCACGGTTCGAGCAGCAGATTTCTTCACTCTTCAACCGGCGGGAAGCATTGACAACCTCCTAAGAGTATCTTGAATTACGAGAGGTGCGGATTGTTATGTGATGCAATGGAGATGATCCGCTGCGCTCCGATTGTCTGTTGTTCGATTAAAGTGTAGGCAGCTTCAATTTCATCGAACATCGACCCCAAGTGACCAATCGTGTGCACTGTAGCATTACAAGAAAGATCACAAACCGGACTTATCATAAGAAGGCCAAGTTATTATAGAAACCAAAGAAAGCTTACCAAAGATGGCAGCGGTCATGGCATGCACTTGCCGATTCCGTTGGCAGCTCATCTACCACGGTTTAAGGGCAGCTTGACATTTTCCACCTTTTTGGTTAAGCGGCCTTCTCGGTGGCCCAATCCGCCCGCTCCTTTTGTAGCCCTCCTTAAGCTGTTCCATGGCGCCTAAAGCGCTCGTCAATTCTTCTTTTGCCTTTGAGGTTTCAGCTTGTTGGGATTTCAAGTTTTCTTGAAGATCGGTGAGTTAGCTTTCTTTAGTCCTCGGCTCAGCCTACATCTGAGACAGTCATCTGATTTAACAAAGCGGTACAAGATTTGAAGTACCAACCACACAACAAGTTATGCACTTGGCACTTGGGGGCTAATGCATATTTGATCTTCATCTGTCAATAAAATTACAAAGTCCCAAGCTCAATACAGGTATTCAACTTGGCACTTGGGGGCTAATGGCTATTTGCTCGAACATGTTCTGATGCTGCGATATAAATTAAAGTCCGGTTTAAATATACTAAGTTGAACCGCCCTTGGGGCTACATCGATGAATTCTGAAGCATTGAGTTTTATGTTAAGTCGGTTTAACTATACTAAGTTGAACCGGCCCTTGAAACTACATCGATGAATTACGGAAGTATTGAGTTCTATATCAAGTCGGTTTGAAAGAAGATTACAAACAGGCCCTTGGGGGCTAGGAGAGTTAAAAAAAATTGAAATATCCAAGCAGGAAAAAGAACATGGAGGTTACCTCGAATTTTTCTTTCATCATATTCACCAGGTTAGCTTCATAATCACGGCTGATATACAACTGGTTCAAGTAGCCAGAAGGAAGATCTTGGGGGTTCAGAGCAGCGTAAGTTGCCAGATCAACATTCCACTTGCCCTTGCTCATAGTGGCAAATTCTTCTTTGGCAGAATGTCTGGATAAGGCAACCGGATTACCTGGTTCGCTGTGGCCAAAGCCAGTAATCACAACATCATCATCCTTGGTATCACCGGTTTGACCAGGGACGATCGGTTTGTCGGCGGGCGGATTGGTGGTGGATTTTTCAATCCAGGTTGGGCTTACGGGCTGGTCGGCGGGGCGGGAGGTGTCAACAGGCCTTTCTTGACAACAAAATCGTCATCTTGCGATGGCGGATCATTGGGCATATCTTCACAAATAGCCGCTTCAAGATTTGGGGTATTTGTCCGGTTCGAGGCGGTTTCTTCGTCGACGCCTTATCGAGACGAGCCTTTTTGCTCGGCCTAGGCTTGGCCTGAAAAGGCATAATAACGATCAAATACAGCATATACTACGCGATGATGCAATAGAAACAATATGATATGTATAACTTACCCAAGCACCGTTTTAAGTGGTGGTATTTGAGTAGTGATGACTTCGCCGGATGAGGAATGGGAAGTGACACGATAATCGGTCGGATGGATTAAGAGGTTGGCGAAAACAACCGCTTTAGGACAAGCAGCGACAAGCAAATTAGAGACCTCGAGCAGCGTTTCGAACCGGACTGTTGGTAAACGTGCGGAGGTAACTACGGCCGATGTGCGAGTTGTGCGGCGAACTTCATGTTGTTGAGTCTTCATAAGAAATTTGGGATCCAAGCAAGCAAGGGGATGAGAAAATTTAATTTTCCGGTTTGCCGACGGATTTTTAGTGAAGGCAAAGGATTTGAGTCGGAGAGAGAATAGTTACCTCTACAACATCAGCATTCTTGGCTTGACATCATCGACAAATATCATCATCAATTAGGCGTATGAAAAGTAAGCCAAGTGAATCAAGTTCTACCTCAAGGTGCGGATTACCCACATCGTCATCCACAGCGGATCGGAAGATGCGATGGTTTTCCTCTTATAAGCATGCCTCTTGACAACTTTGGTCTTTGGCGGATTGGTCTTTCGGTTTGTCGGCTTCTCTGGTTTCTCTTGTGGAAGTTTCTTGCTCGAATGGATCATCACCTTGATTAAGCAGCGATTGATGTTAAAAAGATACCGAAATGACAGTAATATATTCAGTAAAAATACGATCGAGAATCTTACGGATGGTGGTTTGTTGGTAGCACGAAGGGAAGCAGACCGGTTGAGACGCAGAGGTGTTCGGTTCGTTCAACATTTTCTTCACAGCCTCGGTGACTTCATCATTGGTAAGCTGGATATTAACATGTCGGAGGGTCGTTGGCGCTACGGTGTACTCACACATTAAACCGGAGGCGGGGAGAGGCAGTATGCTCCATGATATCCAACAGCGTCGAGATCAATTCTGTTAAACCATTGGCCATGAAGGCTACGAGCTTGGAGAGTTGAGGGCGTATTTACTTCTCTCCTTGGCGGTTAATCTTTGCGGAAAGGATGTGTATTCTTGAGTCGCTCGGACGAAAGCGGACAAAAGGATTTTCATTGGCGGGGAGGTGTCTACGCAATAGAACCATGATTGATTCCATTCCTTGGGGTGGCTGTGCAGTTTGGCATGAGGATAAGTGACCTCCTTCCTTTTTGAATCGCCACACCACCCAATTCTGTGTTGGACCCATCGGTGAATTCCGTGCGGCGGTTTAGATGGAAGCAGTCTCTAAACAGCTCAACTGTGGGTTCTTATTGAAAGTATGCCTCCTGAGCACTTGGAAGTGACATATATTAGTAGAGAATTGGGGCGGTATCTTGCAGACGGAGTTGAAAATTGGCTAAGACATCCGGTAAAATTTTGAACGGGCGGGTTAAAACCCTGGGCTAAGTGATCTGCGAAAACTACAACCTCTCCTTCTTGAGGTGTGGTTGGACATTCTTTGCCGGGAACCCTCAATGGATAGTATCTTTCTTTGCTTAAAGCGCGGTCAGGACCAGATTGTTTAATTGAGTTTGGTGACATGGGAAGGAGCCAGATTGCACTCATATACTTGTTTGGCCATGATAAAATCTACAAAAATATAAATCCGGTTCAAGAAATGTGTTGGGACAAAGAGAGAACGGTGTACAATGCTAAATCGGAGACAACTAAATCTAAACGGAGTTCTATGAAGCGGCGATTATGCGGTTAAGGAGTTACGGCGGTTCAACAAGGGGACTAATGGTGTATACGGTTTATTAATTCTTTCTATGTTAAGTTAAACCTTTGATCTAAATATTGAAAGCAATTGAGGTTGCGAGCGACTAAGTGTGCAGAAACAGGTTTCACAAGATTTCTCTACAGCGAAGGATCTGAAGCGGATCGAGAAGAATAAAAATATCCAAAAAGAATAAAGCGAGCGATATTGATGCAATGAGCAGGAAATAATATACGAGATCTATGGGCGTGAGCGCGAAACTATAGGCGGATGCTAAAAGCTACTACTAATCGAGCAAGGTGTCACAGATCTATCCAGAGTGCAGTATGAGCATGAACATTTAATGGAGCCTTTGCAAAACAAGAAACCCTAGAGCGAATCTAGGTCGAGGCGAGGACCTACCAAAGTTGAGGAGATCACGGAAGATCGCGGCGTTTTTACAGTGCGTTCAGGTTGATCAATGGCCCAAGGCGGTGCAGAGGTCGACGGCGGTGGCGGAGCTCGAGGCTAGCGGCGAGGAAGGCGAAGAGAAATGGGATGGAGGGAGAAAAGGAATGACCCTTGGTCCCATTTATAAAACAAGAGACCCATGTCGGTAGCGTGAATCAAGGAACCACAAATATGGGAAGCAAAGTTGTCGCCTCGGTTATTGCGGATCTGTTAAACAAAGAAGGTATCATGAATGCTATCTTTATGGGGACGTCATGCCGGTTTACAGCAACCAGAGAAGGTGACATCATGGCGGTTCAACAACTACAAGAAGATGTTGAAGATGAAGGTTTTTTATCAAGGATTGACATGAACCTGTTCAAATCAATCTGGGGCCTAATTTTGGGGATATTACTACTGGGCGTAAACCGGCCTATCTGGGCGGGTTAACTTCATCGATAGTTCAGCGGTGTAAAGCCCAAGCATGAAGGTAAGGGCCCAAGGCACTGTAGTCGGTTTAGAACACATGGCCGTAAACCGGCCTGGTATGTAAACTTGTATTGTAAGTTAGGAATAGAGAGAGACCAACCCGGATACTAGTATGAACCGGAGATTGGGACTCTGTGAACCGACGGGCGTCACCCGTGTATATAAGGGGACGATCCGGGGCGGTTCAAGGACAACAAACAACAACTCGAGGCCTAGGCGAAGCTTATTTGCTCCCTAGTCATCGAAACCACATCAATCCCATCACAACTAGACGTAGTCTTTTACCTTCATCGAAGGGGCCGAACTAGTATAAACTCTTGTGTCTTTGCGTCCGCTTTAACCCCTTCAAGTTAACCCGTAGCGATGGCTCCATGACTAAGTCCTTTCACGAGGACATCTGCCGTGACAAAACCACGACAAAACTCGTAACTGAAATATTCGCCTCCACGATCAGATCGTAGAAACTTTATTTTCTTGTTACAACGATTCTCCACTTCACTCTGAAATTCTTTGAAATTTTCAAATGTTTCAGACTTCTGTTTCATTAAGTAGATATATCCATATCTGCTTAAATCATCTATAGAAAATAATGATACCCACCGCGAGCCTCAACACTCGTTGGACCGCATACATCGGTATGTATTATTTCCAATAAGTCAGTGGCTCGCTCCATTTTTCCGGAGAACGGGGTCTTAGTCATCTTGCCCATGAGGCATGGTTTGCAAGCATCAAATGATTCATAATCAAGTGATTCCAAAAGTCCATCCGCATGGAGTTTCTTCATCGCTTCACACCAATATGACCTAAACGGTAGTGCCACTAATATGTTACACTATCATTATCAACTTTGCATCTTTTGGTATCAATATTATGAATATGTGTATAATTACGATTGAGATTCAATAAACCATCCACATTGGGTGTATGACCATAGAAGGTTTTATTCATGTAAATAGAACAACAATTATTCTCCGACTTAAATGAATAAGCGTACTGCAATAAACATGATCAAATCATATTTATGCTCAACGCAAACACCAAATAACATTTATTTAGGTTCAACACTAATCCCAAAGGTAGAGGGAGTGTGCAATGGTGCTCTTATCAACCTTGGAATCGCATCCAACACACATCATCACCTTGCCCTTAACTAGTCTCTGGTCATTTTGCAACTCCTTGTAACATCCCAAAATTCTAAATTTTGGAATGTTATATTAAATAAATAATTATGCTTGTTTGTTTGATTGTTGTGTAACTGATTGTGTGAAACTGAGTGAAATTTGAAATTTTTTGAAAGTTTACTGAGAGGGAATGAAATGACATTCCCAAGCTTTCACCTTGCATTTATGATCTCCATGAATTCAAATTCTTTTCATCACAAAACCCTGGAGAGAAGATGAAATGACTTCTTCCATTTATTTAAATGACAAGGGGTGTTGAAAATATTTGAATTTCATTTGGAAAATATTTCCAATTCTGAAACTTTATGCAACTCAATGATTTTTACGAGAGAAGATAAAATGACTTCTTCAAATTAAATGAAATATGAGTTGGGAGTTTTAAAAAATTAAATCAAAGTTCTTTGAATTTAATTCCAATTTGGAGTTATTTGAGTTTTATTCAAAATATTTTTCTCCAAAAACAAAATATATGGAAAATAGGGTAACATGATTCCCTACATCAGAAAATTGGAGAGAAATTAATTTGAAGTCATTTTGGTATTTTAAAAATGATTTTTGTTGGATTTTATTGGACTAGAAGCACTCTTTGCTTTGTTTAAATTTGTGTGTATTTTATTTAACGCTAGAATAATGTTCATCATGTAGGAAATCTTTTCTGAAAATTTTGATATATTATATGCCTATATAATATTTTCATTTTATTTTGTTTTATCATTTTGTTTTCCTCTCTGTTTGTTAAAAAAATAAAAAAATATTACATGGCGCCTTGGGCCAAGGCCCAAGCCGTAACCAACCCGACGGCCAAGGCCAAGGCCATCATACGCCGCACCTAGGGAGCCGAGGAGCCAAGGTTTCCTATTCTTTTACAAATCCTAGTAGGATTTGATCCGTTCGTTATTCGTTTTATTCCTAGATTCCTAATCCTAGTCTATTTCTTGCCCCTACCCCAAGCAAAACCCTCCCTCCCACTATAAATACCCAAGCACCCCCCCTCCAACACATGAAACCAACACCTCTCCTCTCCTCTCCATGGCGCGCAGTCTGGCACCACCGCCCGCCGCCAAGTGCCGCCGCCCGCGCCTCGACCTCTCCCGAGGTTTATATGATCTCCTCTCCACCGTCCGTGATCTCCTTTCCTCTAGGATCAACGCAACATCGGATCCGATCTTCTTCCCCAACTCAAGCGACTACTCGGTGAGATCCATGAAATCCCGTAATTCATTTTTTCTTCAGAAAATAGCAATCTTAGAAAATTCATATCTTTTAGAGTTTTTAGTATTTTGAGTGATTCCAATTGCTATGTGTCACAAATTTGCTGAAGTTTCTGTTAGTGTCTCTGGATTTCAAATTTGAGTAGTTTAAATTTGAATTTGATAAATTTTGTTCAGATTAGTATTTTGGCCATAACTTGAGTTTAAAAACAGGTTTTAATTAATTCTTTTTGCTCCTGGTCACTTGTGATATTTTTTAGCTGTAGGATTTAGTTTGGTAATTTTGGAGTATTTTAAATTAGATTTTAGTAAAAACAGTACTGTTTTGCTTATATAGTTGTTTTAGTTATGTAATTATTGTTTTAATTATTTTAGTTCATTCCTTTTGTAGATTTTCACTTGTTGTTATATGTTTATGTTTAGCTACAGTAGATAAATTTTTGTAGTTATTTATTAGTGTTTAGCTACTGTTTTTGTAATTGCTTGTTTAGTTCATAGTGATAGTGGATAAAAATAGTTTTATTAGTCTTAAAAGTAATTCTTTTCCACTTCAAGTTATATTGTTTTTGTTTCTGTTATTTGTGAACACATTAGTTGTTATATTAATTTAGTATAGTTTATTAATGTTTTAATAAATGATTTGCTGTTATAGTTGTTTTAGTGTTTTGCTAGTTGCTATATTTGTTCTAGTATTCACTAGATGGTTATAGTAGTTTTATATTAGTTCTTTTTGTTAGTTAGTAAATTAGTAATTTATTTTCTGTTATTTTATTAGATTTATATATTCTTTGCTGTAGAAAAAAATATTAGAATAATTTAGTAATGTTATGTTAAGATTTGTGTGAGTTGGTCACCACTAGTTTTTCCTTGAATTTTTCTTTGAAGTTTTTCCTTTGGTTTTCGACTTGGTTTTCTTGTTGCTTTTATTTTGATTGAGTATTGTTATGATTGATAGAATTGATTGCTAGGATGATTGCTTATATGATTGTCATGTAATATAGATTTTCAAAGGGTGACGAATAGTTCTATCAAGTCTTTATTCGAGGCGTTATTATCTTCATCAAGTAATACCGAGCAAGTTCACTTTGACCATGTTTTTCATACCTCGTGTTTTATTGCATCTAGTGTCATCTTAGCAACAATCCCTCTAGTAGTGATATTGAATCCTTGTAGTTGAGTAGTATGCATGAGGTAGGAACCCATCACCTGTTACCAAGCCGGGGCGTTATTTATTTTAATGCTACGCTATAGTAGGCGGGGTTGGTATGAGTGCTTCGGGAGTGGTGTGAGAATGGAGGATCTCGTCAATGGCGACAACTCCATGATGGAATCTGCAAGGACTGCATCTTCAAGGCCTCAAGACTTCAAGACTCGAGACAAGAATTCAATACACTCTCTTGGGTGAAGGATGGTTGTGGGCACCTGGAGAATCCGGTGGTTGGCGGGATGCATGGAGAAGCGCCATGACATCTTGCGGAGCTTCACCTAGACTCAAAGAGGCGGAAGAATACTTCATGCCGGAAGCTTACTGTGCAACCGCAAGTCACTATGGGCTCTGGCTTGGTTGACCTTAGTTGTGACTCTGGCTAGGGCGGTGCTAGCAGATGTAGAACTACGGTAGGATTGAATGAGCACCGGACGGTGGTCGGGGAACTCTTGGAAGACCATGTTTGGTCATCTTGTTCTCAAACACCACGAAGTGCGAGAGCGTAAAGAGAGGATCGAATCTTGCGGGTAAAGTGTACAAACCTCTGAGAGGTTTAAACCTAATCGATTAGCCGTGTCCCGATTACGGACAATTTGAGCCTCTGGACTTGGATCTATCTGGAACTCTCAACACGGATTGATAACAATTGTGGGCAACTTATGATGATTTTGGGCTATGAGACATCGGTTGGCGAACCATGTCATGATAGAAAACTCCATAGTACAGACTTCATTTATTCCTTTGATGTAGGAAAATAAAACCAGCTTTTACATAAACAAAACTCAGATCTGAGCCACAAAGCCATCTTGCATATAGTATAGTTTATCATCTGTTTTCTCTTATTGTGATCTTGCGGTACATTCAATGTCTTGACCTACTGCAGCTGCAACGTATCATGTTGCAGGATTTTCTTCGACAGTAAGAGTTACGATCTGGGTTACGGTCTACACTCAACTGCCGATGGCGTTGATGGACTCCACACCCATTTGTTTGTTTCGGCTTGTGACTTATGAGGTATATATCAGTTTCGTTAATTATACATGTGGTTGCACTTTGATATATACATTGATGTCTTGTGTGTGCCGACATCTTGATCGAGGATGCACGACAACACGAAGGCTTGACCGTCGAGGTCGGGTCACTCTGAACATGGTATCGAGCACATGTTGGTATGGGGCGTGACCCTAGAAATCGGAAAGCCCCTAGGACAGGATGTCTCACAAAAACTTTATTTTCAAAAGACTCTTACTTCTCATCTCTTCTAATTTTATCAAATAGACACTCTCACCTCAAAATAGTTAGAATATACCCTTCTCCTTTTGATCACATGAAGAATCAATGAAGCCGCTCCAAGAAGGACAAGATATCGGATAGCGATGGCCTCTTGAGTAAAGAGGATTTGACCATGCATTAGAAGAGTTGAAGCTGCAACAATTGAAGACTCCGAAGACTAGAAGAATTTGAAGAATCTGAAGAATTATTTGACCTTTAGAAGACCAAACCCCTGTTACACACTTACGTTAGATGCGGTGATTTGTGAGCTGTCATTTGTTTGATGTTTTCCGGCAGCCACAAAGTAAAACTTGTTTCTTCAAAAACTATTGTTTGTATTGTGTGTATATCCCTCCCCACCTCTCTCATATCTCATCCCAAAAACTTTTGGACCCATAGATGATGAATGAAGTTGGACTGATATTCTCTGGACCGAAGACTCAGCCGGAGGCAGAGCTATGGATTCAGAACATGGAGAATCACTTCGGAAGCAATTTGGTTTCAAGGAAGAATGAAGTATCTTCGCTCTTGATTACTTTGAAGGAAGTGCTGCAACATGGTGGCAGATGCATCAAGCTATCTGAGGATGGAATGGAACAAAGACACAGGAAGAATTCAAGAAGACCTGTTGAGATCACGTCTCATCCGGAAGCACTATGATAACCAAAGAAGAAACCTTGTGCTGCAAGATTTGCGGAGAAATAGGACACACCGGGAGGAACACAAGGATGGATGCCCTCATTGTGAGGAGAAACACCCGGTGAGGAATGCCCAACTAGTCGGGTGACTTGTTTCTTGTGTGAAGGAACCACCCACTACTCGACTCGGTGTCACATTTACCCCATGGTGCAACAAACTATTCAGGAGCAGGAAGAAGGAATGAAAGAAGCCCTCCGAAAAGTTATGAAAGAACACTGTGATGAAGGAATGTGTTGAAGACCACGATGGAGAAGGCCTAATCAGATTCTACTCAACGCTTGCTATTCATGTGGAGAAGAAGGACATTTTCCCGATGTTGTACCAAGGAAAGAAGAATATCTCAGAGATTTCCGACAGCAAGAAGTGAAGTTTGACCCTCGGGAAATAGAAGCTACGATCATTCTGAGAGAAATCCGGAAGAGAAAAAGAAGGCAACCCCGAACAACGCAATTTTGCGAGAGAAGGACCTAAGTCACATCACTTATTACAGGTGCAAGGATTTAGGTCATTATGCTAGTAAATGTCGAGAAAAAGCCAAGAATCCAAGGAGCCTACATAATCACAAAGAAGCCCGAGACATGTCGGAAGTCATTTGTTTTCGCTGCAAGGAAGCAGGACATTATGCTACTAAATGTCCCGACAAGATGAAAGCTGGAGTTGAGTAGTTGGAATTTTGATATTGGAAACAAGAGTAGTAAAAAGCAATTTCATTTTCATGAGTTCGATGAGTTGAGTGATGTAATGGGTGCTCGAGAGATTGTAATGAAAGCATGAATCAATAAAGTTAATGTGTCATGATTTCATACATGGATTTTTTTGAGTTGTTACTCTATGAACAAAGATTTTGACCATTTTCGAGGATATAGAAATATGGTCTATGGATGGATTGTGAACTTCATTTTAAGGGTGGTAGTACCTGTGAAGAAGACTAGACTAATGGATAGGAAAATATATATTCCACGGATTTGTAGTTGAAGGAAAAAAAAAGTTGGAGTTTTGCTTTTGATATGATGGTATGAAGAAGCAGTACTCTTGGATTTAAAGGAGGTGTAATATGGAACAAGAGAGTTACTCCAAGGATGAGTTAAAGCTGCACTAGTGTTGAAGTGGGCCATAACCCACAGGCCGAGGATTTTGAAAAGGAGCAGATGTAACCTTGATAAAGGAATAAATTTGGAAGAATCGGTGATCCAACAGCATACGTTTACGTAGGAGGTTACATAAAAACACGAGAGTGGTGAAGTAACGATAGATGTTTTGTTTGGCTTGCTGAACCAAAGGATTTACTCGAACCAGTTCGAGAACAAGAAAATTCTGCAATGCTTGTGAGTATGCCCAAGTGTTAGAATCGTGATTCCTTTGTTTACGTATGTGGTAATGATTCAAATGCAGGATGGATTGGCCCCATACGGAGACTTCTATCATGAACTATCATATGTTGATGGAAAATCAGAGAGACTTGAAAACCTTAGAAGAGTGTCGACCGTCAAGCCATAAAACCATAGAATGGTAGGACGATGGAACCCTTCTGAGCAACCGTTGCCAATCGTAGGTTATCGGTGAGATTTAAACTAGGCCCATTTCCTGCAGGAGAAACCATTAATTGTTGACCACCACGAGAATATCGAATAGTTGATTAGGGTTGGCGACAGACCTATCACTATGAAGACCCGATCTCGGAATAACCTTACCAAGAGGAAAAGGACAAAAGAATTGAGGAAAGGTTATGCCACCACCGGAAGAGCCAGAGAAGGAATTATCCTTACGATTTGAGAAGACCGACAACTTGTCAGCGGTAAGGATGTAGTATATAAGTTTTGATGGAACCGTAACCATGCTTCTAAGTGTGGTAGCACACTAGACCATTCAGATCAATGGATTTGCTAGAAGACCCCAAACCCTAACCCTTTTCTTGCTAGCCTCTTGAATCTAGAGGCGAGATTCATTTTAAGTAATGGTAGATTTGTAACATCCCAAAATTCTAAATTTTGGAATGTTATATTAAATAAATAATTATGCTTGTTTGTTTGATTGTTGTGTGGCTGATTGTGTGAAATTGAGTGAAATTTGAAACTTTTGAAAGTTCTTGAGAGGAATGAAATGACATTCCCAAGCTTTCACCTTGCATTTATGATCTCCATGAATTCAAATTCTTTTCATCACAAAACCACGGAGAGAAGATGACATGACTTCTTCCATTTATTTAAATGACAAGGGGTGTTGAAAATATTTGAATTTCATTTGGAAAATATTTCAATTCTGAAACTTTATGCAACTCAATGATTTTCACGAGAGAAGATAAAATGACTTCTTCAAATTAAATGAAATATGAGTTGGGAGTTTTAAAGAATTAAATCCAAAGTTCTTTGAATTTAATTCCAATTTGGAGTTATTTGAGTTTTATTCAAAATATTTTCTCCAAAAACAAAATATATGGAAAATAGGGTAACATGATTCCCTACATCAGAAAATTGGAGAAATTAATTTGAAGTCATTTTGGTATTTTAAAAATGATTTTGTTGGATTTTATTGGACTAGAAGCACTCTTTGCTTTATTTAAATTTGTGTGTATTTTATTTGACGCTAGAATAATGTTCATCATGTAGAAATCTTTTTCTGAAAATTTTGATATATTATATGCCTATATAATATTTTCATTTTATTTTGTTTTATCATTTTGCTTTCCTCTCTGTTTGTTAAAAAAAATATTACATGGCGCCTTGGGCCAAAGGCCCAAGCCGTAACCAGCCCAGGCGGGCAAGGCCAAGGCCATCATGCCACACACACCTAGGGAGCGAGGAGCCAAGGTTTCCTATTCTTTTACAAATCCTAGTAGGATTTGATCCCGTTCGTTATTCGTTTTTATTCCTAGATTCCTAATCCTAGTCTATTTCTTGCCCCCTACCCCAAGCAAAACCCTCCCTCCCACCATAAATACCCAAGCACCCCCCTCCAACACATCAAACCAACACCTCTCCTCTCCTCTCCATGTGATGGCAGTGCAGCACCACCGCCGCCGCCAAGTGCGCGCCGCTCCTCGACCTCTCCTGAGGTTTATATGATCTCCTCTCCACCGTCCCGTGATCTCCTTTCCTCTAGGATCAACGCAACATCGGATCGATCTTCTTCCCCAACTCCGGCGACTACTCGGTGAGATCCACAAAATCCCGTAATTCATTTTTTCAGAAAATAGCAATCTTAGAAAATTCATATCTTTTAGCGTTTTTAGTATTTTTGAGTGATTCCAATTGCTATGTGTCACAAATTTGCTGAAGTTTCTGTTAGTGTCTCTGGATTTCAAATTTGAGTAGTTTAAATTTGAATTTGATAAATTTTGTTCAGATTAGTATTTTGGCCATAACTTGAGTTTAAAAATAGGTTTTAATTAATTCTTTTTGCTCCTGGTCACTTGTGATATTTTTTAGCTGTAGGATTTAGTTTGGTAATTTTGGAGTATTTTAAATTAGATTTTAGTAAAAACAGTACTGTTTTGCTTATATAGTTGTTTTAGTTATGTAATTATTGTTTTAATTATTTTAGTTCATTCCTTTTGTAGATTTTCACTTGTTGTTATATGTTTATGTTTAGCTACAGTAGATAAATTTTGTAGTTATTTATTAGTGTTTAGCTACTGTTTTTGTAATTGCTTGTTTAGTTCATAGTGATAGTGGATAAAATAGTTTTATTAGTTTTAAAAGTAATTCTTTTCCACTTCAAGTTATATTGTTTTTGTTTCTGTTATTTGTGAACACATTAGTTGTTATATTTATTTAGTATAGTTTATTAATGTTTTAATAAATGATTTGCTGTTATAGTTGTTTTAGTGTTTTGCTAGTTGCTATATTTGTTCTAGTATTCACTAGATGGTTATAGTAGTTTTATATTAGTTCTTTTTGTTAGTTAGTAAATTAGTAATTTATTTTCTGTTATTTTATTAGATTTATATTTTCTTTGCTGTAGAAAAAATATTAGAATAATTTAGTAATGTTATGTTAAGATTTGTGTGAGTTGGTCACCACTAGTTTTTCCTTGAATTTTTCTTTGAAGTTTTTCCTTTGGTTTTCGACTTGGTTTTCTTGTTGCTTTTATTTTGATTGAGTATTGTTATGATTGATAGAATTGATTGCTAGGATGATTGCTTATATGATTATGCATGTAATATAGATTTTCAAAGGGTGATGAATAGTTCTATCAAGTCTTTATTACGAGGCGTTATTATCTTCATCAAGTAATACCGAGCAAGTTCACTTTGACCATGTTTTTCATACCTCGTGTTTTATTGCATCTAGTGTCATCTTCGCAACAATCCCTCCAGTAGTGATATTGAATCCTGGTAGTTGAGTAGTATGCATGAGGTAGGAACCCATCACCTGTTACCAAGCCGGGGCGTTATTTATTTTAATGCTACGCTATAGTAGGCGGGGTTGGTATGAGTGCTCGGAGTGGTGTGAGAATGGAGGATCTCGTCAATGGCGACAACTCCATGATGGAATCTGCAAGGACTGCATCTTCAAGGCCTCAAGACTTCAAGACTCGAGACAAGAATTCAATACACACTCTTGGGTGAAGGATGGTTGCGGGCACCTGGAGAATCCGGTGGTTGGCGGGATGCATGGAGAAGCGCCATGACATCTTGCGGAAAGCTTCACCTAGACTCAAAGAGGCGGAAGAATACTTCATGCCGGAAGCTTACTGTGCAACCGCAAGTCACTATGGGCTCTGGCTTGGTTGACCTTAGTTGTGACTCTGGCTAGGGCGGTGCTAGCAGATGTAGAACTACGGTAGGATTGAATGAGCACGGACGGTGGTCGGGGAACTCTTGGAAGACCATGTTTGGTCATCTTGTTCTCAAACACCACGAAGTGCGAGAGCGTAAAGAGAGGATCGAATCTTGCGGGTAAAGTGTACAAACCTCTGAGAGGGTTTAAACCTAATCGATTAGCCGTGTCCCGATTACGGACAATTTGAGCCTCTGGACTTGGATCTATCTCGGAACTCTCAACACGGATTGATAACTTAATTGTGGGCAACTTATGATGATTTTGGGCTATGAGACATCGGTTGGCGAACCATGTCATGATAGAAAACTCCATAGTACAGACTTCATTTATTCCTTTGATGTAGGGAAAATAAAACCAGCTTTTACATAAACAAAACTCGAATCTGAGCCACAAAGCCATCTTGCATATAGTATAGTTTATCATCTGTTTTCTCTTATTGTGATCTTGCGGTACATTCAATGTCTTGACCTACGGCTGCAACGTATCATGTTGCAGGATTTTCTTCGACAGTAAGAGTTACGATACTGGGTTACGGTCTACACTCAACTTGCCGATGGCGTTGATGGACTCCACACCCATTATTTGTTTCATTGTGACTTATGAGGTATATATATCAGTTTTCGTTAATTATACATGTGATTGCACTTTGATATATATACATTGATGTCTTGTGTGTGCCGACATCTTGATCCGAGGATGGCACTGACAACACGGAAGGCTTGACCGTCACGAGGTCGGTCGCTACACTCTGTTATGCGTTACTAATCCTAGCAAGCTGGTGGTATCAAATACCGGGGTTACTCTTGAAGGAAATATGCCTAAAGGCAATAAAAAGTTATTATTTATATTTCCTTATATCATGACAAATGTTTATTATTCATGCTAGAATTGTATTAACTTGGAAACTTAGTACATGTGTGAATACATAGACAAAGCAGTGTCCCTAGTATGCCTCTACTTAACTAGCTCTTTAATCAAAGATGGTTAAGTTTCCTAACCATAGACATGTGTTGTCATTTGATGAATGGGATCACATCATTAGATAATGATGTGATGGAGAAGACCCATCCGTTAGCTTAGCATTATGATCGTTTAGTTTTATTGCTATTGCTTTCTTCATGACTTATACATATTCCTCTGACTATGAGATTATGCAATTCTCGAATAGCGGAGGAACACTTTAATGCATCAAAGCGTCCTGGCGTAACTAGGTGATTATAAAGATGCTCTATAGGTGTCTCTGATGGTGTTTGTTGAGTTGGCATAGATCGAGATTAGGATTTTTCACTCGAGGTATCTCTCGGCCCTCTCGGTAATGCACATCACTATAAGCCTTGCAAGCAATGTGAATAATGAGTTAGTTACGGGATGATGCATTACGGAACGAGTAAAGAGACTTGCCGGTAATGAAATTGAACTAGTTATGAAGATACCGACGATCGAATCTCGGGCAAGTAACATACCGATGATAAAGGAAATAACGTTTGTTGTCATTATGGTTTGATCGATAAAAGATCTTCGTAGAATATGTAGGAGCCAATATGAGCATCCAGGTTCCGCTATTGGTTATTGACCGGAGATGTGTCTCGGTCATGTCTACATAGTTCTCGAGCCCGTACGGTCCGCACGCTTAAAGTTCAATGACGATTTGTATTATGAGTTATGTGTTTTGGTGACCGAAGTTTGTACGAAGTCCCAGATGAGATCACGGACATGACAAGGAGTCTTGAAATGGTCGAGAGGTGAAGATTGATATATTGGACGAAGGTATTCGGACACCGGAAAGGTTTCGGGACATTTCAGATATTTATCAGGGAACCGAGGGGTTACCGGCACCCCCGGGGAAGTTATGGGCCTCAATGGCTGCTACGTCTTGAGCTTGCGTTGGTTTTCCCCGAAGAGGAGAGGATGATGCAGCACAGTAGCATAAGTATTTCCCTCAGTTTTTGAGAACCAAGGTATCAATCCGATAGGAGGCCACGCGCAAGTCCCTCGTGCACTGCACAAAGCGATAGCTACTCGCAACCAACGCGATTAGGGGTTGTCAATCCTTCACGGTCACTTACGAGAGTGAGATCTGATAGAGATAATATTTTTGGTATTTTTGGTATAAAGGTGCAAAGTAAAAGTAAAAGCAAAGCAAGTAAATAAAGTGATGGAGATTGATATGATGAGAATAGACCCGGGGCCATAGGTTTCACTAGTGGCTTCTCTCAAGAGCATAGATTTTCTCGGTGGGTGAACAAATTACTGTTGAGCAATTGGCGGAATTGAGCATAGTTATGAGGTTATCTAGGTATGATCATGTATATAGGCATCACGTCCGTGACAAGTAGATCAAAGCGATTCTGCATCTACTACTATTACTCCACTCATCGACCGCTATCCATCATGCATCTAGAGTATTAAGTTAAAAACAGAGTAGCGCCTTAAGCAAGATGACATGATGTAGAGGAATAAATTCATGCAATATGATAAATACCCCATCTTGTTATCCTCGATGGCAACAATACAATCGTGGCTTGCAACCCTTTACATCCTTTGGGTAAGGACACGCAAGATTGAACCCAAAGATAACACTTACGCCATTGCAAGAACTACCAATCTAGTTGGCCAAACCAAGCGGATAATTGAAGAGACTTGCAAAGATAACTCAATCATACATAAAAGAATTCAGAGAATATTCAAATATTATCCATAGATAAGCTGGATCATAAACCCACTGTCGGTGTCAAAACTGGCGGATCTCGGGTAGGGGGTCCCGAACTGTGCGTCTAGGCGGATGGTAACACGAGACAAGGGACACGATGTATTTACCCAGGTTCGGGCCCTCTCGATGGAGGTAAAACCCTACTCCTGCTTGATTAATATTGATGATATGGGTAGTACAAGAGTGGATCTACCACGAGATCACAGAGGCTAAACCCTAGAAGCTAGCCTATGGTATGATTGTTGTCTATCCTACGGACTAAAACCCTCCGGTTTATATAGACACTAGATAGGGTTAGGGTTACACAGAGTCGGTTACAACAGTAGGAGATCTACATATCTGTATTGCCAAGCTTTCCTTCCACGCCAAGGAAAGTCCCATCCGGACACGAGACGAAGTCTTCAATATTGTATCTTCATAGTCCAGGAGTCCGGCCAACGGTAATAGTTCGGCTATCCGGACACCCCCTAATCCAGGACTCCCTCAGTAGCCCCTGAACCAGGCTTCAATGACGACGAGTCCGCGCGCATATTGTCTTGGCATTGCAAAGCGGGTTCCTCCTCCGAATACTCCATAGAATATTTTGAACACAAGGATCGTGTCCAGCTCTGCAAAACAAGTTCCACATACCACCGTAGAGAGAATAACCTTTGCACAGATGTACTGACGTATTCCGCGGCGGGACATCACACACGGCCGAGGCCTTTATCTGAATCATTTTACGGTTCCACCTCAGCGCATTTAGCGGGCGGTTTCCTTAGCACGTCTTATCGGGGCGAGATCGTGCCCCCTTATTCGGGATTCCCATCAATCTTGGCGTGGGTAACCCAACAGCGCCATTGATTTTGGCGCTTGGGAGATAAGCGAGTTTTACCGGGCTGGCGGGGGCGCATAGCCGTCCGTCCATATAAGGGATAAGGATCCACCTTTTCACCTCGCCTTCTTCCTCCTTTGCTCATCCATTTCCTTTTCGAGCTCCAGCGCCCAAGTCCGCACCCTACCTCAACTTTCTCCAACTATGTGGGGGCGGGAGGCAAGTGGATGGCCTCCTCCGTCACGGAGGGCACATCAAAAAGCTGCGGAAGGCGGATACTTGTCCGGCGACATCGCGCATCGGCTCCCGATAAGGGCAGCTCATCCCACCCAGGCCCCATGAGAGGTGGTGTTCCTCCCCACTTCCTCATGGACTAGGGTTTCCACTTCACCCATTTGTCCAGGGGCTCATGTTCTACTCGGCCTAGATTTCCACGATCGGCCCCAATTTCATACTCAACATCTCAGCGTTTATAAGTAAATGCGAGGCCTTCCTCTGCATCCAGCCCCACTTGACATGGTTGAAGACCTTCAATGTCAAGCGAAGGTAGTGGGCGGCCGCCAAGCAGTCTTGGAGGTGCCATGCTGGGCACTATGGCCAAGCGTCCTATGGCTCGAGGGCTCCTTTGTGGAGACCATAAAGGGGTGCAATCGGGGTGGTTCTACATCACCGAGCCGTGCGACTCTCAATGGGGCGGCCCCGAATCCTCCCATGCCAGCAACGGGCCTTCAACTTGTGGGAGTTTGATCCGGCACAACAGACCTTGAGCGGCTCTTGACACTACGTCACGAAGATGCACAGGAAGGTGCTTTGTTCAAAGGCGCCGAGGCTCCGCATCCGCTACCGAAGATCGCAGAGTTCAACTCGCACATCAAGCCAGCGAGGTAAGTTATTTACCCTTCTGGGACTCTTTTTTCATAGTTTGACTCTATCACGGGATCTAAAACTCCCTCACCTTTGGCAGGACTGGCTGAAGGCGTCCGGACAGATCATTGTCCGGCTCCCTTGCCGAAGACCAGCGGACGCCCGATTGGCGGGGCTGCTGGTTCCGGCACCTCACGTGGTGCGGAAAAGAAAACCAAGAAAGAAGGCCACGGGAACTCGAAGGAGTTCCGGTGCGAGTGCTGTCGGACTCATCGTCCGATGGCCTTGGCGGACTCCTCCCGTGAAGGCGAGGAGGAGGAAAAGGCCTCTCCCGGCGGGAGAGAGAGAAAAGGAAGGCCGCCTAAGCTGGGGAAGCGAAGGTCAAGAAAGGAAGGACCCTTCCTCCGGACTTCTCCACCGCGCCGACAACAGCGAGGAGGGTGGCCACCAAGGGCCAATCCTGGCGAGATCGTAAGTGTCCGGACTCGGAATAGCTCATGACTTTTTATTTGTCGCATAGTGTCCTCTAACGCCGAATATAAACCATGTAGCCCGCCCAAGACAGGCTCGCCGCTTCATCGGCGGCTCCTAGGTCGTCGGATATGAATAGCACTTCACTTCGACCGCCTCCTCTCCTCTCATGACCTTGAGCGACACCGTGGTGGAGTCCCAAAAGGCCCAGCCAGGAGGAGGTGGTCTGGAGGCGCCATGGCGACCTCCCAGACTCAGGAGCAAAGGCGAGACCCAGTGGGCTCTAAGTCCGGACCTGTGGCGGACTCTGTCCGGAACCTCCAGTGGTTCGAAGTCAAACAGCGTCCCCTTCGTAAGAAGAGGCAAGACTACTGACGCCGGTGACCTCCGTCCATCCGGAGGCACGGATAGCTTCTGGGCGCTTAACGGCGCCTCCATCGACGAGGAGCACCGCCTTTGTTATGAGTGTGGTGATCCGAGAAAGTTCGATCCGCCAAGGCGGGCTGGTGAAGCTATACCAGCCTTCTAACAGTCTTTGAGTAAGTTTAGAATATGTAAAAATATTACCGCATAGGCGGTAGGCCTGATGCTTAGTTCGGTGTTGGAAAGAAAAGCGGATGAGGATCTAAAAGATATCGTAGGAGTCTAACATAAGTATGTCAATACGGGAATGCGAGCTCTTTTCTTGACCTCTGCCGCACTAACTGCGGAGGTCAATTCATTGAAGCGAGCCTCGGCGGTCCGAGAACGAGCTCGGCCTTGCCAAGAAGCAGCTCGAGGACAAGGAAGGTAAGTAATACCTTATTAAAGTAATACCTTATAGAAAGGATTTGGTTGCAAAATAGCCAGGACTAACGTGGGTATTGTAGGGGCCCGAGCGAGGTGGCGACCACGAAGGAAGCGGTGTCCACGGCCCAGCTCAAAGCGGCCATGGGCGCCTGCCGAGCGAGAGAAGCAGGAGGGCGGGTGGCGGAGGTGCGGCAAGAGCTCCGAGGCTCGTGGAAAAACACGAGAGTTTGGGCGTGACTCGAACTCGAGTCGAGCTCGCCTTGGCTCTTGAGAGTGCCAAAGCCACTAAGGCCGAAGCCCAAAAAGCCCTCCAGGAAATTGAATCATTAAAGAAGATAGCGGCGGGTAAGGCATTCTTTATGAAAAGCAAGCATGTGAAAGTGAATTATCTATTACTTACCCGAATCCGGAGCTCTCCAGGAGCATTCTCAGATCTGCTCCATAGTGTGTCTATGCTGCCGCGTTCTACCGCGCCGAGGAGGGGAGCTCAACGGAAAAGGTGTTCTGGTCTTAGTATGCTGAGGCCGGACATACGGTGCCCCTGAGCGAGCAGCTGAAGCAGCTGGTCGAGCTCCACAATGTCGCCGAACAGGCCATGAAGGGCCTCGTAGTTCAGTTGTGGCCTACGGAAGCCATGCCTGGGAGCTTCTTCGGGCTAGTGCGGCGGCTGGTGGACGCCTGTCCATGGATTGATGTCATCAAGCGCTCCGTCTGCATTGAAGGTGCCCGTAGTGTTGGGGACCGTTGCAGAAATTCAAAATTTTCTACGCATCACCAAGATTAATCTATGGAGATTCTAGCAACAAGAGAGGAGAGGATGAGCATCTTCATACCCTTGAAGTTAAGCTAAGCGAGCGTTACAAACAGCGGATGAAGGAGTCGTACTCGTGGCGATTCGAGATCACGGTTGATTCGATCTAAGCACCGAACAATGGTGCCTCGCGTTCAACACCGTACAGCCGGGGGCGTCTCCTCGTTCTTGATCCAGCAAGGGAGAGGAGAAGTTGAGGAGAACTCCGACAACCGCGGCGGCATGGTGGTGATGGAGCTCGTCGTTCTCCTTGAGGCCGCAAAGCACTATGGAGGAGGAGGAGGTGTTGGAGGAGGGAGAGGGCTGCGCCGAGGAAAGTGCGGCTGCCCTCTCTCTCACTATATATATGGGGAAGGGAGGAGGGGCGCCTAGGGTTCCCTAGGGAGGCGGCGGCCATAGGGGAAACCCTAGATGGGTTTGGCGCCCCCACCCCTAGGAAACTTGCCCCCAAGCTGGGAGGGTGGCTGCCCTAGGGGTGGCGCCCCACCTCTCAGGTTCACGTGAGATGGGGTGGGAGGCGCTCAGCCTTAGTGGGCTGATGTGCCCTCTCCCTTGGCCCATAAGGCCCCCAAAGCTTGCCGGGGCCTCCGAAACCCCTTTCGGACACGCTGGTCATCACCTGGTACCCCCGGAACAATTCCAGACTCCAATACCCTTCGTCCAATATACCGATCTTCACCTCCGGACCATTCGGAGCTCCTCTTCATGTCAAGGGATCTCATCCGGGACTCGAACAACAACCGGTAACCACATACTATTTCCCATAACAACTCTAGCGTCACGAACCTTAAGTGTGTAGACCCTACGGGTTCGGGAACCATCTGAACATGATCGAGGCGTTCTCCGGTCAATAACCAACAGCGGGATCTGGATACCCATGTTGGCTCCCACATGTTCCACGATGATCTCATCGGATGAACCACGATGTCAAGGATTCAAGCAATCCCGTATGCAATTCCCTTTGTCTAGCGGTATTGTACTTGCCGAGATTCGATCGTCGGTATGCGATACCTTGTTCAATCTCGTTACCGGCAAGTCTCTTTACTCGTTCCGTAACACATCATCCGTGATCAACCCCTTGGTCACATTGTGCACATATGATGATGTCCTACCGAGTGGGCCTGAGATACCTCTCCGTCCGCGGGTGACAAATCAGATCTCGATTTGTGCCAACCCAGACACTTCGGAGATACCGTAGTGCATCTTTATAGCCACCCGATTCGTTGTGACGTTTGGTACACCCAAAGCATTCCTATGGTATCCAGGAGTTGCACAATCTCATGGTCTAAGGAAATGGTACTTGACATTAGAAAAGCTTTAGCATCACTGAACTACGATCTTTGTGCTAGGCTTAGGATTGGGTTTTGTCCATCACATCATTCTCCTAATGATGTGATCCGTTATCAACGACATCCAATGTCCATGGTCGGGAAGCGGTAACCATCTATTGATCAGCGAGCTAGTCAACTAGAGGCTTACTAGGGACATGGTGTTGTCTATGTACCACACATGTATCGAGTTTCCTATCAATACAATTATAGCATGGATAATAGCGATTATCATGAACAAGGAAATATAATAATAATAACTAATTTATTATTGCCTCTAGGGCATATTTCCAACACGTGGGGCCCTTGCCCTTGCTAAGGTGCTTTGGGGCAAGATGGGCTGAGAAGCTTGTGACAGACGGACCACCACGAAGAAGGAGCATCGTAAGCTGAAATGTATTATGAGGCGTCTGAAGGGTGCTGCCTTATAGTGGATGAATGCTCCAAAGATATTATTTTTGAGTAGACTCGCATTTGTTATCTGTCACGCTGAAAACTTGTTCATATCGCTAAGCAACGCTTGTGAATTTAAAATATTACCTTACGTGTGGCCGTTTATCAAATTTGAGAGATGGCAAGTCGTTGGCTTGACCTCCATGCCACAGTCTTTGGGGTGTTCGGGATAAACTTGAGCGCTCTTGTTCCCATTCTTGGGTCCTTGAGGGGCGCTCAACACAATGAACAAGGCAACAGGACTATAGTGCTTGAACACTCTCCTTAGCCATAGAATTCTATAATTTTAAATTTAGTGAAGCCCCTAGTATTCGGAAGACCGAGTTGAGGCGCTATCACGCCTTGGCGGACAATGCCGACTCCTCGCTCTAGCGGCATAAGCCTTTAGGGACACGAAAAACCTCTCGAACAGCGACCGGCTCTCGCCCTATCATGACGGTCAGTTTAGCTTCCTCCAGCGAGGTGCTCAACCCAGCTCAACAAGGGCACAATCGCGGTGGTTCTCCCAGCGTTACCTTAGCGATATAACGGAATGTAAGGTACCAAAACATGGGGCAGGCAAACCCAACTATTGACCCAAGACATGATTGAACCGATGCATATAATGCTATAAGTTGAGGTGCCGCACTTGTGAAAGTGTTGGACTTATCACACCATAGTTTTGGGGTACTTAAGCCCTGGTGTATTGGCGTACCAAAGTGTCTGGTGCAACATGTCATGAATGAGCGTATATATAGATAAAGAAAGGAGTGCAATAATAGGTAAAAGCTATGTATTGTTTATTCAAAAGGTACTGCAATGAAAGCGAGCGATGCAAATAGTCACGATAAGCAAGGGATGGGACTTATTTAACATGTCCCCTCCGGGGGTAAGCTACGAGATGGTATGTAAAACAGGTATAATGCTCGTAGTAGAGACACTCGGCGTAACTACGCTTCCACTGGCTGTTGCATCGTGAGTTCGGCAATTCTGGTGCGGACGGGGCTTACGGAAGCGGAGTCCTAAAAGTAAGAGAAAGAATAAGGAAAAGAATGACACCATCGGGAGCCCTCGTGCGGTTGAGCGCGTGCAGGCGTGCGTGGTCGTGCCCTCCCTTATGCCCATGGTATCTCGGGCGTAGTTATGTGCAGCGTAATCTTGGCCGCAATTTCGCGAGGCTGGGGTTGGGGCCGGATTGCTACGCGTGAGCTAATCGTGCCAGGCGGTCTTTTGTAGGTTACTCCGTGCGTGCTTGACGGTGTCCGGACGTTTAGTAGCCGGACTCGAGAATTGCTGTGAGAGGCTGCTTTGCACCTCCGCCGCGAGGGCCGCCGTATGCTCCTCCGTTCGGAGAGAGCGTTCGGTGTTTCCATTAACCGTGATTACTCCTTGAGGGCCTGGCATCTTGAGCTTATTGCAAAAATTTAGAAGCCATCTGTCGGTGTCAAAACCGGCGGATCTCGGGTAGGGGGTCCCGAACTGTGCGTCTAGGCGGATGGTAACAAGAGACAAGGGACACGATGTTTTTATCCAGGTTCGGGCCCTCTCGATGGAGGTAATACCCTACTCCTGCTTGATTAATATTTATGATATGGGTAGTACAAGAGTAGATCTACCACGAGATAAAGGAGGCTAAACCCTAGAAGCTAGCCTATGGTATGATTGTTGTTCGTCCTACGGACTAAAACCCTCCGGTTTATATAGACACCGGATAGGTTAGGGTTACACGAGTCGAGTTACAATGGTAGGAGATCTACATATCCGTGTCGCCAAGCTTGCCTTCCACGCCAAGGAAAGTCTCATCCGGACACGGGACGGCGTCTTCAATCTTGTATCTTCATAGTCTTGGAGTCCGGCCGTGGCGATAGTCGGCTATCCGGACACCCCTAGTCGGGACTCCTCGGTAGCCCTGAACAAGGCTTCAATGGCGTCGAGTCCGGCGCATATTGTCTTGACATTTCAAGCGGGTTCCTCCTCCGAATACTTCATAGAAGGTTTGAACACAAGGATAGTGTCGGCTCTGCAAAACAAGTTCCACATAACACCGTAGAGAATAATTTTGCATAGATCTGTTTGGCGTATTCAGCGTTGTGACATCACACCACGGCCAGGCCTTTATATGAATCATTTTTACCGTTTCACCTTAGCGCGTTTAGCGGCGGTTTCCTTAGCACGTCTTATCAAAGCATAGATCGTGCCCCTTATTCAGGATTCTCATCAATACCGGCGTGGGTAACCCATCCGCGCCATTGATTATGGCGCTTGGGAGATAAGCGAGTTTTACGAGGCTGGTGGGGGACGCATAGCTCCGTCCGTCCATATAAGGGGATAAGGATCCACCTTTTCACCTCGCCTTCCTCCTCCTTTGCTTCTCCATTTCCTTTTCGAGCTCAGCGCCCAAGTCCGCACATCCCACCTCAACCTTCTCCAACCATGTCGGGAGGCGGGAGGCAGGTGGATGGCCTCCTCCGTCACGGAGGGCACATCCACAAGACTGCGGGAAGCCGGATACTTGTCCGGCGACATCGCGCCTGAGCTGCCCGATCTTGGGCAGCTACCCCGAGCCCCATGAGAGGTAGTGTTTCTCCCCACTTCCTCCGTGGACTAGGTTTTCCACTTCACCCATTTGTCCAGGGGCTCATGTTCTATTCGGCTTGGACTTCCACGATCGGCCCAATTTCATCCTCAACATCTCGGCGTTTATCGTGGTATGCGAAACTTTGCTCGCATCCAGCCCCACTTGACTTATGGCTGAAGATCTTCAACGTCCGGCCGAAGGTAGTGGGCGGCCGTCAAGCAGTCTTGGGCGCCATGGTTGGCAAGATGGCCAAAGTCCCATGGCTCAAAGGCGCCTTCGTGGAGACAATAAAGGGGTGGCAATCGGCGTGGTTCTACATCACGAGCCCGCAACACCGAATGGCGGCGGCCCCAATTCAGATCGCTTCCCCACATGGCTCTCGTCATGGAAAGAGCGGGCCTGGCGTGGGAAATTCGGACGAGACATCCGGACTTCAAACATTCGTCCGAAACCTGGTGGCCAAGAATCTTAGGCTTGTCGACGTAATCCAGGTGATGCTCATCCGCCGGATTCTCCCATGCCAACAACACCAAACCTTGAGCCGGCTCTTCGACACTACGTACGAAGGCGCCTGGAAGGTCTTGTTCAAAGGCGCGAAGCCCGACATCCGCTACCAAAGATCGCGGATACATCTCGCATCGTCAAGCCGGCGAGGTAAGTTATTTTACCCTTTACGGGACTCTTTTTTCATAGATTGACTCTACGTAGGATCTAAAACTCCCTAATCTCAGCGGGACTGGCTGAAGGCGTCCGGACAGATTAACTATCCGTCTCCTTTGCGGAAGATCGGAGGGCGCCCGATTAGACAGGGCTGCTGGCTCCGGCGCCGTCGTGGTGCCGAAGAATAAGGCCAAGAAGGAGGACACGGGAACTCGAAGGAGCTCCGGCGCTTGAGTCTGTCGGATTCGAGCAGAATCTTCTCCTGAAGATGAGGAGAAGAAGAAGAAGCTCCTCCCAGTGAGAGGAGAGAAAAAGGAAGGCCGCCCCAGCCCCGGGAGGCGGAGGAATCAGAAGGAAGAACCCTTCCTCCGGACTTCTCCACCTGCGTCGGCGACGGCGAGGAGGATTGGCCTACAAGGGCCAAGCCTGGCGAGATCATAAGTGTCCGGATACCCATGGCTTTTATTATTGCAGAGTGTTCTCTAATGTTGAACAACCGTGCAGCCCGCCCAAAGGCGAGTTCGCCGATTCATCGGCGGGTCCACAGGCTCGTCGGAAATGGAAGTACCTCGCTTCCGACCGCCTCCTCGCCTCACGCTGCGGGTGGCCTTGTGAGGGCCCCAGGAGGGCTTGGTCAAGAGGAGGTAGCACAGGAGGTGCCACAAGGCAACCTCCCGGACTCGGTAGCGGGGCAAGACCCCGGGGCTCTAGGCCCGACCATTGTCCGGTCTCCATGCGGAACTTTCGATGGTTCCGAGTCTGCAGCGGACCCTTCGGAAGAAGGGTAAGGCGCGGTGTCCTCCGTCAACCGGAGGCACGGATAGCTTCTTGGGCGCTTAGCGCTTCCATCGAGGAGGAGCACCGCCTTTGTTATGAGTCGGTGATCCGGATAATTCGATCCACCAAGAGTGGGTGACCGAAGCTATACCAGCCTTCTAACGAGGCTTTGAGGTGAGTTTAGAATATGTAAAAATATAACGCATAGACAGTAGCCCGATGCTTAGTTGGTGTTGGAAGAAAAGCCGAACTAAGGATCTAAAAAGATATCTGAGGAGTCTAACATAAGTATGTCAATATGGGAATGCAGGCTACTATTCTTGACCTCTGCCGCCTTGTTGCGGAGTCAATGCATTAAGCAGAACCTCGGCGGTCGAGAGCGAGCTCGGACAAGCCAAGAAGCAGCTCGAGGACAAGGAAGGTAAGTAATACCTTATTAAATAAATACCTTATAGAAAAGGTTTTGGTTGCAAAAATAACAGGAATAACTTGGGTGCTGCAGGTGCCACGAGCAGTGGCGACCCTGAAGGAAGCGGTGTCCGTGGCCGAAAACAAAGCGGCTATGGAACGCACCAAGTGAGAGAAAGGGGAGGCGCAGCTAGCCAAGGTACGGCAAGAGCTCCAAGCTCTCGTGGAAAAACATGAGAGTTTGGAGCGTGACTCGAAGACTCGAGAGTCCGAGCTCGCCTCGAATCTTGAGAGTGCCAAAGCTGCTAAGGCCGAGGCCCAAAAAGCCCTCCAAGAAATTGAGTCTTTAAAGAAGATAGCGGCGGGTAAGGCATTCTTTATGCAAATCAAGCATGTGAAAGTGAATTACCTATTACTTACCGGTTCGGGGCTCTCCGGGAGCATTCGCAGATTTGCCCGTGGTGTATGCGATCTTGCCGCATTCTACGCGCCAAGGAGGGAGCTCGGCGGAAAAGGTGTTCTTGTCTCGGTATCTTTGAGGCCGACCATCCGGTGCCCTTGGCGACCAGCTGAAGCAGCTGGTCGAGCTCCATAAGGTCGCCGAACATGCCATGAAGGGCCTTATAAGCGTGGCTGTGGCCATTGGAGGCCATGGCGAGAGCTACTTGGCTTGGTGCGGCGGCTGCTGGATGCTGTCCGCGGCTTGAAGTCATCAAGCGCTCCATCTGCATTGAAGGTGTCCGTCGGGCCCTTGCCCGTGCTAAAGTGCTTTGGGGCAAGCTGGATGCGGAGAGGCTTGTGACGGACGGGCCACCGAAGGGCCATGAGCATCGCGCCGAAATGTATTATGAGGGCCTCTGAAGGTGCCCATGAATAGCGGATGAGTGCTCCAAAGATGTAATTTTGAATAAACTCGCATTTGTTATCACATGCGCTGAAAACTTGTTCATATCGCTAAGCAACGCTTATTAATTTAAAATATTACCTTACATGCGGCCGTTTATCAAATTTGAGAGATGGCAAGTCGTTGGCTTCAGCCCCATGCCACAGTCTGGGGTGTTGGGATAAACTTGAGCACTCTTGTTCCCATTCTTGGGTCCATCTAGGGGGCGCTCAACACAGCGAACAAGGCAACGGACTTATAATGCTTGAACACTCTCCTTAGCCATAGAATTCTATAATTTTAAATTTTGGCGAAGCCCCTAGTATTCGGAAGACCGAGTTGAGGCGCTATCACGCCTTGGCGGACAATTCGGTTCCTTGCTCTAAGAGGCATAAGTCTTTAGGGAACGAAAAACCTCTCGAACAGCGGCTCTCGCCTTATCATGACGGTCAGTTTAGCTTTCTCCTTTGAGGTGCTCGACCCAACATAAGCTGGGGCACAATTGCAGTGGTTCTCCGGTGCTACCTTAGCCGATATAGCGGGCGTAAGGTACCAAAACACGGAGCCGAGCAAACCTTACTATTGACCCAAGACATGATTGAGCCAATTCATATTATGCTATAAGTTCGGGTGCCGCACTTGTGAAAGTGTTGGACTTATCACACCATAATTTTGGGATACTTAAGCCCTGTATTGGCCGTACCAAAGTGTCTGCGGTTGCAACATGTCGTGAAATGAACATATGTATATATAAAGGAAGTAGAGCAATAATAAGCAAAAGCTATGTATTGTTTATTGAAAAAGTACTGCGATGGAAGCGAGCGATACAAAAGTGCGATAAGCAAGGGATGGGACTATCTAACATGTCCCCCTCAGGGAGTAAGCTGCTTTGGATGATATGTAAAACAGGTATAATGCTCGTAATAGAGACCACTGAACACTCGGCGTGGTTTTCCGCTTCCTGGCTGTTGCATCGTGAGTTCGGCGATTCAAGTGCGGACAGGACTTCTCAAAGGCGGAGTCTGAAAGTAAAAAAAGGAAGAAAAAGGAAAAGAAAAATAAATGACACAAGCGGGGCCCACAGTGCGGTCGAGCCGCATTCTTGGCGTGTCGTTGTCTTGCCCCTCCCCATATGCCCATGGTATCTCGGGCGTAATTATATGCGCGTAATACTAACCGCAATTTCGCGAGGGCTGGGGTTGGGGCGGATTGCTACTCGTGCTTGAATCGTGCGGTGGTCTTGTTGCAGGATTCGCCGGCGCGCTTGGCGGTGTCCGGGCGCTTAGTGGCGGACTCGAGAATTGCCGTGAGAGGCTGCTTTGCACCTCCGCGCGCGAGGACGCCGTATGCTCCTCCGTTCGGAGAGGCGTTGGCGTTCCATTGACCGTGATTACTCCTCGAGGGCGACATCTTGAGCTTGAGGTATGCGTGGTGCGGCACCACATTGAACTTTACCGTCACGGTTCGTCCGAAGCGGTGCATGATAGCCGCTACGGAATGGGGCGATGTCGAAGATTAACTCTTCGCCCGGAAGTTATCCGGAGATCCGAAGACCACTTGAGTGTGGTGAGCTTGTACAATTGGCCTCTACACCGGTATGGCGCCTTTAAAGGTCGTCTTTGTAGGTTTAATCCTTGAGGGGTCTATGCCCATTTTGCGCACTTTATCCTGATAAAGCAGGTTCAGGCTGTTACCGCCGTCCATCAGGACTCTGGTGAGGTGAAATCCGTCAATAATTGGGTCAAGAACCAATGCGGCGAAGCCGCCGTGATGGATGCTAGTGGGGTGGTCCCTTCGATCGAAGGTGATCGGGCAGGAAGACCATGGGTTGAACTTTGGGCGACTAGCTCCATTGCATATCGTCCGTAGTGCGCTTCCGCTCCCTTTTGGGTATGTGGGTTGCGTATATCATGTTCATCGTCCGCACTTGTGTGGGAAAACCTTCTGTCCTCTATTGTTCGTGGCGGGGGCTCTTCCTCGTCATCGCTTTGCAGCCCCTTGTCATTGAGTTGGCACTTAACTTGCTTGCTTGCTTGAACACCCAACAATCCCTGTTGGTGTGATTGGCTGGTTTTTGGGGTGCCATGTATTTGGCACAAGCGATCGAGTATGCGGTCCAAGTTGGGCCGGGCCTGGGTATTTCTTTTGAATGGCTTCTTCCGCTGACGGGTTTAGAGCCTCTGAATCCGGCATTGGCCGTATCTTGATATTATCGCCGTTGAAACGCTCCTGTTCGGCGGGATCCTCGAGCACGACAAACTCGTCGTCGTCGAGGCTTGCCTCATCTTCGGAGGGGGCGCATAATTATCGTCCTCAACCTCTCTTTTACGCGCGCCGTGTCGTGCGGGCTTGCTTCTCCTCCTCCTGCGCTGAGTCCTGCTTTGGAGGGTTCTCTTCAACCTTGTCCGGGGTGTTATTATCTCCGTGCGAATCACCGTTTTTATTGTGGCGGGATTTAGGCGGCGCTTGGCGTCGGCGCGCCGGCTGTTTCTTGGAGGGTCATCCTCCGTTATTCCATCGCCGTTCCCATATTTTGGGATGTCCACCATATATATGTCATATGACGAGGTGGCCTTCCAGTGCCCTGTAGGCGCTGGGTCTTGGTCGTCTCCAACATCGTCGTTCATACCATTGATGTCTTCGGAGTCGTAGTCTAGCATGTCGGTTAAGTCATCGACAGCGGCTACAAAGTGGGTGGTTGGTGGGCGTTGGATTTCTTCGTCGTCCGCATCCCAACCTTCCTGTCCGTAGTCCGGCCAGGGCTCTCCGGATAAAGAGAGAGACTTTAGTGAATTCAGGATGTCGCCAAAGGGCAAGTCTTTGAAAGATGTCATGGCGATGAACTCCATGACGGCGCCCAATCTGGTTCGATTAGCGGGGGCACGGAGGGTTGGTCCGGAGAGAGTCCGGCACCACAGAGTCGAGGTCTTCGCAAAGGACAGGGATGGAGTTCGGCTCGATCGCCGTGAGATTGTAGCCCCGGCGGTGTCCAACCACTCGTCCTCGATCGGGGAATCCGGCTCCGGATGAAGGGTCGGGCGGATCTTGGTGCGGCCTGCGGGCCTTTGTTAAGCTGCAGAGCTAGATCATGCCCATCGAGGCGGTCTGCGGCGCTTGGATCGGCTCGAATCCGTCAAAGATCAAGTCTCCGCGGATATCGGTCGTATAGTTCAAACTTCCAAATCTGACCTGATGGCCAGGGGCGTAGCTTTCGATCTGCTCTAGATGGCCAAGCGAATTGGCTCGCAGTGCAAAGCCGCCGAATACGAAGATCTGTCCGGGGAGAAAAGTCTCACCCTGGACCGCGTCGTTGTTGATGATCGGAGGAGCCATCGGGCCTATTGGTGACGACATAGAGGAACTCTCAATGAAAGCACCAATGTCGGTGTCAAAACCGGCGGATCTCGGGTAGGGGGTCCCGAACTGTGCGTCTAGGCGGATGGTAATAGGAGACAAGGGACACAATGTTTTTACCCAGGTTCGGGCCCTCTCGATGGAGGTAATAACCTACACCTGCTTGATTAATATTGATGATATGGGTAGTACAAGAGTAGATCTACCACGAGATCAAGGAGGCTAAACCCTAGAAGCTAGCCTATGGTATGATTGTTGTTAGATCCTCACGGACTAAAACCCTCCGGTTTATATAGACACGGATAGGTTTGTGTTACGAGTCGGTTACAATGGTAGGAGATCTACATATCCGTATCGCCAAGCTTGCCTTCCACGCCAAGGAAAGTCCCATCCGGACACGGGACGGAGTCTTCAATCTTGTATCTTCATAGTCTTGGAGTCCGGCCGTGACGATAGTCCGGCTATCCGGACACCCCCTAGTCCGGGACTCCCTCACCACCAGAAATCAAGTACTACGCACAATGATCCTAGGGGGATAGATTGGTAGGAAAAGACCATCGCTCGTCCCCGACCGCCACTCATAAGGATGCACAAGCCAGGTACACTTCATGTTTCAAATTTGTTACACAACTTTACCCATACGTGCATGATACGGAATTTGCAAACTTCAACACAAGTATTTCTCAAATTCACAATTATCAACTAGCACGACTTTGATATTATTACCTCCATATCTCAAAACAATTATTAAGCATTAAATTTATCTTAGTATTCAATTCACTCAAAAGAAAGTCTCACATATCTCGAACACCAAGTATATTAACATTAAGCAAATTACCATGCTATTAATGACTCTCAAAATGATCTAAGTGAAGCATGAGAGATCAAGTTTCTTTAAAACAAATCCACCACCGTGCTCTAAAAGATCTAAGTGAAGTACTAGAGCAAAACTATCAAGCTCAAAAGATATAAGTGAAGCACATAGAGTATTCTAACAAATTCCAAATCATGTATGGCTCTCACAAAAGGTGTACATCAAGGATGATTGTAGTAAACTAACAAGCAAAGAATCAAATAATACAATACGCTCCAAGCAAAACACATATCATGTTGGTGAATAAAAATATAGCTCCAAGTAAATTACCGATGGAAGTGGACGAAAGAGGGGATGCCTTCCGGGGCATCCCCAAGCTTTGACTTTTTGGTGTCCTTGGATTATCTTGGGGTGCCATGGGCATCCCCAAGCTTAGGCTCTTGCCAGTTGCCACTCCTTGTTCCATAATCCATCAATAGAATTCACCCAGAACTTGAAAACTTCACAACACAAAACTCAATAGAAATCTCGTGAGCTCCGTTAGAGAAAGAGAACAAAAGACTACTTTAAGGTACTGTAATGAACTCATTCTTTATTTATATTGGTGTTAAACCTACTGTATTCCATCTTATCTATGGATTATAAACTATTTTACTAACCATAGATTCATCAAAATAAGCAAACAACACACGCAAAACAGAATCTGTCAAAAACAGAACAGTCTGTAGTAATCTGTAACTAACGCAAACTTCTGGAACCTAATAAATTCTACCAAAATTAGAAGAGCTGGAAATTTTTTTTATTGATCAGCAGCAATTGGAATCACTATTTTATCATGTTCTGGGGATTTTTAACAATTCGGGCACTGAGCGCAAAGATTCTGGAAATTACAGGAAGATCAAATGACTATCTCCAAGAAGATCTAATAGGTTTAACTTGGCACAAACACTAATTAAAAGATAAAACCACATCTAAACAGAGGCTAGATGGATTATTTATTCCTAAACAGAAGCAAAAACAAAAACTAAAATTAAATAGGGTTGCCTCCCAACAAGCGCTATAGTTTAACGCCCCTAGCTAGGCATAAAAGCAAGGATAGATCTAGGTATTGCCATCTTTGGTAGGCAATCCATAAGTGGATCTCATGATAGACTCATATGGTAATTTTATTTTGTTTCTTGGAAAGTGTTCCATGCCCTTCTTTGAAGGGAATTGAAATCTAATATTTCCTTCCTTCATATCAATAATTGCACCAATCGTTCTAAGGAAAGGTCTACCAAGAATAATAGGACATGAAGGATTGTTGGGTAACGTAGTAATTTCAAAAAAATTCCTACGCACACGCAAGATCATGGTGATGCATAGCAACGAGAGGGAAGAGTGTGTCCACGTACCCTCGTAGACCGAAAGCAGAAGCGTTATGACAACGCGGTTGATGTAGTCGTACGTCTTCACGATCCGACCGATCCAAGTACGAGCGTCACGGCACCTCGAGTTCAGCACGTTCAGCTCGATGGCGATCCCGGACTCGATCCAGCAAAGTGTGGGGATGAGTTCCGTCAAGACGACGGCGTGGTGACAATCTTGATGTTCTACCGTCGCGAGGGCCGCTGTATAATTCTACCATTTTGTGATTTCAAAAGCAAAGCACATGCATTTCGAGGCGCAATTCCATACATTTTTAAAGGAGGTCCCGTCTTTGAGGTAGGTGCCTCCACCCCTTCAAAAGCCGGTTCACAAGCTGCGGATCCAAAGCAGGTTGGAAAAATCAAAATAAAAGAATGGACGTGAGAGACGCTTTGTACTGTTTGTGTTATTAAATCGAATTTGTTCATCTCGAGTAACTCCATCTTTTCAGCTCTGCTCGCTCACTTTTGAAAGGAAAGGAGACTGATCTTGATGTCGGCGTTGGTTTTCCAGCAAGCGAATCCGTTTTGGATTGAGATTTCAAAAGTGAAAGCACCGCTACAATATTATCGAGGTGGACTATGGTGGAGGGGGGCACCGCACACGGCTAAGGAACGATCATGAAGATCAACTTGTGTGTCATGGGGTGTCCCCCTGCCCCCGTATATAAAGGAGCAAGGGGGAGGGGGCGGCCGGCCAAGGGAGGGCGCGCCAGGGAGGAATCCTACTCCCACCGGGAGTAGGACTCCCTCCTTTCCTAGTCCAACTAGGACTTCCAACACACATCGTTACTTCACCCTTAACTAGTCTCTGTTCATTCTGCAACTCCCGTTTCGAGTTACTACTCTTAGCAACTGAACCAGTATCAAATACCGAGGGGTTGCTACGAACACTAGTAAAATACACATCAATAATCTGTATATCAAATATACCTTTGTTCACTTTGCCATCCTTCTTATCCGCCAAATACTTGGGGCAGTTCCGCTTCTAGTGACTAGTCCCTTTGCAGTAGAAGCACTCAGTCTCAGGCTTAGGTCCAGACTTGGGCTTCTTCACTTGAGCAGCAACTTGCTTGCCGTTCTTCTTGAAGTTCCCCTTCTTCCCTTTGCCCTTTTCTTGAAACTAGTGGTCTTGTCAACTATCAACACTTGATGTTTTTCTTGATTTCTACCTTCGTCGATTTCAGCATCACGAAGAGCTTGGGAATCATTTCCGTTATCCCTTGCATATTATAGTTCATCACGAAGTTCTACTAACTTGGTGATGGTGACTAGAAAATTTTGTCAATCACTATCTTATCTGGAAGATTAACTCCCACTTGATTCAGCGATTGTGGTACCCGGACAATCGAGCACATGCTCCTTTGCTTGAGCTATTCTCCTCCATCTTTTAGCTATAGAACTTGTTGGAGACTTCATATCTCTCAACTCGGGTATTTGCTTGAAATATTAACTTCAACTCCTGGAACATTTCATATGGTCCATGACGTTCAAAACGTCTTTGAAGTCCCGATTCTAAGCCGTTAAGCATGGTGCACTAAACTATCAAGTAGTCATCATATTGAGCTAGCCAAACGTTCATAACGTCTGCATCTGCTCCTGCAATAGGTCTGTCACCTAGCGGTGCATCAAGGACATAATTTTTCTGTGCAGCAATGAGGATAAACCTCAGATCACTGATCCAATCCGCATCATTGCTACTAACATTTTTCAACATAATTTTTCTCTAGGAACATATCAAAAATAAAATAGGGGAGCTAAACGCGAGCTATTGATCTAAAACATAGATATGCTAATACTACCAGGACTAAGTTCATGATAAATTTAAGTTCAATTAATCATATTACTTAAGAACTCCCACTTAGATAGACATCCCTCTAATCCTCTAAGTGATCACGTGATCCATATCAACTAAACCATGTCCGATCATCACGTGAGATGGAGTAGTTTCAACGGTGAACATCACTATGTTGATCATATCTACTTATGATTCACGCTCGACCTTTCGGTCTCCGTGTTTCGAGGCCATATCTGTTATATGCTAGGCTCGTCAAGTTTAACCTGAGTATTCCGCGTGTGCAACTGTTTTGCACCGTTGTATTTGAACGTAGAGCCTATCACACCCGATCATCACGTGGTGTCTCGGCCACGAAGAACTTTCATAGCGGTGCATACTCAGGAGAACACTTATACCTTGATAATTTAGTGAGAGATCATCTTATAAAGCTACCGCCGAACTAAGAAAAATAAGATGTATAAAAGATAAACATCACATGCAATCAAAATATGTGACATGATATGGCCATCATCATCTTGTGCCTTTGATCTCCATCTCCAAAGCATCGTCATGATTTCCATCGTCACCGGCATGACACCATGATCTCCATCATCATGATCTATATCAATGTGTCGTCACATGGTCGTCTCGCCAACTATTGCTCTTGCAACTATTGCTATCGCATAGCGATAAAGTAAAGCAATTATTTGGTGCTTGCATCTTATGCAATAAAGAGACAACCATAAGGCTTCTGCCAGTTGCCTATAACTTCAACAAAACATGATCATCTCATACAACAACTTATATCTCATCACATCTTGAC